>JAKUBB010000004.1:0-337046 GCA_030563085.1 Pichia sp. NRRL Y-27259
TACATAGGTTCGGATGGCAAAAGATTTTTGCAGAGGGTTAATATAAGACAATTTGATCCGCCGATGGTGATGAGTTCATTACGCAAGTTGCCAAGAAGGTATACAGAGAGTTCACCGAAAACGGCTCACAAAAATGACCACTAATCCTTGCATTTTATATTTGTTGGTAACGTTATGAAGCTTGCGGATCCTGCTTAATGGCAATAGGGAAATGTCCCCATGTTCAGGAAAGAAATGTGGTTGCATAGGCTCTCGTGATGGTGCTACAATATGTCTAGCCTATCAGTTGAGGCTGGGCACAATCGAGATAAACAAATGCTTGTTCGCGTAAATTTTTCATACTCATGCCTCCAAAAGTTTTCGGGAGAAAACTGAAATATAATCCGAAAGCGAGAAAAATCTTTTCTCGCTGGCAGTCGTCAATGGGCATCGGCACTCGGCTCACTTACCCTATTTAAACAAAAAGTTTTTTTATTTTCTCAATTCGCGCCCCCCCCCAGAATAGGAAATGTTTCCGATTACCGAGAGAAAATAATCTTGGAATTTTCGCATTTTGCACAGTCGTCTTTTTTTTCTCATCAATTTTTTTCTTGCTGAAGTTTAAGATCAATAATTTTCTCAAAATCTAGGCGTTACCGGCCGAGCAACTCAGGAAGCAGAAGCTGATCCTTCACAACGTACAACCTAGTGCCGCCTATCCAAGAGCAATTCGTTGTGCAATGCATTTGATTGATATACTGCAGGTTTATATAGAAGTTATGGTTACGTTATCACTGTCCTGATTTTATCAAGCCGTGTTGGAAGGGGTACCATGCTATGAAAACCACAATTGCCTGCTAAAACGTGACGGTATTTCCTCTTTCTCAACCGAGTAATTTTCGGAACATCCCGAAACTTAGGAAGCGAGTAGTTATTAAAACGCCACAATTGGTTCTCGGCTTTGGGTTTATATATATCTTGGCATGAGCCCTATCCGAATACATTAGCAATGAATTTGGATTAATCTCCTCGATCAGCATAATCAAAACATATATTTTGGACTAAGCTTACAAAAACCTTTGGTAAACACGTACGAACATAACCTGTGCAGACATAACATGTCATCTCCAAAAAAACCGAATTTTGTGGTAATTGTTGCAGATGATCTTGGCTTCACTGATACATCAGCTTTTGGAGGTGAAATCAATACCCCGAACCTTAAAAGACTAGCCGAGCGTGGTCTAAGGTTCACTGATTTTCACACTGCATCTGCATGTTCTCCGACAAGATCGATGCTTTTATCAGGAACAGATAACCATATTGCCGGACTTGGTCAAATGAATGAGTTTGCACAAAGAATTCCTGAAAGGTTCGGAGATAAGCCCGGCTATGAAGGTTTTTTGAACTTCAAAGTTGCAGCATTGCCTGAAATTCTGAATGAATCGGGGTACTACAATTTTATGTCCGGTAAATGGCATTTGGGGCTATCTCCAGAGCATTGGCCGGACAAAAGAGGATTTGAAAAATCGTTTGCACTATTACCAGGTGCTGGGAATCATTTCAAATATTTCCCAAAAGACGAGAATGGTGATTATTTGAATTTCTTGAGCCCAATTTTTGAAAAAAATGGTAAACGTTTAGACCCCGAAGTAGATATTCCCGAGGACTACTACAGTACCGATTATTTTACTGACGAGTTTATTGATTTTCTGAAATCAGATGCTAGGAAGGAGAGGCCTTTTTTTGGATTCCTGGCCTATACGGCTCCCCACTGGCCCTATCAAGCACCTGATGAGATTATTGCTAAATATAAGGGTGTGTATGATGATGGTCCAGAAGAGTTAAGACATCAACGATTGACCAGAGCAATAGAACTCGGCATTCTGCCAGAGGGTGTTGAACCGCATAAGGTTGAAACTCAAAGAAACAAGGCTTGGAAAGAGTTGAATGATAAAGAAAAGGAAGTTGAGAGTAGAATAATGGAAATTTATGCTGCTATGGTTGAAATTATGGATACTAACATTGGCCGTGTATTGGATGAAATTAAGCAATTGGGTGAAGAAGAAAACACATTTGTTTTATTTATGTCTGATAACGGTGCCGAAGGTATGATGATGGAGGCTTTGTCTACTACTGCTGAAAGATTTCAGTATTTTGTTGGTAACTATTATAAAAATGAATTTCACAATTTGGGAAAGAAGGATTCATTTGTTTGGTATTCAGACCAATGGGCACAAGCCGCTACAGCACCTTATTATATGTATAAGATGTGGGCTTCTGAAGGTGGTATAAGGTGCCCACTTATTGTCAGCTATCCTGACCTGATCAACAGTAAAGACGATGGGAAAGTCAAGCCTGCTTTTGTCACAGTTATGGATATTCTACCTACTATTCTTGATATTGCAGGAATCAAACATCCGGCTCCAGTCTTTCAAAATCGTCAAGTTGCATATGTTAAAGGTGCTCCTTGGACAACTTATCTCGAAGATAAAGTTGACCATGTTCATGACGAAGACAAGGTTACTGGTTGGGAATTGTTTGCCCAGCAAGCAATAAGAAAGGGTAATTTCAAGGCTTTGTTCATACCGAAGCCTTTAGGTCCAGACAAATGGCAACTTTTTGATTTATCAAAGGATCCTGGTGAGACCAATGATTTAGCTTTGGTTAAACCTGGCCTGTTGAAAGATTTAGTCAATCACTGGTCGGAGTATGTCGCGGAGACAGGTCTTATTGAGTGTGCAGACATTTTTTATGAGACACTCAAAGGAGAATATGAGCCAAGAGTTTTGTACTAAACTGATAGCGCTTATATAATAATAAAATTAAGCTACAGTCACCAAGCGATTCAACTGGTTGAACGCACCCTTTAAAAAAGATTAATTCCATGATTTTTTTATCTTATATAGTTTGTTATAACTTTTTCGATAAAAATTCATCAGAATACTCTTGGGGGGTGAGATTGATGTAATGATCGACCAACTTCAACTTTTCTTCCTCTAACTCAGGAGTCCAGTTTTCATATTCCTTTTCACTACCGACAGGTCTTTCTGCTAAAGTCGTCAGTCTGAAGGCGTGCCTGATATCTTCACTATCCCAATCCAGAGTTCTAGTGTGCAATACCCTGCGGTTATCCCAAATAACAACTGTATTTTCATCCCAGCTAACTCTAACATGAGCATCCAAACACGAATTTGTATGTTTGAATAAGAACAACAACAAGTTATCACTTTCTTCTGGTTTTAATCCTAATATTCTTCTAGAGAATCCTCTGTGAGCAAAAATACTTTTTCTCTGCAAAACTGGATGATATCTAATGAGTGGATGAATGGAGTCAATTGGTGCCTTCCTTTCAATACCACCTTCATCCCTAGCAGCAGCAGCTTGGTCCTTGGATGTGTGAACCACTTCCAAACCATCTAGCTTATCTTTGAGTAAGGGAGATAACCTATTATAAATTTCAATTGTATCAAGAAATTGAGTATCACCGCCAGAATCTCCCGTTTGAAGCATAGCAAAGAGCGTAATTCCTGGTGGCTGATTTTCGTAACTGACATCAGTATGCCAACCAATATTGTTGAAACGATCATTGAAGAACTGCTGATGCTCTTTTTTACTTCCTCTTCTGAATGTTAAGTGAAATTCAGGTTGATTCATAGGGGCACCCGATGTAGGATGCACATGCAAAGGGCCAAAATAACTTCCCCATTTTTTGATCTCTTCAAAGGACTGGTGCTTGAAATCTTGATTTCTGAACGCAACAACCCCCCGCTGCTCGACTAACAGTGCAAGATCGTCCTTCTGCTTATCAGACAATGAACTCAATTGAATGCCATCAACTTCCAATCCCAACTTTGGACTAACAGTCTTAAACTCGACACCTTCAACCCCCTTTAAAGATTCAAAGCTTGGGTCTCCATAAAATCCTCTATCAACATACTTAAATGGTTTCGGATTTTGGAAGGCATGATTATCTTTTGAATCCCAAGCTGGGGCCCATTTTGGATATTTGAGATGTTCTTGGTCATTTTTAGAAACGGTCAAAACTCCGTTGGTTTTCTCATCGACACCTTTCTGTGGATGAATAGAGCTATCACGATATTTGCGATATAATAACGACATTACTTGGTAAATATTCTATAATAATGTGGGCAACCTTTTGTAACTAAAATAGCCCTGATGTCTTTTTGCGGGAGCTCGCTTGAATTTATCTGCATTTACAAGCCAAAAATAAAGAGCCACATCGTATGATATTTATCTGGATACAGCATACTAACCACATTTCAAGCCGACATCTGACAGTGCAATGACTCCGGAGTAACTTTATCCATCGTAGAAAAATGGCGGAGTTGATCAGCTCTGACGCCACCACAGTACTCGTCACGTGACTCTAGCGGACGTAGGCCTCAAAACTTCAGAAACAGATGATACTTAAGCCGTAGCTGTATACTACCCGTCCTGAGAATTATGCACAACCATGATAATAACCTCATGTAAATGAATCAGCTTCGTCACGGGCTCTTTTAAGGTTGAACTGCTTAGAAAGGATGGGTAGACTAATAACCAACAAGAGTGCAAGTACCCAAAATGCACCCCTTAATTCATGGAATAAATTAACTATTAGGCCAATCACAAAAGGACCAATAATTGAGCTGGTTTTATCAGTAAGACTGAATATCGAGAAAAAAACACTTTCTTTTCCTTTCGGTATGATGATAGAGTAGATACTCCTGCTAACAGTACTCAATCCTCCTAGGCCTATACCGTACCAAACAGCTAGTAAGTACATCTCATATGCAGAAGTTAGTGCTATTATCCCATATACCGGCACACACAAGCACCAAACAATTAAACCGATCAACACATGCTGTAGATTCCACTGATAGTAACCTATTATAACGTGGGGAATTGTAATAGATCCAATTATGGCGCTAACCATTACTAGCACCCCGATTTTACCCAAAGAAACCATTGGCATATGCAAGTTAGTTTTTGCAAAGAGAATTGCAGTCGAATTGATGGTGGTTATCGAGTCTGATAGAACAAACCATCCAAGTAAAAAGAAGTAAATGTCCTTCAAATCTCTGATTCTATAAACTGCGTGCCCGAGGTCATAGTATCCTTTTTGGATCATAGAGATTAACTTCATATCTTTATGCCTATTAGCATCACCAGTCTTAATATTCCGTAAAAACAGTGCGATGGGTATCTGCCAAATAAACCACCAAACCCCAATTGAAGCAATAACAATTTTGATACACCAAATCATATCATTCTTGATATTTTTGAGCTGTGTTAAGGATAATAGTGCAAATATCTGAATTAAAAGAGCCGAGGTATATCCTGTTGAAGTTCCAATACCGCTAATCTTAGATCCTATTTCGCCCAACTCAGAATCACCAACTAGCATTGTTTCATCATTGATCCTACTTTCCATAGTAGAAGCTTCTGTAGGAATTCCTCCAAGTACGTCCTCATCTGGAGGTAAGCTCTGAAAGGGATAATTTTTGATCAACATTGTTAAGTAAGAGTTCATCAAAACATTCACACAACCAAATGCACAGTTAGCAAGAATTGCCAAAAACGATGCAGCATAATAGTTGTGTGAGCCTATCAAAAAAAATACAGCTGTAGTCAGTCCACCGAAAATTCCAAATATTATAATTAGTTTTTTCTTATAATTGCTGTTATCTGCTATTCCACTAACGGTAAGAACGCATATTGTCTGTAGCAATACGGAGAAAGAAAACGTATATAACGCATAACTTGACGTGTCGATATAAAAGCTCTTCCCCAAAATTGGTAAAACACAGGCACCAGTCCCATCTGACATGTTATTTGGTGGTGGGGGGTGAGGTATTGGATTACCATCTGTTGGTTTGTTTAAACATGGAGTTAGATGATCACTAGCTAGCACTCCATTCTCTCTGGCTAGTTGTTCTAGTAAAATCGGAGTGTACGTCCCTAAAACTGAGACAACGTAGGGCTCAGCAGCTAGTGCAATCAACGCCCATGCCACAATATCACGTGTTCTGGTGGACATGTTGCAACTCAATCCATCACTTAGTACTGGCAAAAAACTATTGTAATTCTACCGTATTGTTTCAAGAGAGTTCCAATCAATTTTCTAATGACAAAAGGTGATGAGACAGAATGTTGTTTTCATGAACCTCGCACGTTTTGACGCTTCAGCTGAATTTATTTATTTTATTTACACGAAATTCTTTATCTACTAGTATTACAAGATTAATGCCTTAACTATCCTATTAGCCATCCATATGACGACAAGTGCAGCACTCAGTCCACCTAATTGCTCCTTCAGGCTGTGATACTTCACTGTCGTCATCAAAAGCATGCTCAACCCAGTTAAAACAACCACTAGCGTTAACATAATCGGATGAACAATAAGCTGTAACCAACTGAGATTCTCCGCCAATAGTTCCTGGACTAAATTGTCCTCCCTTGTATACAATTCAATTGATTCCACAATCAATAAAGTGCTACTCAAAGTGAGCAAGAACACATGTCCGGAAGGATCGTGTCCTCCCTCCCACGAACCTTTTAGCCTTCTGCAACTTGCAGACGATATAGCTCTAGAAGAAAAGCTCTGTCCATCAGTCGTCGGCAACGTACCTTCGAACAAACTTTTTAACGCAACTGGAATGCTTGATTGCTCGATATTGGTACACTGACCACCAGTTAATACAAAGATCCTATCCATTAACGGTGGCCCAAAAAACCACTGTGTAAATAAAAGCCAACAAATTGTAATCAAGGAGACACGCATTATGGAAATCAGAAGTGATTTTCTTTGTAGCACTCTTCTCTTCGCTTTATTCAACACCAAATTAGTGTAGGTTAACATAGTCCAGAACCATCCTTGTTTGACAAAGTAAGTGTTCACCAAGTTGCCTCTGGAAGTAAAGTAGTTATGGACTGTTTCATCGGGAGAGAACAAGCTCATTAGTTGTCCAAGCACAATTATCAAAGGAAAAACGAAAAGAAAGAGTAGTTGGTATTTAGATAAGTGTGTTCTTCGAGATAAGCTTCCCAGACATTTGCTGACAAGTGATAAATGCCTAACAACTGGATGTTCATGCATTTTTCATTTACTCTATCAAGATATACCCAAGATTAGCTGATAGAGAGGTATAGGGAAAGACTATCCAAAAAAACATTTGAATGCAGGCATTTGCAAAAAAAAAGCAGCAAAATTGAAGGAAAGGTTAGTAAGACGTCGAAGTGGCAAAAAAGTAATACGTGTACCAGTAAACAAATTAACAAATCTCCAATCAAAAAACTAATGCGCAAGCCCGGAATCGAACCGGGAGCTCAACGATGGCAACGTTGAATTTTACCACTAAACCACTTGCGCTCGTATAAGAAAAAGAAAGCTCTACTCTGATATACTGTTTCTTTTTCACGTGACACATGTTTCTATGTGGCTCTCATAAATTATGATAAACTAATTTGACTGTGAAAAATAACAAAGGCACCTTAACCTCACTAAATGCAAGGATCACTCTAACCTTGCTTAAAAATTTTATCGAACGGCACGAGCAACTACATAGTAACAGCTATCACATTGAAAGACAGATGTTTTGCTTGCAAAGCACTGTGTGATATCACTTTAAAAGCATATATTTTAGTTACTAAAGGTTGTATAGTGTAGTGGTTATCACTTTCGGTTTTGATCCGAACAACCCCAGTTCGAATCCGGGTACGACCTTTATATTTTTTTATTTAACAGAGCGTGGAAAAAGTTAGAGAAGCAAAGCACTGTGGAGAACGAAACTAATGGGAGAAGTGAAACCTTTCTCGTGACTCATATTTTTGGTGTAACCAATATGATGGTAAAACATTACGGTGAACTTTCTACTGAGTTTTCGACACTAACCTAAAGGAATATAAAACTGAGAAGGGATTGCAACCAAGTAATTAATGATGACAGAATCTCAACCCCCTTTTCGACAACTTTCGGAATACATTGCAAACGACCAGGAATCAAATGTCTTTCCGGTTTATAAGTTCTTAAGTGCTCATTACTTGACTCCACATACAGCTTATTTGAAACTAGTGGGCGCACAGTCAACACCAGCAGCATCATTTCTTTTTGAGAGTGCAACTGATGGGGAGCAAGTTTCAAGGTACTCATTTATTGGAGTATCACCTCGCAGTATTATCAAGACTGGTCCTACCGAAAAAAACGAAATAGATCCGCTTATCTTATTGGAAGAGAAATTAGCCGGAATCAAACAAGCGCAATTACCAGGTGTGCCAAAGTTAAGTGGTGGTGCCATTGGTTACGTTTCATACGATTGTATCAAATATTTCGAACCTACTACTAGAAATGATAACTTGAAAGATACTTTGAAACTACCTGAGTCATTTTTAATGCTCTTTGATCTTATTGTTGCATATGATAGTGTTTTCCAGAGATTTCAAATCATCAACAATGTTCATGTAGATAGAAACGTTGATGACGAAAAGTCATTGCAAGAAAAATATGATCAAGCACTAAATGAAATTGAGGACGTTGCAAAGATTTTGGAATCACCTGAAGTCAAGTATCCTGTACAGCCTAAAATTAAAGATCCTGAAACTTTCACCTCGAATATTGGTCAGGAAGGTTACGAGAATTTTGTCCACGAACTAAAAGAACACATTCAAAAAGGTGACATTATTCAAGCTGTGCCATCACAACGCATAAGTCGTCCTACTAAGCTTCATCCATTCAATATATACAATCATCTTAGAACGGTGAACCCATCCCCTTATATGTTTTACATTGACTACTTAGACTTTCAAATTGTCGGTGCTTCTCCTGAATTGTTGGTCAAGTCTGATTCTAACGACAAAGTTATCACACACCCTATCGCAGGTACCATTCGCAGGGGTAAGACAATCGAAGAAGATAACAAGCTGGCCAATGAGCTAAAGTCATCGCTCAAAGATCGTGCTGAACACGTTATGCTTGTCGATTTGGCACGTAACGACATCAATCGTGTGTGTGATCCGAAATCTACCAATGTTGACAGCTTATTGCAAGTTCAAAGATTCTCACACGTTATGCACTTAGTTTCCCAAGTGAGTGGAACACTACGTCCTGAAAAATCTAGGTTTGATGCATTTAGATCCATTTTCCCTGCCGGTACTGTTTCTGGTGCCCCTAAAGTTCGTGCAATGCAATTAATAGGTGAGCTTGAGAAGGAGAAAAGAGGTGTTTATGCTGGTGCAGTGGGCCATTGGAGTTACGATGGTAAGACTATGGATACATGTATTGCTTTACGTACAATGGTTGTTAAGAATGGAGTAGCTTATTTGCAAGCTGGTGGTGGTATTGTTTTTGACAGTGATCCTTACGATGAATACATTGAGACAATGAATAAGATGAAGGCAAACAACAACACTATTGTTGAAGCAGAAAAGATGTACATGTAGCTTGTTCCAGGCTTGTGAGTATAGATTGTCTAGTTAGTATAGTACAAAGTGAGAAGAGGATTTTCAATCTGTCGACGTTACGTAATAATTTTTTTGTTGAGTAAAAGTGCCCTCAGTCGTTGTATTTTGCCTGTTCACAATTTGCCACCAGTTTTGAAACCCACTAGGTAATCGTTGAGCAACCAGGTGTTGGGAAAGCCAGTATCAGCAGATTACTTATTAAAGTCGAACAATGTCGTCAGAAGAGAAGGCAATTGAAGAGTTCATTAGCATCACAGGCATTGCAAAATCAGTTGCTGAACAGTATTTATCAAGGAATGAATACGATGTTGAGCTTGCAGTAAATGATTATTATAATGTCGAACATGTGGAACCAGGCTCCCGGCCAAATGCGAACTTGACTGGGAACAAACCATCACCTCCCAAGTCATCTGGACCTGTATTCAAGTCATTCTCAGATCTGCAGCATGGCAACGACAATGGCGCAAATGACAATGATGATAACGATGACGATATGAACTTTTTTACCGGTGGTCAAAAATCAGGATTGGCTGTTGAGGACCCAAACAAAAAGAAGTCCGGTAATGGTAGAAAATTGGTTGACGATTTGCTTGAGAAAGCTGAAAAGGAGGCTGCTGAACCTGATTGGCGAGATAACGATAATACAGACGAGGAAAAGGATGTGAAAAAGATGAAAACCTTTCAAGGAACTGGGCATTCTCTAGGCTCCATTGAGAATGCGGTGGATTCCAGAACCATATTAGGTGAAAATTCTTCTCGTGGAGGTTCTAGGCCCGAAAAGGTCACTCGAGTAATTACATTCTGGAAAGAAGGTTTCAGTATTGATGATGGAGAATTATACAAATATGATGATCCAAAGAACCAGGAATACTTGAAGCAATTGAATATGGGTAGAGCACCATTGAGCCTCCTCAATGTGCAGATGTTCCAAGACGTCGATGTAAGTGTTATCAAAAAGTTAGAGGAAAGTTACCATGATCATCAAAAAGCGAAGCCACGGGTCTATGGTTTTGAAGGAGAGGGTCAGAGATTGGGATCTCCTATACCGGGAGAACCAACAACTGTAGAAGAAGCGTTAGAGAAGTATGGTGTTACTGGTGATTCTGCTGAAAGCGTGGAAATTACGGAAGAGCCAGAGGTAACAAAAGAAGCCGAAGTTGCAGGTGATACAAGTATTCAAATTAGGTTAGCAACAGGTGAAAGGTTGGTTCGAAAATTCAACTCTAGTGACAAAGTGGAGACAATTTACGAATACGTTGCTTCGAATGGAGACAGTAGTAGACCATGGGGTTTAGTAACCTCATTTCCTACACAACCTCTAGATGATAAAAAGGATGAAACTATAGCCGATGCTGGTTTGAAAAATGCTGTAATAATCCAGAGATGGAAGTGAATAATGTTACTTCCGACTTTGCATTTTATAGGCCTCTAGTAATAGTACAGTAATATAGTAATATAAGTAACATAGTTAATATAATAACAGTCTTATGAGGTATCCGCTGCTACAATTGTTTTTAAAACCGATGTTGAAATCCCATTATTTATAGAAAAAGAGTAGAATAAATACATTATAAAAATAAGTATTCTTTATTAGTGTAAAATACATGAATTTTTTTGATGTTTAGAAGATGTGAAGAATTATTTTTTTGTTTTCGTTATCATAACCAGCATGACATTAATGTTGAATAAACGTCATAAATAGCATAATCAAATTGATTATCCACTATGGTGAGACACTTATTTAGTACTTTCCTCTGTAGTACTTAGCAGCATCAACCATATTGGTCAAAGAAGCTCTAGTTTCTTCCCAACCTCTGGTCTTCAAACCACAATCTGGGTTGACCCAGAATTTGTCAGCTGGGTAAACCTTCAAAATTTCACCAATTCTAGCAATGAATTCTTCCTTGGAAGGAATTCTTGGAGAGTGAATATCGAACAAACCAAGACCGATATGGTTTGGATAGTTGGAGAATTCTTGAATGTAGTTTGGATCATCCTTCTTTGAGAATTCGATAGAAACGACATCAGCGTCCAAAGCCTTGATGTGGTTTGGATCCAAGTCTGAGTAACAGAAGTGGGAGTGAATTTGAGTAGAGTCTTCAACACCAGAGGTAGCGATTCTGAAAGATTCTGCAGCCCATTGCAAGTAGTCAGATCTTTCGGAACCAGCTCTCAATGGTAAACCTTCTCTGATAGCTGGTTCATCAACTTGAATGACGGTGATACCAGCCTTTTCTAAGTCGTTGACTTCGTCTCTCAAAGCAAGAGATAATTGGTAGGATTGAACCTTTTGGGTGACATCATCTCTTGGGAAAGACCATCTCAAGATAGTAACTGGACCAGTTAACATACCCTTCATTGGCTTCTTTGTTAAGGATTGAGCGTAAACAGATTCCTTGACAGTCATAGCAGCTGGTCTGTCAACATCACCAACAATGATAGGTGGTCTAACGTATCTAGAACCGTAGGATTGAACCCAACCGTTGGTGGTGAAAGCGAAACCGTTTAATTTTTCACCGAAATATTGAACCATATCGTTTCTTTCTGGTTCACCATGGACCAAAACGTCCAAGCCTATTTCTTCTTGGAATTTGACAACAGTTTCCATCTCAGAGTTAATGAACTTTTCGTATTCTTCAGCAGAGATTTCACCCTTGTTGAACTTGTTTCTGTTAATTCTAATTTCTTTAGTTTGAGGGAAAGAACCGATAGTGGTGGTTGGGAACAATGGCAAGTTGTACTTAGCCTTTTGGGAAACCAATCTGGTTGGGAAGTCGGAGTGTCTCTTAGCCATAGATTCGTCAGCTTGAGCTTCGGAAGTTCTCTTTCTAACTTCTGGGTTGTTGGTGATCTTGGATTCTTTTCTGGACTTGATAGCAGCAGCGTTTTCTTCTAACTTAGCAGCAACATCTTCACCGGCAATAGCCTTGGTGATGGTGACAACTTCGTCAACCTTTTGGGTAGCGAAAGAGAACCAGTTCTTGATTTCAGCGTCTAACTTCTTTTCGTTAGCCAAGTCGACTGGGGTGTGCAATAAGGAGGAAGAAGTGGCGACAATGATCTTGTCAGCACCAACCTTGGCAATAGCCTTCTTGACGAAGTCAACGGATTCAGCAAAGTTGTTCTTCCAGATGTTTCTACCATCGACAATACCAACAGACAAGGTTTTGTCACCAACGATGGAGACGACATCGTCAAATTGTTCTGGTGTTCTGACGAAATCGAAATGGAAACCAGAGACTGGCAATTCCTTGATGGCATCCAAGTTTGGTCTGACATCACCGAAGTAGGTGGTCAAGATCAACTCTGGAAGACCTTCAGCAGCAGCCAACTTGGAGTAGGCAGTTTGGAAAGCAGCCTTGACGTTTTCTGGCAAGTCCAAGACAAGGGTTGGTTCATCGATTTGAACAACCTTGGCACCGGCGTCAGCCAACTTCTTCAAGATCTCGACGTAGAGAGGCAAGAGCTTTTCCAATAAAGAGATTGGTTCCAGGTCAAGGGAGTCCTTGTCTGCCTTACCCAAGAAAAGGTAGGAGACAGGACCAACGAGAACAGGTCTGGTTTCAATGCCCAAAGCCTTGGCTTCCAAGTATTCATCGACTGGCTTTTGACCGTTCAACTTGAAGTTGGTGGACTTGGAGAAGGTTGGTCTGACATAATGGTAGTTAGCGTCGAACCACTTCACCATCTCCAAAGCTGGAACATCGACAGCCTTAGTAGTCTCGGTGGCCTTTCTTTGCAAACCTCTGGCCATGGCGAAGAAGGTGTCCAAGGAAGACAATTCGTATTTGGTGTATCTGTCTGGGATGACGTTGAAGAGGATAGACAAGTCCAAGACGTGGTCGTAGAAGGAGAAGTCATTGGAAGGAATGATGTCAACACCGGCTTCCTTTTGCAACTTCCAGTTCTTTTCTCTGATGTCCTTACCGACCTTCAACAACTGTTCAGCGTCGATCTTACCGGACCAGTAAGCCTCAGTATTCTTCTTCAATTCTCTGAAGGCACCGATTCTTGGGAAACCTAAAACAGCGGAGGAGACCATTGTGGATGTAGTTTTTATTGTATATAGAAACAACCTGCAGAAGGAAGAAAACAGAGAGAAAAAACCAGTGTGACGGATCCTCCAGAAAAGAGAGCAACAGAAGAAAAGAGGCATCCAGGCGGAAAACACGAGTAATATATACCAAGAAGTCGACGACGACAACGTTCGCCGATGGATCTTCTCCGATCACATGGCCGGACCGTCGCTCGCTGTGAGTGAAAATTTTTTCCTCCCCCAGCAGTGTAGCGTGGCACATGTTTTCTCGCAATTTGCCCGGCGTTCTTCACATGCCCGGCGAGCATGTGCAACTCGCTCGTTCGCTCGTTCGAATTTCTCGTTTACCTCGTACACATCGTATACAGAGAGTGCGCAGTAGCGGAAGGGGGCGGCCGGAACGCGGCGGTGCACGGCGGTGCATCTGCCCCAATCAAAAGCCAACGCCGGTACCGGGCAAAGAGACGGGTTGGAGGCACGTGACTTCATGGAAAATGGGGGGTCTTCACTCTTCAGTAGAGTCGGAGGTCGCCGGTGACCTGGTCCAGCACGCTCCGGGGGGCAGGCCCGAGACCAAGCACGGTCTCGCTACCGGAGGCGATCTGTGTGCGACCGGCGTCGACAACGAGGTAGTTGTTGATGTTCAAGCTGACGGCCTTCATGAGCAGCTCCTCCATTTCCTCGAGGCTGCTGCACTTGAGCACAATCTTCGCCTGGCCGCCGTTCGCCCATCTTCCGAGCATCGTCGGATTATGGCTCTCGCTCTGCGGGTTGTCGTGCATCTGTCTGTACAATGACACCGCGGCGTGGGCACATTGCGCCGCAGACTTCCCCTTTAGCATCCTCAAGTCACTGCGCACAATCAATGCCATCCGCACCTCTCCACCAATATCGTTCAGGCCGTTGGAATTGACCGCAATCTGACCATCATCATCGCTCTCGTAATTTTCATCGTCGTCGTCTTCCTCTTTCATGATGATTTGATGGTGCTCTTCTGGAACCTCTGCATCTTTCGTCCTTTGCAGCTCTCTGCCAATGTAGACCCCTCCAATGATCCCCAATATGCCTGCAAGCACGACACTAGAAGCGTTTTCTAAGTTACCCATGTTTCTTTTTCTTATCGCTTCGACTTATCAGTTCTCTTCCACAACGATGTACTACTTCCGTACTATAATATAACCTTAGTGAAAAATGCAACAATAACGCAAAAAGAAGAGTGTACGCTCATGCGTATATTACGTAATCACTTAACAACTAAATCATAAGTCCGTTGACATTAAATACAAATATCTATAAATAATCGCCCCAAGTGACTCCGAGTCAGATCTCCTATCTAACTACTATAGTGTCCTCCAATGGATCTACAGAGACAACTTCAGAGCATAGCAATCTATCACCAACCATGGTTTTACTCTTCGAATTGTTTGACTCAATTTTGATTTCCACTCCAATATCCTTCTCAAACCAGTACCCAATTATTCTTTCTTCGGTGATCTTTGTAATAACGCACCTCATTAGCGAATAACTGTGAATGTTAGTGCCACCACTAACATCTTTGTGAATTTTACCAAGAACCTCAAATCTATTCAACCGATTGATAAACTCAAGATATCCTTCACTCTGTGAAAGACATTTATTGTAGTGACTGTTCGTGACCTTGTCTAACTTCAACGGATCCCACTTTTGTTTATTCCGATCTTCAATCAGTTCAAAAGATTCAATCGCAAGGTATCTGAATAATTGCCACAAATTCAAATGTGTTTCAATATAATTCAACGATGTAAATGAAGAAAAATGCTTCAACCCTAATGGCAAGTACCCACTCTCATTGGTGATTTTCTTAGAAGTGCCTTTTGGATTGTTGAAGAAATAGGATCCTTCCCCCAAGAACGCCAAACAACTAACATAAGCAGTCAAATCACCAGGATTAGAACTGAGCTGGAAATTAAACGTTTCGTAAGAATTCGCATACCATTTGAAGATCTTGAATTTCTTGAAAATTCTATAGTCAGCAGAATTTAATATCCTCTTGGCCATACTCCGATTTGCAACATTGACACCTTTCTCCAAACAAAACCTCGACAGGTTCTCATCAATCAATAACTTCAAATTCTCAGTAATCCACCGCTTGTCTCTCAACATATAGCTCTCACTTTCATTCAAAAAGTTTCCACCACTAGCAGTACTTGGATTCTGAATGTCTGCTGCAGAATTAGGGTTGCTTGCAGTATTAAGCTTATTATTACCTCCATTCCCATTACATTTATTGTCAATAAAAAACGTTTTGAAATTCAGAAAGTTCCTATTACTTTCATCGAAATCACCAAAAGTCTTCAAGTATCCCAAACGAATCCTCGATTTTTCCTTCTCAATAAGCAAATTCATTAGCTTGTTCAAAGATAACCAGCAATCTAATTTCTTCTTGGAGCCTTTCAAACTTGAAGGATTTCTATTTTTAAACCATTCTTCATCAATGTTCTCAATCTTCTTGAAAACATCTAATCCAACCTTGATATTAGGAGAAGTTAAAGAGTCAGAATCAATCAAATTATGATTAAAAGTCAGCCTGATGCAGGGTTGGTTTATTCTCAATGCATGATTGAATTTTTCCAACTTTGGGAACGTTACAACATTATTATCAACTTGAATAGGTTCCTGTACCGTTATATTCTCGTTTGGTGATTGATTGGGAATGGGTATAAAAATGTTGAATCTATAGTTGGTCAAAGATTCCTGGTCAACTGAGAATGCAATGGTTTTATTTAACTTATAAACTGTCCTTTTATTTTTCACCTTGATTTTAGGCCAAATTTTCAACTTAGAATTTTGAATCACTTCTAGAAAGCTATTTGAGTAATTTCTATTTGCAAATTTTCCTCCCTCTTTCTTTTCGTCACCAACAGGTTTCAATGGTTTCATCCTCTGTAAAGATTTAGGCAATTTATCAAAGGATAGTCCTTTGTTATATGCATATTGTAACTCGTTAACATTCTTAACAGTTAAAGTTAAATCTGTAGGATCGTACATATTCAAACCGTAGAATCCGCTAGAAATCAAAGCATTCGTATTGTTGTCATAGATGCCAATTTTCACCAAAAAGTCAAACAAAACTTTTGGAGACAGGGCTGTGTTTACATCTATAGGCAATAAAGCTTTCAACTTGTTCAACAACTTTGAGTTAGGGTAAACTATGGAGTACTTAACAAAGAGAATCAATCTCTTAAAGTTTTCATCTGTTTTGAAGATATTGTAAATCTGAAACTCATTAGATTTTTTCAAGATACCAAAATATGATCTGACAATCAAATCGATAGGCTGAGCATATATATTTTCCAAATTTTGCGACAGAAGTATCGGGTTATGAAAGTATTTCGTAGTTACTTGGTTCATTGGATTCAAAAGATTGAATATCGAGTTTTTGGATTTTACATACCTGAAATGAATAGGATCATTGTAAATTAGAAAATGGCAAGAGAGCAAGAGAACGTGAGAACCCATCGGATTTGTTTTGATGTCTAAAATGTTTCTGAGGGACTTGGAGTAGTCATACATCTTATTACTAAACAACAGTAGGTTAAGGGATGATTGATAGTTCATAAAAGCCGATTGGAGGTAGGTAGTTCTGATCAGATCCTTTGATAGTATGACATTCACAATTTTAGTAAAGAAAAGGAGGAACACGTTCAAGGTATAAGTCAAATGCAACAGATGCTCTACTGGAAGAACCGACTCATCAATTAGCATTGCCTTCATTTTCTCACGCCTAACGAACATGGGTATAGTAAATAGTATGTGGTCTGCGTTGATTTCGGTGATTTCCCCGTTTGGTAATAGTAGACGATATGTTGAAACTTTGGAGAGACTGAAATTTAAGTCATTCAACACAATCCCGAAACTGTTTGAAAGACCGCCCTCTATATCATCTTTTGCTTTGAAATGTACCAGGGAGCCAGACATCGGTAACAAGTCCAATTTATGATGGGATATGGACTCGAAATGGTGGACTGTGTTTGTGAAATTTTCAGTCTGAACATTGGTATTTAGTATTGTCAGGTTCTGTGTGTAAATGGATGATAAACCTGTAGAGGAAAAACCATCCGGAGTGAATATTCGATCTTCGCATGTTGTGAAAGAAGAGGAGGTTCGGAGATTAGCCCCATAGGAATATTGAGATGGCCAGAAGAGGTTGGGTCGATTTTGGAAGTATCTTGTAGAGGATGCATGATTCTTGATTCTGAAGAACGATCTATGAACAAATGACATTGATCTCATTTGCCACTAATCCACGAGTGGTCGGATAATGCCACAAAAAGAGTGAAATTAGTCCGTACGCCACAAATGTCCTGACATTCGTAGAGAGAACCTGCTGTGAAATTTCAGAGAATGAAACATGTATACCGAACCCAAATAGCAAAAAAAAATCTCCCGCCGAAACATAAAAAAAGCGTGGAGTGCGCCGATCGACGCACCACAGTTAAATCGGGGGCTCAACAATAAAGAAAAGGCCTTCTGTGATGTAGATATACGGGGGCAAGAGAGAGAGGAAAAGCGACAATCGGTCGAGAGTTACTAGATCGATAAGAAATAGGATGGCACAATTGTTTTCTGGCACAGTCCAGCAAGTCGTGTGTAAAGCCAGAACGGAGAAAGACCCACTCCGGCAGGAGAGAAATCACTTCTCCGTGCAGGTATTTGCCTACCCTGGAGGACAACGATGGGTGCGTACAGGAAACAGGGAGAATCTAAATTGGAGATTAGAGCTAGCCGGGAAACCCGCCGCTAGAGGCTTGCAGTAGCAGGCCACTCGGCCAAGGTGCCTTTCCCCAGAACACCTGCCCGAGGCTCCTCTACCACCCCTACCACAACGCTGAAAAAAGGAAAGGGAAGAGGAGGGAAGCCAAAAGTCAAAAGGCCAATTTCCTCACTTTGCAAATTCCTCACGCACCAAAAAAGCCCGGCACGAAAAAAACAGAGAAAAAAAGATAAAAATTTTTCCTTCTTCAATGTGGTGTTTTTTTATCTCGATGCGGTGGCCATTGGCCTGCAGCAACGACAACAACAACTCAGCATCGACAGGCCTTCCTTGTTTGCAACTGCATCGGGTGTTCTTAGTCGAGTCGGGATCGATACTTCTGCAAAACCAGTACTCATAGATACCTTCTATACACAGCTACGAGACCCCGATAGAACGGTACACCACTATATTTAAACCCGCCCCTTCCCCCCTCAAGTGTCCCATATTCCCCCTTTTTTTTTCTATTCCATTAAGTTAACGATTCACACCAGGATTCAACACTGATACAAATTGTCTAGCATCACATAATGGGTCAGATTCTTTCACATCCAAAAACAGAAAAATCCTCAGAAGAAGGTGGTGACGAATTTGTCGCCTACGGTCTGTCTTGCATGCAAGGTTGGCGTGTCTCCATGGAAGACTCCCATTCCATCATTTTGGATATTAACACTTTACTAGACGACAAGAAGAACGCCAGCGATAATCAGAATGCCTTCTTTGGTGTCTACGATGGTCATGGAGGTGAGAAAGTTGCAATCTTCACCGGTGAAAACTTACCAAAGATCTTAGCCAAGAACTCACTTTACCAGAGTGGTGAATACATACAGGCGTTGAAGGACACCTTTTTGGCAACAGATGTTGCAATCTTGAATGATGATGAACTATCGAAAGATCCTTCTGGTTGTGCTGCGACATCAACTTTGATCACCCCTGAGGCCATCTTTTGTGCCAATGCAGGTGATTCCAGGTCTATCCTGTCCATCGACGGTTTGGTCAAGCCTTTGAGTTTTGACCACAAGCCAACTAATGAAGGTGAGAAGAACAGAATTGTCAATGCCGGTGGATTCGTGGACATGGGTAGAGTCAATGGTAACCTGGCATTATCAAGAGGTATTGGTGATTTTGAATTCAAAGACTCCAAAATCTTACCACCTGAAGAGCAGGCTGTTACTGCTTTACCAGATGTCTTAGAACACAAACTAAACACTCTTTCTGATGAATTCATAGTTTTGGCATGTGACGGTATCTGGGATTGTTTAACTTCCCAGCAGGTTGTCGATTTTGTCAGAAGATATGTCAAAGAAAACAAAACCTTGACCGAAATATGCGAGTTGATGATGAACACATGTTTGGCGCCAACGTCCGGTGGTTCTGGTATTGGTTGCGATAACATGTCTGTCTGTATAGTTGCCTTGCTCCATGAAAAGGAAAGTTTAGACCAATGGTATGCAAGAATCTCAAACAAAATTTCGAACGAAGATTTGAAAAAATTACCAACTGCTGACGAATTATCGAATGATTTGTACAAAGTAGACTTAGAAACAAAATTGTCTGACACTAAGGATGAAGATTCAATTAACGGCAAGATCGGTGGATTGAGATCAACCACTAAGGATGTCAGTGATGACCACGACAATGAAGATGAAGACGATGACGATGTTCTGAAAGGTGGCGCACCGGCTTTCTTACAGCAATTACTGGCTGCATCCTCTGCATCCCGTAACAACAATGTTATCTATTTGGACCCATCTGCAACATCGATTCTACAATCCTTAGGCGTGATGGAAGAGGATGGTGAAGTCAATTCGGAAAATAACGATGCGGATGACGATGCTAAAATAAAGGATATTTCAGAGGAAACGACAGAAGGTGAGGAGAATGGAACTGAAGCAAATTAGAGATAACCAATTAAGTTTTTGCCTATTTTTTTTTCATCTGATCTTGTAATTCAACGAGCGGCGTTGATAATGAAAATGATGTATTTTTGTCCCCTTTCTTTCCCCTTCCCTTCTCAGATTATTTCCATCGCGTTTTGCTTCTCTTCTAATATATTCCTTCAACCAATTGTGGAAAAAAAATGAAAATCATAATCAAAAATCGATTTCGTTTGGACCTTTTCTAAATTCAGAATGACATGCATCTTTGTTTTAAATTTTTCCTTTTTTGTTGATCTTTGCACATAATTTATTCACCAGTCGGTATCTACTACAAGTTCAAAGTACTTTTTTTTATTACAATTTTTTTCGTCCATTCACCCCTCCTCTCTGCTTATCTTGATAATGATTTCCACTATTAACGATGTTTTCTTTTAGTTTTTTCTTTCTTACCTCCCTTCTTGTTTCCAATTGATTTTTTTTCTTCAATATACTTATTTTTAATTTCTAAGTTTCTCTTTTTCTCTACTATGTATCTATATCCCTATATCTTTATATATATATAATTTTTATTATATCATTACTATCATCAGTGTGGCCTAAAGAAACCAGAAAAGATTTCTCAACCGAAAACCTGTTTACTATTCTGATAAGCTGAATCTATGATCTTTTGAGGATCCTCTTTTCTCACTTCAGAAATCACCTGAGCCACTAAACCGATCAGACAAGGTTCGTTTCTTGATTTGATGAGCGGGGAGTCTTCAAAAATATGCGCATGCTTGAATTTATCAAATTTGTCACTCTTGACGGTAGGTATAGGCAAAAAGTCAAACAAGGTCAAGTTTGTATTGTTTGTATTTTTCTTGTTTTTCCCGGAGTTTTCCACCAATTCCCGCACATCAGGTCTTTGTTCGACAAGCTCGTAATTCTCATATTCGCAGGGATAGAATGCATTTGGAGATCTAGAAAGATATTTCCAAGATGGGTGGGTTCTCTTTATTTCGCACCATGGAGAATCTGTCTCCAACATCAATCTGTCCAATGGAATCAAAGGTAGTATCTCAAGGGTCGAGGTATCGCGCAAACCTGCCCCGTTGATACCGATATAAATTTTGTAGCCATGTGGATTCGATTTCTCCAGCTCGATTAGCTGCTCTAACTGCGTTTTATCACCAGTGAATGAATGAACTAGCAAGTTTTTGTTTTTCAAAAGGTTGTTATCGAGAAAAGGCTTCAAAGTATTGATGAAATCCTCACAGGCTGACCTCATGTGTAGAAACAAGGGCAAGTCAAACCTAGCTGCGAGTTGTAGTTGCTTTTCGAAGTAGACCAATTGTTTTTCCATCGGCGTGTAATGTAGACGATCATAATCTAGGCCAATCTCGCCAAATGCTCGGACAACGTCCGACTTTATTCCCTCGCTGATCAGATTCTCCAGCTCTTGCAAATGCTGTTCCACCGATTCTGCGCTCTCGAATTCCAACACAGTACACGGGTGGACTCCGACTGTCGAGTATAGGTCTGGAAGTTTCAAAGTATCGTCATTTGTCACTTGCTGCCTTAGCGAGTTGATGATTTCAATGGTCCGCTTGGACTCGTCAAGGGATGATCCAGTCAACAGGATATCCACGACATGATGTCGAGAGGCCTTTTTCAGGACATCCAGGATGTCGTTTCTATGGTGTTTACGACCGTGATAGCTCCCGCTGAACATTGAGTCCGTTATATTGACCCCCACGTCATAATATTTCGGCACATAGGATTCGGGGTTTGTCGAGATGCTGAGGTTGGACATTTTTCTGGTGAGCAATCGTCTGAGCATTTATAGAACAGTACTACTTCTTCACTAACGCCCAATGCAGAGCCCACAGAACATCTGCGGATGGAGTAATGAAGACGGATCGGGAGAGCTACCCCCTGATACATGAACGGAATGGTAGTTTTCCAATACAATTACATAATCCAGCCAAGTCACGTGCCTTGTTTCTTTTTTCTGCCGATGGCAACGGCGAGAACACCTTTCCTTGGACACGCGAAGGGCGCCGCAAAGCTCTGCTCGAGGATCAGAGAGGACAATACTGGGACAAAAACATACGTGGAGGAGGAGGATTGCCGCCCTCGATGCTCATTTGGGAAGACTGCAGCAATGGCGGGAAATAGCGTTGGTCTTTGTTCTGCCGTTCCTCTCTTTTCCCTCTTTTATAGGCGTCTAGCGTACCCTCTAGTCACTCGTCTCTCCACAGTGGGTGCGCTAAAAATCATGCTTTCTGCAATCCGGAACTATACGACGCTCGGAAGGAGGTGGAAACGTCTAACTTCCCGACCCATTTTGTAGGTTCACACTACGCACGGGCATTCTTCACTTGGCGCCGCGAAAGCTTTCGGAGACATCGTTCAGCTTCACTCAACCGCCTTCTGATCAAGCATGCAATTGCAACATTGACATTTGCACATGCCCTGGCTCCCAAACGCACTACTGGCTATCGGCATCGTTATCTGTACTTATCAGTCTGAGTCTCGTTGTCCCGATCCCGGCGCTCCCTCGTAAACCTCACGCCGGCCATCGCTTCGGCAACTGCGACCGCCAGCCCCTGCCTTTACCGCTACCGACGACCCTCCCCACCCATGCAGCAGCCCCAGACACGGCTGGAGGTTGTCAAAGTGTAACACAGTCTGGCTTCGACCGGCTTCGCGTCCCGGGCCACGCTGTCGGCACTTCCGAAGCAGGACCCACCGACGGCGAAGCACTGAGCGCTGGAAGCACTGGAAAAAAAGACGTTGCTGCACAACCGCACGGCGGGTGCACGAGCCGATGCGATGCTATGTGATGTGCTGTGGTTGGCCAGCGGGTGCGCTGGCCACCGCCTCTAACCTTCAGGGTGAGCAGGACATGCAGTTCCGCCGGGAGACCCGAGGGCCGGCCTACCGGCCTGCAGGCAGATCGGCCGGGGTATGATAGACACAGACACAGCTATCATAGCGATCGCAGAAGGAAAAGGGAGCACGACGCAGCAGGGTATCGAGCTCGGGTGGTGGAGAAATCGGGTATCTAGGGCTTCCCGTCTGATCGGTTATGGGTCCGGTAGTGAATGAATGAAAATTGATGCCCTGCCTTTTTTTGATCCTCGTATTGTTGTGCTTTGGCCACTAAAATACGAGAGAGAAATGTGAGTAGGAATTGTAATAGATATGTATTGCAGCGTAACCTATATAGTGTATAGAATAAAGGAGCATTGCTTTTGTCGAAAAAGCAACGGTTTCTCCCCTGCCGAATCCGTAGCCAATGTTATAATTAAGAGAAACCAAATCAGGCGAACTAGAGCTTTATCAGAAACAAAGGACCTGGCGAGTGGGTCAAAGGTAGGTACAACAAACGAAGATAACGAAGAAAAAAGGAGATATAAAGGTAATAGTAAAGCAGGTGATGTAGACTAGGCGATATCTGGAAAATATCTTTCGGAAGCTTCTATCGGTTGAGGAGAGAATATACTTTTGAGAGGGGGGGAAGCCTTTCGTTGTTTGTGAAGTTGCACACCGTCGATGAGGAGGTGGCAGTAGTTGAGTGTAGTTTGAAAGAGTAGAGGTCATTTTGGTGACTGACAGAATCTGAGAAGGGTGTTTTGGAGGCTAGGGAAGGGTATAATGGGTATTGGTGTGGGAAATTCTGGTGGTGGTGGGCGGTGTATTGGTGGCTAGTATTGTGGTCAGCTGTTATGTGTGAATTGTTGGCATAGGAGGAGGCGGACAAATTGCTTGAAAAACTTGATGCCCTGGTTGGAGTTGGGATGTTCGACAGCTCAGAATCGGACTCTACGCTTGACATGGAACTGCAGTTGGCACCGCACTCTGAGATATCGTCTGTAAGGAGGGACGATATACTCAGCTTCTTTCTTTCAAGGAAATTTATTCTGTTCTGGATTTCAATTGCGGATTTGCTTGGGAGTAGAATGGATAACTCGATAACTGAGAGCTTTTTGGAGATCCTTGACCGCACGAGGTTGTCTTCCTCTGCAGTCCAAAGGACGATGGCACTTCCTGAACCGGTCCTTTGTAGTGGTATTCTGGTGGCTGGATGTGTTTTTACCTCGTCTACTGACGGGTAATCTGGGGCAGTCCTGTCTGTGAATCTCTTGGCTTTGGTCATTTTTTTCAACTGCCCAGATTTAAGACGGCGCCACCTGAACTGACATGCGTTCGAGGTTCTGTTGTCGAAGTATCTCGCTATTTGCTTCCAGCCAAGATGCTCTCTTTCTTTCAGCTGGATCAACAGTCTGTCGTCTTCGTCATCCCACGACTGTGGAGATGGCTTCTGCTTGGAGTCTGGCGAGTTCATCGGATATGTAGGGCTTTGCTACTAATTTCTTTTTTCGATGTTACTTAGGAAATGGGGTTGTCCTTTCACGTGAGGGCTTGCTTCAAGGGGGCCGTGTGTTCGTGTGTAGAGAAGTGTGAACTTAAACTTGGGAAACAGCGAAACGGAGGAGGAAAGGAAAAGGAAGAGAAGAACGAAAAGGAAGAGGAGAAGGAAAGGAAGAGGAGAAGGAAAGGAAGAGGAGAAGGAAAGGAAATGGGAAGGGTAAAGGGGGCCGAATGAGGGGCCGAAGGAGGAGACCAGGGGGGAAAGAGCCAGAAATGAAGAAAGGAGAGATAACGAGGCGTGAGGATGTATTTATAAGTCCCGGGTAGAGATAAGTCAGGAGGCGGGTGGGCGCCGATGGGTGCATCGCTGGGAACGCAAAAAGCACCCGTGGAAAATGCTACGCAAGAGGAGGGTACCGAAGGAAAAGCTCCGATTATGCAAGATAATTGGAGAAAGAAGGGTGCAATTTCACAGACAATGTACGCATCCAAAAATCCATACCAGCCAGGATCCAATTTATCGGGAGCCCACCACCATAATGGCCGCAGCGCTCTGCTCGGGATAGATAGTAGACCCACGCATGCATGCACGTCTGAGATCATGCATTCGGGGGCACCCACTTGACAGTTTCCCCGTATCAAACCCATGCACACCATCCGTGGATGCAGGGAAACTAAACCCCCGTTCCCGCTGCCATGTGCGTGGCAACGACTCCCGTTGTGTTGCATGCTTCGACAGGTTATTTCTTCGCAAACTGCGTGCCTTCCCTCCCACCCCCGCAGGTGACGTATTTACACGCCTCTGCCACACTTTCGCAGCGGAATGTCCACTCTCCTCCCGCCCGCATTCCCGATACTCAAGTCGCAGCCACACTACTCCACCTGCTATACCCACACCAGGCGACATCCGATATCCGACAGTCGGCGCTCTCTTACCGGGCCCGCCGATCAGCGGAACCCACCATCCCATTCTTGTCACACAATGCCCGGCACGCTCCGACGACCGCCACTGCTGCTGGCACGTACTCCCTTCTCCTCCCGGGGGTGTCCAGGACGATCTCGTCGGGGCTCCCGCGATGCTCGCGTTCCGACGGGCTGGCGGTGCCTAGCTCCTCGCTCTTGCAGCTGGAAGCGAGGCCCGCATCGCAACGTTTCTGGATGCGGCCAGCAATGGGAGGGGGGCGGCCGGAAAGGCAAGCAGCGGGGTCTGCGATGAGCAGAGCAGAGCAGAGCAGAGCAGAGCTGCACAGAGCTGCGGCCTTAAGAGAGTAAGAGGAGGGGGAAAGCGGTGCTGTCGCCGTGCTCTCTCGCCTAACTTCGGTCTCTCCCGTTTGGTCTCTTCTGGACTCGCTTCCTCTGTGTGACACGGTCCATACTTGCCCAGCACGGGGAGCGGATACGAGACAACGTGCTTCAGCGCTGCACGTAAACAGTAGATTGTTTCCACGCTATATTTCGGCGTGCTTTTCTCGTGTAACGTTTTTTCCACCGCAATTAGGAGGATACAACCCTCGTTGGTGTGGATCGAAAATCTACACACACTGGATCTCTCATGCAGACTGATACACCCACCCTCACGCACATACACCGACGATGTGTCCTTGATGTATTAGGAAATCCCATCAACGGGGTGGAAGAGATAGGGCTGATTCCCCACCTCGGACAGACTAACTGCACTCCCTGCCTCCGCAGCTCTTCTGCCGCACCCACAAAAGCTTACTTATCTTCCCTCAGCCGAGAACATCGCAATACCGTGGCCTACACCCTACGTTCTCACTCTACAGTCTAAAGCTTTTCTTTTTTCCTGCTGGCTTATCTACCTGTCGCCACGACGCCCCCATCGCTCATGCCTGCCATCTGCTTCATCTTGCATGAACAAGCGTTCTGCAACACCCGCTTCTCAATTTAGTCTGCGCTGCATTCCATCCGCTTTCCCAATCTCACTATCTTTTTCATTCTCTCCCTCTCTGTTTTTCCGGACGTTATCCGACAGCAGCTGTCGCAGCCAGCGCTAAAACCCCGATTGGTAGATTTGAGCCTCTCAGATAAGCCCGGCGCTGAACGCGAGCCTCCTTCCGCCGATATCTATTTCTTTCTCTACATCCACTCCCTGCCTTCAGCTTGGGCTACTTTTCTTATGTCCCTTACACTTCAGACAGTCTTCTTGGAAGTTTCACATGCAACCCAACCAGCCAGGATTTTCAGTTTTTGAAGTCGATGATAAGTATTGTATGCCGTCGCCTCCTCCCATTGGCCCCGACGAGTATGTATATACATGCACAGCTATTCCTGTGCCTCCCTTCAGTATGCCGCTGCACTTGATGCCTGAAGTTTGCACAGTGGCGTCGTGCGTATAACCGAAAAGTTGTTGGTGTCCAGAACTAATTTCTCACTACAATTCTATACAAGCAATTGAATTACAAAGTGTAACACAAGATCTAAGGAAAAAGGCTAGATCGATTATTTGCCTGCAAAAACCCATCTCCTACAGAAAACAAGACTCTCACAGAGGCGCCCACTTACTTTTGCGTTCGAACTTCGTTCAATTCTTGTTTATCAGTTACAGATCAATTTGGTTATGCTTGTCGCCTTTGTTTTTATGACTTTGTTATAAAACTTATAACCCGAGTTTTTCCTCGACTCTGTCCCTAAACATATCTGGTATCAAAACGACACCAGATTTACCTAAAGATAGATAGCTCATCTCGTCAATATCCATTCTCAACAATTTCGATGCCATGCCCGCCACTATACCCTTCAAATCGAGTGGTAATTTTTTCAAGTCTATAAATATTGGGTAATAATAATCCTGTAATGATCCCATTATGTTGTTTTTGGAGAACTTCAGCTTTTTCAGTTCAGTGTTATCATACGGTAATAACAACCCAATCTCCTCAGTCGGCGTCCTTGTGATTGCAAAATATTCAGGGAATGATTTGCTACCGCTTTTGAGATTTTCCGTATTCAGTCGGGAAATAGATTCTGCTGTTTGCTTCAGCACCTCAGCATAGTCACCGCTCCTTGCTCCTGTCAATAAAAGCTGTATGTCTGTACCAAGTTTAGGTTTGATGTTGTTATTCTCAAATAATTCAAATGTCTTTACTTCCAAATCATTACTATATGAATTGGCTCTAGTTTCATCTAGCCCATTCTGAGTTTCTTCAAGAATCTTCAAGGCTTTCGCCTTATCCTTTATGGGCACCAACACAAGATCGGAAAAATAGTTCGAAATGAAGAATAACGAGATATTGTTCAACGATAGCGGCTGTGTTAGTTCGAGTATCTTCTTACCGATGTTAGATCCATCGCTAAAAACCTGCATGATGAAGAATTCATCACTTATCAGTGTAGATTCAGGGTCCATTTTCATTGCTTTATTCAAGTATTTCTTCATCAATTTCGTGCTACACATTATCGTAACTTCTTCTCTAGTAAATGCCAAATGAAAGAAAAGACCATCGTCTTCAATCTCCGAGTTAATGTCTTCACTCTCTAAACTTTCACTCTCTTCTTCGTTGATCATGTGTGCAGAATTTGATAGCTGGTATCCTTGTTCATATATGTTTTTCACAGAGTTAGACGTATAACTCTCGTCATATGATCTGTCCGATGTTGACGATATCGACGAGACATCGTTATCTAAGTATTGCGAATTAGCTCTGTTTTCATATGCATCAACCAATCGATACAATATTTCCAATGTTCCAGATTTAAATATCCAAAAGTTCTCTCTCGGTATCGTGAGAATGGATATTTTGCTCTTGAAGAGTTGTGTTTCACTTGAGTCAATCATAATGATGACTTACTTGTGCTTATTGTTTTTTTTTTCTGTTCGGTGTAGATGGGAAAGAAAATGATCACTTCTTAAGATCTTTGGACAATGATGAGAGGCACTCCGGGCAAAAAAGCAAACTTCTTATCTTTTATGTAGTTTTATCGCATATAATGAATCATCCGAACTGCGTATATGCTAGAATCCCGTATGAGTCAGGACTAGGTTTGTATCTATTAGCTGCATTCTTTCTCCTCTACTCTGGGCACAGCCCCAGATGACTCAGTCCCCCGAACAGAAAAGAGTTGAAAAATTGAAAAAATTGAAAAAAATTGGGCCACTTATTACGTAAGCACTTCCGCTTCTCTTGAAACCGTTGTCCGACATAACTGATAGTTTTCCGACAGTGTCAGACACTCAGCTCGTGTGATCTATCAGCAAATCAGGTTTGTTTCAAGCATTACAAAACTCCAGAGAGAGCCAGCTAGTGTTATAAAAGAGCTGCAGTCTAACTATGACTGTTGTTAGAGGAAATTTGTGAAAGAAGGAAGAAGGACCACATCCTTGTAGTGCCCCGAAATGTAAATCTGCGATAGGCAGCCACGTACACTTCCTTTCCATATCTGAACCCTGCCAGTATGAAATTTAATGTATTGGAGTTTCTCCATCTAAATCGCCGGGATAAGGTTGCCAAGGTTCCTAAGATTCCCAAGACCCCCAAGGACAAGTCGTTCTTCTTCAAAAGTAAGGAAACTAAACGCAAAAACATCGAGAATGAATACATCAATCCATTTTCAGAATCGGACCCTCCTACACTCAAAAACAAGCAAAATCCTTTCGCTAAAAAAGACAAAAACTCAGATACAAATACCATGAGAAAGACCAAGTCTTTTAGTGATCTTAAACAAAATGTTTTCACTTCACTTAGGAGAAGTACCTCATATCAAAGATTGTCGAAAAACTTAAACTTAAGCCACACAAATTTAAGGACCCCCTTGGCTACCCTGAAAGAAAACAACTTAGATCTACCAGATTCATACTCACACTCTGGTAAACAAGAACCAGACGGTACTAGTATCGCAAAGCGTTCCTTGGCTGATGGCGATGTCAAATTTGACAGAATGACAGAAGAAAATACAACAAATGAAACATACACGAGTATGTTTAATAGCATATATGCAGACTATTATCTTGATTCCGATTCTGAAAGTGTTCAGTCATCTGCCATCTCTGATAAACAAATTGTTCCACCAAGTGAGTATTTGCTTTCGTCTTCTGGAACTCCTAATTACAACATTGTACCTCAAATACTACCACCTTTCCCTGCTTTTGTTGCGGAAAACCCATTTGCCGACTTTGAAGAATACAACCAACTACCACATGAGAAGCTTTTGCTACGAGCTTCCCAAATCCATGGTTTATCACCTACATGTTCACTTTCTTCTGCGATCAAAAGTTACAGGAGGAGTCTGTATTGCGAAAGCGATGATAATGATATGTTTAACAATGACGATGACCTTATCTTCTATAGCAGTGAGAAAGGGAGCATAGTACCTGTTCCCGAAACTAGAATACCACACTCACCCTTACCGGCATTGCCGCAGTGCTCTCCATTACTCCCAACTCCTCGCAAAACAATTAATGGCTATAATTTGATGCTCCGCAATATAAAGCGGGAAGAAGTTACGGATTTGGAAGAAAAAAGCCTGTTTGATGCTTTGAGTAAGGCTGAGTGGTGGGACTGTTCCAAGATAACCTTGGTATCTTATAATGACTAGTTCGTATTGTGCGAGTGTTTTATCGATACACAACTTATACAGATTTAAATTTCTACATCGCTAGGTTCTAGTCCTGCGTTATAATCCCCTTCATCATCATCATCCTCATCCTCATACGCTGCCTCGTCATTGTCATCATAATCTCCATCTTCTGAAACGTGATCATTTTCATCTTCATCATTGTCCATATCTGCCCCTACTCCATCTGATAACTCTTCACAAATATTCTCTATAGTTCCAGTTATACCACTTTGTTTTTTAGTAACACCATATATTTTTTCTTTAATGATAGGATCTATAAATTTCATTCCTGGGTGAGTGATTCTGGCCTTGGAAAATTTGAATTCATTTTGGTCTTCTGGAGAGATTTCATTGTTTTCAGCATTCTGTTGTATTATTTTCTCAAGAAATTGGTCTTCAATATCACGATCATCTTCTAAATCATCTTTCAAGAAATTGACAATCACTGAGACATTTTTCATTAGTTGTCCTTCATATGAAGCAGTATCAGATGCAGTATTGTTATGGTCTGCAATGACCATAGTTGAGTTAGTATTTATACCGCCTGATGGCCCTAGTATTATTGGCTTCCAAATCAAATAGTCACTGTTTAGTTTAACAGAATTTTTGCGTTCCCATGTTGTGTAAAGAGTTTTAACCAAGCTTGGACTGAATATTAGTGCAAACTTATTCTGTGAGTCTTCTTCGTAAGTTATTAAGGAATTTAATTGTTCTAATGCAACAATCACATCGTCATGCAACATTCCAGTGAGATTAGATAAATCATCGATTGAAACAGAAAACACTTTTAAATGGGGGTCCTTAATATCAGTATCAGCTTTCTTCAGCACTAACTGACTTTCACTTTTGAACAGTAGCTTGTAAATCTCTCTGATGACAGATAACTTCCAATAACTTCTATAGCTGAGTAAACCCAAATCACTCAACGGCTTTTCTGGAGTGCCCAACTTGAATTCTCTTTTTGATAATAAATAGCTAAAATCTATCAAGAAATTCCCAAATCCACGACGCTGATATATAGGCAAGGTCATAATACATGATAGATTGTAGCCAGTGGAATTCAACTTTTCTTTTGAGAAATAGCCGACAAACTTAAAGCTTGAATTATTCGAATAGTCATATAACACATAAAACATGAAAGGCTCGACATCATAATAGAGGGTCTTAGAATTTAAGAATAATTTGGCAAGCAAACATAAGTTTTGACAGAATATGACATTTTTCCTGCCGTCGATTTCAAAAACAGATATTTTTTCATTTTCATCTCTGTATATTTCTCTGCCTGCTGGTTGGAATTTGAATGAACATTTCAGCAAATGCCGGTTAAGGGTGAAAGAGGAATCATAATATGATAAGCAATGCGGGCAAATGAACATTATTGGATTCGAAGTGTACTGTGAAGGATATGGAGATTTATACCACGTGTCGATTTCATAATCATCGAAATGTATCACTTTTAATTTGTTTTTCGAATTCGGAGTTTCCTGTGGCGTAGATTGTAGATTGGTGGTAATCAAGTTCTTATGGTTTTTCGTGTTTTTCAATAGCGACGATTTATGTACCAATGCGTTGAACAATTTTTTGAAATTTGGATCAGGATTTGTATCAAAAGTGTTAGCTTCTGAGAAATCGAATAATCCTCTATATGGTAGTTCAAGTAGAACCGATTCTACCTGAGGGTATACAGGACGTTTTTTGTGGAAGGAATGAGAGGAATGACTTGGCTTAGGCGACTTCTTTTTTCTTTTCGATTCGGAGGGCTGGGGTTCGTCGATGGAGGTGTCCGATGCCAGATAGACGCTACTGTTTGCCTCTCTCACAGGGTCAGAATCGGCTTCTCTTTCTCTTGAATGGTGGTGATTGCGAGTGTGATTGTTGCCATTGGTGTTGACCGAACCTTGGTTTTTGCTTCGTGACCTTGACGTTCGCTGAATCATCACGCTTGGCTAGCTCAAGAGCAAATACTGTCTTTGCCAAGGATGTACGGGTAGTGGATGATAAACACGACTTTTTGGAGACTGAAGAAGATCAGTCAAACGGTGACATCAGAAAAATAAACACGAAAAATGCGAAAATGCGAAAATGGAGTCGTGAAAAAAGGAGAAGATTTATTCAGTAGTAGATGTTTCATGAAAAGATATAATTTCTTCACTCTCGGGGTTCCAGGCAAACTTATTGTGGAGCACACGGTGAAGAAAACAATGAAAATGGGTTTCAAGTACTCGATAAGGCGATCACGCCCTGTCGAGATATACAGATACTCGCTTTTTGGCAACACTTTACACTTCGACTACAAGGGATTTAAACCTTATCGGTTGAACGAAAGGCTGAGACCGGGTCCCAACTATTCGGTAGGTGAACCCATTTCGCTCAAAACGGGCGTGAAAAACTACCACCGGAAGATTTTCGGGAAGGAGGAGTCACGGATCAGGAATCTGCTACTTACGATTGTTGCCTATGAGTCGGCGAACGGGATCAAGCCGAATGCAGGTATGCCCAACGGCGAGGTCGAGATATACTGCCACAACGGGCTACACAGCGACTTGGTGTTGGGTACCTCGGACGTTTACCACGTGATACTCTACAAGAACAAGTTGATTTTTGCCAACACCGATGACCGGGCCCATGACGACCCGCTCTTTGCGTACATTGGGATCAAGTTCGAGACCATCCTCTGCAACGAACCGAGTCCTGTTGACGGGTCGCACAACAAGTTGCTTTTGCAGGGGAAGTACGGCAGGTGGGGGTTCAAGTCTGTTGTAGAGATCGACTCGTATCGGGCGTCGGCGGGGAAAACGCTCGAGCAGATGAGCGGGGCCGAGCGATATCGGAACTACTGCGAGATCAAGCTCTGCTTCTCCCCCTCGAGACGGATGGGGGAGATGTTGCTCAAGACGAAGAGCAAGCGGCGGTTTCTCATGGTGTTGAAGGGCGCTGTGCGGAACTTTGCAACGCGGGCGGAGAAGTGGCTCTTCCAGTCCTACTTTGGCCGCCAGGACAAGCTGGTGATCGGCGTCAGGAGCCCGAAGTTCGAGCTCATCTGCAACGAGGAGATCGACGTTGTGAAAGACTTCCTCCCCTTTGTAAAGGACGTGTACCCGGACATCTACGAGCGGTTTCTCCATGCAATCGACGTGTTGGACGCTGCGTACGCGGAGATCCTGCAGCGGCTGAGGGCTCGGCAGCAGAGCGAGACGGATGTCTTTGAGCTGCGCTGCGACACACGGGACGTCCGGCTGCTTTCCGACGGGCCCGAGCACCGCACGTTCCACAAAATCATGGTGCCGGAGTATCTCGCGTGGGTGGACCGGGGCGAGGACACGCTTGCCGAGAGTGAGTGGGTCGCCCAGTCTGCGTACAGGGCGCTCAAGACCGACACGCTCAGCTCCTCTCTCAGTGAAGAGCTGGCGTCGAAGCTCAACATCGTATAGCCCCAGTAGCCAAGTAACTAACCAATGGTGTTCTTCGCCCGTTGCCCCGCTGCCCATCGCCTCATCACGATAGTGGACACATCGGCATTCTGCACACGGCTGTCCTCCCCTATTCTCTTTGCCTGTCTGCCACGCGCCCCTCCGCCTCGAATAATCCGGGCCTCGGCCCTCGCCAGCGCGAGAAAACAGCGCAGCCACGGGCTTGCCCGCGGAGCTTACCCCCCAATCGGGTCGCCCCTGACGTCACTGCGGGCGGACGTCTTCCTTCCCCTCCCTTTCCCCCCCCCCACGGGGAAAGAGGGGCGCCTACCCGGCTGGCGAATGGGCACGCATGCAGTTGCAACCCGCCGCCCGCCACCGCCACCGCCAGCCGGCCCCCAGCCGACGCCTGGCGGCATCCCGGGCGTTTCTGCGCTCGGCCAGGCTGTCTGCCTACTCGCCCTCTCCCTCCGCTCGGACAATTGCACTAACGCAGAAAACGCCGCTGGCTCCGTCCTATCGTCGTCTCCGGCGGCAGTGCTGGGTTATATCCGTATGCTGGCGTCGGAGAGGCAGGCCATAGTGCCGGCCTGTTACCATTATCCAGCTGGTATTTTTTTTTCCCACGATTACCAACCAGCCGGCTCCATCTCTACGTATTACAAATACCGTCATTGCTGGGCGTTCCGTGTACATCTTCCGTCCTCTGTACACACACAAACCGATTGGTGGCCTGTACTCCCAAAGCTACGCTATCCAACGCTACGCTACGCTACCCTACCATACAACCCTCTTTCTTTGGAGATCCGGTTCACTCCTCTCCATACACACACTCGGATAGACTACACCGCTGGCGTTGCATCGATCCTATTCCCTCTTGTCTCCCTCCTCCGTTGGCCGTGGACATTCCTTCCCGATAAAAGCACCCGCCAGAGGCCCCGTTCCACGACTGAACAGCGCACACGCCAGAGGCTCTCCCCGCAGCTATACCCCGCTACAGCTAAACAGCAATGGCCTCAGCTCTCAAGGACACCGACGAAGAGAAAAAACTGGACACCTTGCTGTCGACAGAATCCCCGGGGGACTTCACTGACGCCCTCAACTCGAACTTCCTCGACCCAGGCGTCTCGAACGGCGACGTCGACTGGTTGTTCCGGGGTAGAGAGGTCAAAAAGCTCACAAAGCGCTCCAACACTATTAACAACGAGGTCCAGTCGCAATTGCTGCACGCCCAGCAGAAGGCTCTAGCGCAGTCCAAAAACGGCAGGGACTCCCCAACAAGCTCCAGCTCCACCAGTCTCCAGAACCTCGCCAACTCCACTGCCAGCGTCGACCAGCAGCCCCTCTCAAACAGCAGCAGCAGCGGCGGCGGCGCCGGAAGCGCCAGCACCAGCGGTTTCAATGGCACCAGCGCCAACAGCAGCCAGTACTTGGCAACGCAACCAAAGTCCGCTCCCGTCGCAATCCCTATACCCAGCACGAGGAAGGCCTCAAATAGCTCCAACCTCAACTTGAACTCGGCAGTCTCCACAAACTCCCTGTCCGACTTGCCCATCAAGTCCTCACTCAAGTCCTCCTCCCCGGCAAACATCGCCAATGGCTTGAAGATAGATACCTCCATGACATACTCCTCTAACTCTCCTTCGAATAACGACGCATCCGTCCCGCTGGCCTTTTCGGCAAGCTCCTCTTCCCACAGATCGCTCTCCTCACCAATTAATTCCGCCGCATCGGCTTCAGCATCGGCTTCAAATCCAGCTTCAGCCTTCAACTCCAGCTCAAACCCAAACTCAACCTCAACCCCAACCACCCCAACAAATAGATCGAGATCGTCTTCTCTGCTGTTCGGAAGATCAAAATCTCCCTCCAATGCCAGTGAACACAAACCGGCTAAGAAGTCTCTGTTATCCTCTTTGTCCTCAAAATTGAAACCAGGTTCCCATTCTGCTTCTGTGGCACCTTCAACTAATACTTCCCCTTCCTCAGCGGCAGCTCCGAAGGCCTCTGTACCTCCTTCTCCTTCATTATCGAGAAGCACAATCCCAGTAGCCCCTTATCCGGCGAGAATATCTCCCCCTATTCACAACAATGGTTCTGATAACTCTCTGACTAAGCTGGCCCATGCACACAATTACGAAAACACGCATTCAAACGCTTCTCTGAGCGGCTCTGACAAACTGTTGGACTCAGTCTCGTTCAGCCGGGTCTCTTTTGCATTGGATGGCCTAGTTGAAGATCCCCAGCAACAGATCCCTTCTCGTCGCCCAAAGAGAGGTAATGTGCTAATCCCTGAAGATATGCTTGCACCCCCTCCAAAGCTTTCAATAGGAATCACGAACAGTTTCAATGAACAGACAAAGGATGAGAGACCAAAAGTCGATCCGAAATTATATGAGCAAGCACTAGCCAGACAAAACTTCTTTACTGCCGAGTCTAAAAAACATTCAGAAGAAGCTCATATTGCTGCCCTGAGAATGGCAAAAGAGGTTTCTTCTTTCAAGAAAAGAAGAGGTTCTTTCCTTAAATCTGATGACGATGAAGACGATGAAGATGAAGAAGATATTACCGATTCCCGATTTGTCAGTGGAGATGACAAGCTGGATATAGACACTCCGTTACATGAACACGTCGACTATTTTGGCCATGAGGAACATAACTCGAGCTCCAGCTCAACAGACGAGGAAGTTGATCGCGATATCTCTCTTGAAACTTTGTATACCCGTTGCTGTCATTTAAGGGAGATTTTACCTATACCTGCAACCTTGAAGCAGTTAAAGGGTAAATCGAAACCTTTACATGTCTTGAAAATGCTGAACCCAAAACCAACTTTAATCGACATTCTATCCTTTTCGGATTTTTTGGCAATTGCTCCAGTTATTTCTGTCATCCTCGATAACGTTACCATTGATACCGAGATGTTGAGAATCATACTAATCAGCTTGAAAAACTCTAAAATGTTGGACAAGTTGTCTTTGAGAAACGTTCCAATAGATGCAGAAGGATGGAAATACCTATGCAAATTTTTGAGACTTAACATTAGCATTCAAAAACTTGATATCTCGCAACAGCGTGTGAAAAAGAGCTCAGCCCACTCCAAAACAATACGTTCTGATTTGGATTGGGATCTGTTCACGGATACCTTGATCTTACGTGGAGGCATAGAAGAACTGGTGATACACGGATGCTGCTTGAGTACCGATCAATTAAACAATTTGGTGAATAAAGCTTTAATCCTAAAAACCAAGAGACTTGGATTTGCTTCCGCTCAACTTGATGTTGAAAAGATGTCTATATTGGCGAAATGGATTTCAGCTCCTAACACGACGTGTAACGGAATTGATTTTGCTTTCAATGATTTGTCACAAGGTCAATTGGTACCAATCAATAATGTGCTGAAACAGAGAAGCTCTGACATTAGACTACAATTTTTTTCTCTAAATTCTACAAACGTGCAATTGAAGGAATGTTCTGAATTAATTAAAAATCTATCAGCTTTACCCTCCCTTAGGTTTTTGGATTTGAGTAATAATGCCCATCTTTTCCCAGATATTATTCCTGTTTTGAGAGATTATTTACCTAAATATCCAGATTTGAGAAGATTACATTTCGATTTCGACAATTTGACAGAATTTGCTATCGTTCAATTGTGTGTCATTTTCCAGCAATGTCCAAGATTAGTCCATGTTTCGTTCTTAGGTAACAACAAGATTACATCTAAGTCTGCTTCGGCGCTGTATTCTGCCGTCAAACACTCCCATATATATAACATTGATATGGATTATGATGGGTTAGATGAAGAATTAGTGTCAAGAATTGCCTTTTACTTGATGAGAAACATGGAGACTCTTCTGAACTTTAGCGTGAATCCGAAAGGCGCAGATATTAAGACATCTAGTGCGAAGTCGATGGTTGATTCAGAATCCAACACTATTACCGCAGGTGTGATAGCTAAAGATGAAGATCTTATCTTTGATGGTTCCTTATTGACTAAGGCCGCTGAGCACTTGTTAGAGAATGGTTCTCATATATCAGGTGAAGAGCGCATGGTTATTTACCGTGCTTTGGTCGAAAAAACAGTTAAACTACGCACAGAAATTCACGATGCTATGAACAAATTATTTGAAGCTCGTGAGAAGGGCAAATTATCAATTGAAGGTAAGGAGAATTTGTTGAGATTTTGCTTATTAGATGATTCTTTGGAAAACATTTTAGATATTTTCTCTGATGAAGTTTCGACAGAAAACGGCAGCTCAGGTGGCCAGAGCAACTCCTCTGACCATAACGGCGATCACGTTTCTTCCAGACCTGGCATGATTAAGAAATTATCATCGCAACTAACTAGACATCATTCATCTGAAGATGTTATACAAACTGGTCCGATTGTAAGTGGAAAATTCTACCAGCATAACGATGAAATAATACCCACAGTTGCAACCGAAGCGCCACATATTGTCGTCGCTGATGCAGATAGTGTTCCCGTCGATAGCACAACTGGTAAGCGTGTTTTAATGAGAAAATTCTCTCAAACTAGTGTTCATTCGAAGAAGTTGGAAGAAGAAGAGGGTGAATTACATAGGTGGGGTTTCTTTGTCCAACAACAAAACGATATCATGCCTGATGACTCACAGAATGTAGCAAAAATGAAGGAAGAGGAGAAAGAGAGAGAAAGGTTAAGAATAGAGGCTGAAAAGGCCGAAAAGGAAAGACTCAAGAGCGAGGCAGAAAAGAAAAAGTTGAAAATCAATACTATACCTTCTGGTTCCGAGTTAAGGGAAACAATCATGAAAGCCAAAGGTATTGAAAGTATTACCGACCTTATCAAGAAAGTCAATAAGGATTTCACAACAGTGGAGACCATCTATAAACATGCGGATGCCAAGAGGGCAGCTTCCAGGAATTATGATGCTAGCTCCCCTGGAGATTCTTATATTTTTCCTAGCGGTAAATCTGGGCTTGGAAATGGTAATGCTCAGTCTACTAAGTCTTCCGACATTTCGAAGATTTCTTCGGCGGATGCCGATACCAGCGCAGCTGATTCCAAAACAATACCCGGTGAGGACCGAGTTTCCAATAGGGCATCTAGTCCAGATTTAGATGCCTCTGCAACCGACAATACATTGTCTCCTACAGTCAGTATCAGTTCCATAAACGAGGGTGATATCAAGGATCAGGCTGACGAAGTTTACGAAAGAATTTTGAATAACGTTATTCGTGTTCGCTCAAACAAATGAAAAATTAATCAACACTTTCCATTTTGCACATTCTTACAGTTGCTTTTTTATTATTATTCTTTTAAATTCTTATATTGCATGACAAATCATTCAGCAATTATGGGACGCAAGCTAAGAAGAAAAGTTAAACACACATATTTTTATAAACATACATTAGGGCTTATTATGTTGTTATGCACATACTACACACACACAATACAACGTATTCTTGTATATTCTTTTTTAACCATTTGCAGTACTTTATATAAAATAACGTTTATAGAACTACCGTTTTTAACCGGTTCGAGGTGTCGTCGGCTACTAGGGGTGTACGACGAAATGCGCGGCTGCCGCGCAGCAGGGAATCATTGATCTGGCGTGAAAAGTGAAAGAAGATTGATGTTGAACACATTTCACCATTGTTTTTGCAGAATATTCAAACGCTAACAAGGTCCGGACGATCTGTTGACCGCCACCTATCATCGATGCCAATAGAGCACAATGCATATGTAGCGATTGCTATCATACCGATTGCGCTAGTGTTGGCCAATGATTTTAAGTTTTACAGCATACCAATTCCCAAATCATTTTCAGTTACGGTAATTTTTATGGTTGCATCGCTTGTATGCCAATATATATACACAGTCCAAATGACTCAATTACAGCGAAAAACAATAGATCATACAAGGAAGAAACGAAGAGAACTTATGAAATACAAGAGGAAAAGAAAATCGTTAATACATCTTGTCGATAACAGAAAGTCTTTTGATCTAACGAAATGGAGGAGCAAAAATCATCTTTTTGTCAATAGTCGATACAGCAGTTACTCGGAAAACCATACGGCGTTGTCAAAAGCTAAAAAGAGAGTAAATTCTTGGCATGGGGAGCTGCCAATTTCGGAGCACTCTCTCTCTATGCGTGAAAGATATGCACTAATGATACCATCACCTCCTCCCTCAAGTGAGAGTGAAACTTTCGGAAATAACCTGCTAGACTCAAGCGATTTCCGTTCTTCCCTATTCTCCACGAGTAGTACAATTTTTGAAAATGATAACTCTAGAATAACAACTGACTCAGATAGCAACATAGTAGACATGTCTATTGATCTCAGCATAGACTCGGATAATCAAAATACTTACCTTCAGCCTGCCTCTCAGAGTAAGACGAGATATATAGCCACTTATCTTTATGATAGGTTTAGAAAAGGCAAGGCAGCAAATACCAATTACAACAAAAACTGTGGTTTGCATCCATCGTGCTTGAAACCATTTAATCTCAAAAAATCCAGAATTTCATGAACGTAACAAGTAGTAGCATTTTAAATATATGTATGACATTGGCAAAAACTGATATCACAGTAATCTTTAATATCTTAAGTTTCACAAACAAGTGATGTCTTTTATTCGTAATTCCCTTTTTACACATAAAAATAACGAACGCTGCATTTCAGTGAATTGCTTTTCAAGTTTATCGTTTCCGAAATTTGTTAATTGGGATAAAGTTAGATTTATATCTTTATCCGTGATTGGCAACATATCAAGTCTTTCATTCTCTCCCTTTACGCATGGGACCAATTTGGCACCTTTGATTTGCATTGCTGGACAGCAGGGCCCATGAACTTGGTCCATTGGTTTGCTCTTGTACTCCATGGCTATCATAAAACCGTATATATCTGCATCAAAGTAACAGAATACAGGCGTATTGTAAAATGTTTGACATATCAAAGAAACAAACTGTTTGGTTTGTCTATCAGGAAACCCCCTACCTGTAATCAAAATCGACTCGGTGAATTGCTTTGGGGTTGAATCTTTTTCTTTGTTCACTAAAGCTGATAAGATGGCATCTTTTTCCAAAATGATAATTGATTTGGGGGGTTCCCCGCTTTTGCTGTTGAAAAGAATTTGAAAATCACCTTTTTGTGATGATGTCTTGACGTAAGGAATTAGTGAGCAACCGGAGTTTCGGGATGCTTTAAAGGAACTAAAAGCCAAATCTGCATAAATCAGGCCTTTCTGAGATGCATGAACGTTTAGATGTTCAATTGACACTCCAAAACTGTTTGCCAAGTTATCAATACATTTATCTACGGTTGATTGTTTCCGGAAAAGGGACACATCCATGTAATATATTTGTCTTTTAGACACGGATTCATTTAAGGTGATCTGATTGTAAATTAGTCTGAGCACTCTGAAATAAACTGCAAATTTGTAATTCACTTCCGGCTTTAAGGAGGGGAAGGAAATTTTTGACATTGTTGAAGTAAACTTTTTCGAAACTGAATGTAACTGGAGAGTAATTCTATCACCATTCTTCAAACCGTTCTCAATGAGAGACAATACGGCTGAGAGATATTGTTTGATTTTGCCACTGTCAGGCTTCAATCTAAAGGATTATTCATGTTAGTACCGGAGGCTCGTGAAATTTAGAATTTTTTTAGTTCTTTTTTGGCACTTACGAACAGAAGCCATCACCGTTTAACACAATGACTCTCTCTGACATGAATTAAAAAGTATAATTAGGGTATATTGGAGAAATAGACAAAAACTATACCAAATTAAAAAAGCAAAAAAAAAAGTGACAAATGATTGGATTTCCAGATTTTGAGGCTTGAGTGTGAAAAATCGAGCCTTGAAATCAGAAAATTTAAGCAGAAGCCTTGAATTCCAAGATCTTTGCCTCGACTCTTGCCTTTCTTTCGTCTCTCGTGAGCTTCTTTTGTTGGAACTTCTTGGAGGCAGCAGCGTATTCAGCCTTCTTGTCAGCAGGCTTCTTTGGAGATGGGTCTTCTCTGATTTGTTCGTGAGCGTTTAAGTAGATGTCTTCAACGGCATCAGCGTCAATGTCATCAGCAATGTAAGATTTGAACAAAAGGGAGTATCTTTCTTCATCATCATCCATCAATTCTTCCATGTATTCAGCGACGTGACCACCGAAGATGTACTTTCTCAAGAGTTCAGCATCCAATTCTTCGGATTCGATATCCCAACCTGGGAATCTGGATGGGGAGTGTGGAACGTACAAACCACCGTCGGAAGCACCCTTTAAGGCACCAAAAACCTTGGCACCAGTGGTGGTTCTTTGCAGACCGACGTCAAGGAAAACCTTGAATGGTCTTGGACCGTCTTCAACAGCTTCGGTTAATTCGAATTCACCTTCGACTTCCTCAACACCAGTGTAGGTTTCGTCTAGACCCAACTTCTTCAAAGCTCTTCTGGCAACTAATAAACCGGTAGCGTAAGCTGCAGCCCAGTTGGTCAAACCGTGGGTGATACCGTAGTTCTTTAATTCGTGGGAGTATGCAGCAATCAAGACAACATCACCGGTAAGGGTGGAAGAGACAATTTGACAGATGATATCCTTGTTGGTGAATCTGACGACTAATCTGTACTTTGGAGAAGCGTACTTGTTCTTGGCTTGAGTGACTAATCTCTTTCTAGCATAGTAGTCAGTCTTACCTTCAGCTCTTCTTCTGAAAGGAGTCTGGTATCTGGAGAGGTATGCAGAACTTCTGGTGAACTTAAAACCCATGTTGTCTATTTCTTTGCCGACTAGTCGTTAACAACTAAACTTCTTCAGTTCGAAGTAACCGTCAAACATCACCAGAAGAACCATTAGAGGAGAAAAAAAGGTAAGTGAAAAATACCCACCACATACCGTCGCCACCTCCACCTCCTCTCTCCCTGAGAGATCGCACTGCTGTGGTAGTGAGGGAAGCTTGAAAAAAAAGGAAGTGAAAAAAAAAACTGCGTCCAGTAGGCGGGGCAGCTAGTTACCCGGCGTACTTCGCGGTTACCCCCATTTCCAAATACGGCAAGTCGTCCTCGCACCCCGGACACCACCTTCCAGCGAAAATGCAGTGGACCGTCATGGAAGGCCCGTAGTACAAGTCCGTGAGAAGCTTGGGGGTGATGAGGAAGTACTGAGATGCCTTCACCTGCTCGCTGGTGGCCTTCTTGACAATCAGCTCGTGGGCCTTTCTTTCGTTCCTAGCGTCCATACCCTGGTTGATCTCGTCCACGACCCGGAACGGGGTGTTCGTCAAACCCTGCAATGAGTTGAGGAAAACCGCTGTAGTTGTGGACTTCTCTCCTCCGGAATGCTGGGCTCCGTTGAAGTTGCTCAACTCTTCGTTGTCTCTGAAGCTGACCTGTATGATAAGCTTCCACTTAGAGTAGTCGCTGTCGCTCTTGTCTAACTTGACGTCTCCGGCACTAGCGATTTGGTTCATGTTGTCGCCAAAATCGCTCGAAATCATTGAGACGATCTTGTTCAACTCACTCTCCCAGCTCTTTGTCATTTCTCCAAGCTCCTCTTTATGCCTGGCGATTGACTGCTCCATTTCGGGGATACTGGAGTCCAAACTGTTGATTTTCTCCTCGTTTTCCTCCAGCTGTTTCAACGAAACCTCTCCGCCGCTTCTGTTGTTCAACTGCATCTCGGACTTGATCTTATCAATCCTCGTGTTGAGCCCCTCCTCGTTCAAAATCTCTTTCTCGGCCATCTCCTCAATTATCTGCTTCATATCCTCTTTGTCTTCAATGGAGTACTCACTAACTTTGTTCTTGTACCGCTCTAGAGACTCTTGGTAATGCTTCTTGGCCTTTCTATAAGAGGTTTTCAAGCTCTCTAGTTTTTGCAGCTTCTCCTCTTTCTCCTCCTTGATTGACATGTGTAACGCTTTGATAGACTCTACCTTGTTAGACTCTTCTATTCGTTTAATCTTCAACATGATGAGACTAGTATCGTTAGCCATTTTTTTGATCAGCAGCTCCCGTTTATCAATTCTTTGAAGATTCATCTTTTCATTAAGATTGCAGTCTATCTTTTCATATATTTTCTGCCTATTAGCCCCGCTGTTGCTGTGCTTTACCGACTTTATAGCCTTCTTTTTCACAACCATTCTTTCTTCAGCCATTTGCAGTCTCTGCTTGAGCTTTGTTTCTTCTCTACGGATATGTCCAGCCCTTCTGACATCTTCCTCGTACTTGTTAAATTCTAATCGCTTATCTTTATAATTTTCCTGTCTTTCGGAAATATCTCTTTTCAATTCTTTGACAGTACTCTCCACAGTAGCATACTCTTGATTAAGTTCCTGGAGTTTATCGCCAATTATTTTCTTTTGTTCTTCCGACAAACCATTTTGAAATATAAATGACCTCAGCTTAAACGATTTGATGTTAGTCGTAACTTGCCTTCTACCATAACTAGACCTGTTCATCGTGTAGATCTCATCATGACTAACATATTTAACCAATCCTAAACCTTTTTCTATTTCTCTATTGATTGTATCTTTCTGGGAAGCACTCAAACCATTGATTGAAACTGGGATTCTATGCAAATAAACGTTCTCACACAACATCTGGATAACTTCTTCCGGACCAGTTAAAAAATCAGATATGTAGCCATCGAAGCCTAATCTCTTGATGGTTTCATTAGGGACTTGATCATGCCTTACATCAAACTTCTCTCCTAACGTTCTCATCGAGACCATGAGTTTTCGTTCGTCATATAAAAATTTCGACAGCCCATTGTAATCACTTTTTGTAGGAACAACTATAGCATTCAAGTGTGAAAATGGAATTAAGGCTTCAACAATTGGGGCTATCGCAGTATTCTTTACATTTAAGGTAACAAAGGCAGGCTCTGAAAATTTGTAAGGAAAGTCTGAATTACTTTGTTTTAGTTTCCGAAGTGCTTGGACAGCCTGAATAGAAATCCTGTATCTATTATAGTCAATGGTATTCAATCTATCTTTTGAGTTCAATCTTTGCTGTTGCAAAATAATCTCACCTTTGATAGAGTCAAGCTTCCTTTCGCTTGCATTTGCCTTACTCTTAATACCAGTTATTATATCATCAAACTCCAAAAATTCATTCTTCAAAGCTAGTCTCCTATCTTTCCATTCTTGCACATCATTGACATCCACTAAATCCAATTTCTTTAGGTCATCTTCAATTTTGTGAAAATCATCTCTGAGTTTGAAATATTCTTCTTTTGCCCTTAAAAGTTTACTGTCATATTCTTTCATAGTCGAAAGGTACTCCTTAGTTTTACCATCAAGTTTCTCAATCCTGCTTTCAACAGACTTCAAATCTTTAGATACCTTGAGATTTGATATGTCTAGATCCTTTATACTTTCATTAACTTTATTCAGAGCTTCATCACTGCTTTTCAGAGATTCTTCTACTGGCTTAACCTTTTCCTGGAATTGGGTGAATGTATCTCTTTCAACATCGAAAGATTGTTTTAAGGTAACCATTTCATTTTTTTTGTCCTGCAATTTGACGTAAGGACGTATCATCTCAGTCTTTTCTAAATCCTTTTTAAGCTTCAAATAATGGCGGTGCTTCTCAACCTTTTCCTTCAATGCATCATTTTTGACTTTGAGTTCCAGTAAAATTTCTCTCGATTCGTTGAATGTCTTTTCCTCTTGGTTAATAGTTGATTGAAGTCTAACGATCAAGTTGTGCTCTCCAAGTAACTCACCATTCTTGTATGACCGTTCAATCTCTTTTAGAAGATCTTCAGACTTCAAATCTGCAAACTTGGAGACTCGATCTTGTGGCAAAAACTGGCATAAATTATCTAATTGAATGTTGAACGATCTTAATAATTTCTTGATGTCATTTTCACTCGCAGGACGATGATTGATCTCCCATAAAGTTTTTCGGTTCCTCAATAATTTTGTAGCAATTATGACAGAGTTTAATCCCGAGTCATTCTCAAAAGCCTTCAGTTCCAATTCGATGCGTGCTTCGTCTTTATTGTCCTTTATAAAACCATCGGTGATCATTGTTTCTTTTCCTAAATTTGACAACTTACCACCAAGGCCAATGCAGACAGCACAAACAAAAGTAGACTTCCCACTACCGTTGGGTCCTATAATCAAATTCATCCGAGGACCAAAGTGAAACTCGGTCAAAGTATAGGACATGAAATTGGATAGTTTGCATCTTATAATGGATCCAGGCTGAAACGCGTTGTAGTCCGGTGTATAATGCGATTTTAGCCTTTTCGGTACCGGAAGACCCTCAGCTAATGAACATATCTGTGTCATAATGCTCCTCTTACTATATATTCCTCTATGCCCCCTCCGATTTGTTGATAGCTGTAGACAAAAGGAATGTTATTAAGTTGATATTGTTCATGATGTCCGAAATTATTGAACGCGTTCTGAGGAGGTTCGGTTTTAATTTTCTAGCGACACAAGTTTGATTTCCTGGACTTCGCCTTTCGTGTAGAAGAACTATAGCATGGGAAGGAAACGTATCAAACTAGGCTCAAGAATAAGAAAGTGTTGGAGGGGAATCTAAGACGATGGACAAACAGCAGTCACCGAGCCCTGGGGTATCTTCCCCGAGTGCACTTAATAAGTCTGCATCTATTTTGATGATTCAACCATTGGAAAATGTGAATAAGGAATTACTTTATCACCAAAGGATGAACAGACCCTTTAAAGTCATTCAGAACCTTCCAGTATCAAAATCTACATCAGAATTACCTGATTATACAACTATGAAACACCCATTGAGTGTCAAAGATAGCGCAGTGCTTTACAATTCATTGATTGTCTCTAGATTTAATTGGATTCATCATATATTCAAAACGTACTGGACCAGAAGAGAACAGGTCATACGTGGAGTTGACATGAACAAAAAAGATAAAATGGTAAGATTTTGCAACCCAGTTCTCTCATGTAGTGTACATACTTTCAAAGTTAAACTTTTTTTCTTAAAGGAGGACGAGAGAGAGAAAGCGTTTCGAATTGAGATCGAAAAACGAAAGGAAGAAAGGCTGAAAAGAAGACAAGAAAAACTGGAGGAAATGCAAAGAAAAAAGGAAGAGAAGGAGCGTGAGGAGAAAGAGAAAGAGTTGGAAAGAGAAAAGTTGAAAGAAGCATATTTGGCTAAGACGCAGGAAGATAAGGAATCTTCAGGGAAGCAGCAGGAAAACCCATCACCGCAATCCCAGCAACAGGTACTTCTGCCATTACAGTCACAACCACAATTACAGATACAAGAGAGTGACCAACATATTTTACTACAAACGCATCAGCAGCAACGACCTCAACAATTAGAAACAAAGCAGCCGCAAACACAACCACCACTCCTTCAACAATTGCAGCTAACCGAGCAGGAAGGGTTGAGTTCAGCGCTACAATCAGATCAGGCTCGGATTCAAAACCCTAACACCAATACCCCTTTATCTGAACACTTGAAAATTCCGAAACAAACTTCAGAAGATACATTAAATACAGAAAAAGTAAACAAGCCCCCAATAGTAATTAATCAGGATCAGACTAGCAAGGTAGAAAGCAAATGTAATGAAACAGAACAGGCCCAAAGTTTGTCAAAGCTTACTCATGATGAGTCAGAGCCGGCTAGTTCTGCAAAATCTCATAGTGCTAAAGATTCTGCTTCCAATACTACGACTTCCAGCACTAAAAACAAACAGAAACCTGATACGAAAGACATCATGTCGCACCCGGAGAGTGCAATCATGATTCAAAACTTGAATGTTTTAGCGAAGCAGGATCCCCACCTCAATGTGTTGATGAAAAAAGTGGCTAGTGGCTCAGCTAGCACAGAACAAATTTTGGAATTCCAAAAGTACATTCAAAAAGCTAAAGAAATGGGTGATGTTACAGGTTATATGGCGAAACTGAAGCAAAGGCAAAAAGACCCTAAAGCTAACGCCAAGAGTTTAAAGAAAGCAGGTGACATCCGCTCTAAAGAAGAAATAGAAGCGGAGAAACAGAGAAAAAAGAAAGAGAAACTTGCCAAACTCGAGTCAACTCCTATCATCAAACCGGTAAAGCTTACTCCAGAGGAAGTAAAAAAAAGAGAAGAAGACCTACTGAAACGTGCGATGGAAATGAAGCAAGAGCAAGAAAGATTAAGACTGGAAAAACAGAGGTTGAGAGAAGAAAAAGAACGCGAGAAAATACGATTGAAACAAGAAAGAATTGAACAAAAAGCAAGAGAGAGAGAAGAAAAAGAAAGATTGAGACAACTTGCAAAAAAAGAAAGGGAACAAGAAAAAGAACAGAAGAGGCGAGAAAAACTTGCTGAAAAGGAAAGAGCTAGACTTGAACGTGAAGAAAGACAGAAAGAGAAACAACTTCAAAGAGAAAAAGAGAAAGTTGAGCAAAAATCAAAAAGCAAAATCGAATCTTCGAAGAAACAAACTAATAATGATGACGATGAAAATGAAAATGATGAGTATGATGATAGGATGGCAAAATTGAACAACGGAGATGATGATGAAGACGATGATCTTTGGAACGACAAGTTGTCACCATTGCAAGAACGATATAACACAGGAGCTAGTTTAGTATTCGAGTTTATTGAGAATCCATCTTCTAGATTTGTTATTCCAAGGGACACTATTTATGAACTCATAGAAAATGACGAAGAAGATAATGAAACCGAAGAGTCCGATGGAAAAGCAAATAGTAAAGATAATGATGTTGAAGGCAAGATAAAGAATGAGAACCAAGCTTCTGTATCTCATCCTAAATCGCCATACATTACTGTGTTAGCATCATTTCTCTTAGTTCATAACCAAAAAGAAATAGATGGATGGGAGCGTCGTCAGGCGGAGGTCAAAGCTGCGGAAGAGGAAAAGCAGAAAAAGAGATTGGAAGCTTTGAAAGCTGAAGAAGAAGAAGCCAGCAAGAACACAATAGCTGAAAATGCACGTAAGAGGCGTAGAAAGAGATCCACTTGGGGTAGCTCTAATAAAAGAGCCACTCGTGCTTCGAAACAGGCTAAAGAAATAGAACAGTTACGCCGTGAAGAGGAAGATTTTCATGAAGAAGATGACGAATTACGAAATTCCAACGCTGCCGAAGATCTGAGGCCAATACCTGTCTATTCCTGTGTAACCATGAAGCTTTCGAAAATTCCGTTCAGATTTTCTAGTTTTGTGCTGGAAAGTGGAAATAATGCCGAAGAAAGAAGAAAAAACATGGAAGAGGTTATGAAAGAAGGAACGCGTGTTCCTCTCTCACAGTTATGGTACCAGATAGACGGTATCAAGGATGAACTACTGGGTGAAACATTACGGTATAATCTTAATAGGCTTGACTACGCAGCCTGCGGAGGTAAAAAGAGTAAGGCTTTATTCTTGAAGAAGTTTGGTAGAGGTGGCAGAAGTTGAACTATAATGCATTGGTAAATTGGTCTTTTCAATACTCGCATGCTAGTTATACATTAGCTTATACGCTGAAGCTTTCGCGTGACATTTAATTGATTGCAATCACAGATTTTTGTAATCTTGTTGTAAAGACTTTGTACCGTAATCAACCTTCCAGTTTTTTATCTACTAATTTATATGAGAGAATCCTGGTAATACTACACATGGATTAACTTTCATTTCGTCTTTAAGCTTTATTTATAAATAGTAAATGGCGTAATACTAACAAGTAGATCATCAGACCTAACAAAAGGGAAAAGATTATATAGTATACAAATGATGGTATGCAATTGAAAGGCAACGTTGTCATTGCTTTTGAGTAAATCAAATAACACTAATTTTCAGACCAGAACTGAACTCTTCACTGGATAATTTTGAATCATCATTGGCTGCATGAGTCGACTCGTTTTCTTTATTTTCGTCATTATCCTTACCTTTGCTGATGCCAAAATAATCAGACCTTAATGATTCATTATTAGTGTTTCTAGGTTCTACTGGATTTGAAACTGAAGTTATTGTCATCGTGGTCGTAGTTGCTTGTGTGATAACAGGTAATGCAGGAGATGCAAGAGATAGCCTTGCAATAGGATTATTATCAACGTTGGCAGTTGTAGTGCTGCTGGTGACAATCGAGCTAGTAGAGGAAAAATCATTAGATGCTCTGTGAGAATGAGGTACGGAACGGTTAATAGGCGCATTGAAATCGGACAATCCATTACTGTTATTCATCGCCATACTGGCCAGGTCATTGGAATTGCTATTAGTGTTTGTGGAGTTCAGAAAGCTTACGGTAACAGGATTTCTAATCGACAACATAGAAGGTGAAGGAGAAATTTGACAGCTTTCACTAGGTACTATAGTAGGAGGAGCAAATGAACCGCCCGAGAGAGTTGTGGCATTATCTGATATTGGCTGGGCGCTAGCATCTTCAGCATCAGTTACTGTGCTGTTTCGCAACATACTACCTATTTGGTCCTTTTCGTGATTCTTTAATATACCACTAGGGTTCTTAGTGGATGATATAGAGGTTCTATTAAATGATCGATTGTTTCCATCAGGCTGCACTGTGATAGATGTGGTCATTTGGTCAAGAACAGGGGTATTCATTTCGTGATTATCACTCTTTTTATGATCCGAGTTTGAATTGAAAGAGTTTTCCCTTAAAGCCATAGAATGAGGTGCGTTTGAAGCGATGGCTTTGGAGTTGGAAAAGGGTATTTGGGATTTGTTGCTGTGATTGATTATATTACTCAGGTTCATATTTGAGACGCTAGCTGTCATTTTGCTTATAATGCTTTCATCCATGTAATTCTTGAATCTCATTTTTGATGTTTTCTCGTCTAATAGCATTCTGCTTTCAAAGATTCCTGGCTTAGAGCCGTCAATTCTCACATTGTTTGAATAGTCGACACCGTTGAACAAATTAAATAATTCAACACGATAACCCCTACTCTTAGCTATTGGATTACCTAGTAATTGCACAGAAGATAGTAGAACTTTGTCTTTATTCAACAATAAAAGAGGCTTCAAATTGCTTACCTTATGAAGTTTATTCTGCCGTAAATCAATTTTTTGAAGAAGTGATAGATTTTCAATCGAATCAAGATCTGAAATTTTATTACCCCTCAGATTCAACACCGTTAACTTTGTCAAAGACTTTGGGAACTTTTTTAAGGTTAGAAGTTTGTTAAATGACAAATTGAGAGTTTTCAAATTGACTAATTTTGAAAAAGGCTCATTTGGAATAGCTGTTAGATTATTATAGGATAGATCAAGTAAGGTTAAGTTACTTAGGTGATCGAAAGAATTCAACGAAATTTTCTCAATTTTGTTATCTGTAAATGAGAGATGTTTGAGAAGCCTCCAAGATTTGCTTGAGGTGTCTGAATTTTGAGATTCTGAGGAGTTTTTAACATCATCTGCTCCATTCCTAGTATTTCCTTTTTTGACCGAAGTATTCAATTCCTCGCTTTTACTTGAAGGGTCAGCTTTAGTTTGCAGCTCAGTAGATCCTGTATCACCAATTAATTTCAAACTGTTATTAGTTAAACTCTGAGAAATTGTATTGACAATTGGTGTCATTCCATTATTAGAGTTGATTATCATTGAAGATGAGCCTCTCGAGCGGCGTGACTTTTTCTGTGGTTTGTAATAATAGGACCTTCTACTCGAGTGTACAGAGGAAGATAAAGTAGATTGTTGAGAATTTGCCATCAGTATATCCTCAGCATATAATCTGCTTGGATGATAGTTCGAAGAATATGAGGTTGCCGTTGGCGAGGTAGAAAAGGATGCCAAACTTTCGGATGATAACGGATTGTGGTGATAATGATGGTAATGTCCATGATTATAGTTATGATTGTAAGAGTAGGGATTTGCATGAGGATTTACGGATGCATGAGGAGGCAAATGATATGAATTGAGTGCATGTTGAGAGGAAGAAAAATTCTGAGGTTGATGCAAAGTAGGGGAAGTGTGGTTTTTAGGAGTAGACAATGACGAAACCAAACTAAGCGATGAATGAGAAAGAGGAATACTAGAAGATATTGCTGAGTTCCTGTGCGATAATTTTTCATAAGGTTCATTCAACTCACTGCCATTTGAGGTTGTTTTAGTGAGTTTGTTGTCATCAACAAAAAACTCATCATAATGTTCGTTATCACCTTTCAACAGAGGTTGATTGTTGTCTGTTCTAAAATTAAAAGCATCATCATTTTCAATGTAATCGTCATCTTCACCTCTAACATTGGAATCCGCTTCAACAAGGGTTACCAATATTTCAAAAGGATCCAACAAGTTTGCTTTCTTGATCACCAAATATCTTAATTTATTGGCCAATATATTCCAACCATAAATTTCCTTTGGATCTAAATCTGATATTTCCAAAACAAGAAGATTCTTGAAGATTACTATAGGTGTCGCAGTCTCAAAAGGGTATTCTTCATGCCCCTCAATTAGCTTTGCATTCGGTTCATTTGCTAATCTTAAGCAAGGTAATTTGGAGAATGCTGAATAGAGGTATTTCAGGTCTGACATGGTATTATCGATTTTAGAAGAGGAGCTGAATGTGTTCCAGAGAGCGGAAACAGATGACATCACTGATTTGACCGAAGAAATCGAATGTATAGATTGAGAGTCAGAATCAATTTTCTTGTTTCTTTGGAATTCACTCAGGAAGGAAACGTAGTTAGTATTATTCTCTGAATCCATGTTATCCAATCTCAGGCTCATTGGACCAACGGCGATACCTAATTCCTGGAATTTCCCCAAAATGAAATAAAGGTGATGTAGGGATAATGAAAGTCTAACAGGCTTTGAGATTTCTTTGGTTAAGTTATCTTCCTCGTCAATCTTTGAGTCTACAATGCCTTCCACGCCGATGTGGTTCCTGTTCTTGGTTTTATCACTGTTACTGAGAGTGTCACTGTTGTCTGCATGCAGTTTACTTGTTCTATCTGAGCTATTGATGTTCTTTTCATTAGACTTTGAATCTGTATCTCTTGAACTGCTCAAACTATCGTGCGTTGCTTTGGTATTGAACGAACTATCATAGGGCTTGGAGGCAGCTTTGGCTTGGTCTTTTGAGTTCAACTTCTTATAAGCTACTAATGCGTTTGCTAGCTGTCGTTCATGGGATTTGATAAAAGAAGATAAGTTGCGAATGTAAACTTCACCATCGCAAGTATTTTTAGCCATTTTGTTTTCCAATTTCTTTAGGTAGAAAGAAAGAAGCAAAATCTATGGGAGAAAAGCAAAGAAGTAAGTTAGTTTAAAGTAGTACTAAGTACTGTGGCGCAGGGAAGGAGGGAATATAATGTGAGTACGGGTGTATGTGTGGCTATGCCGATTAATATGGTAAGCCTAACTGAGATTGGGGTATAGAACAGCTGAGGAGGAGATACGATTTAATGTTGATGCCTTTCTTCAAACGAAATATGACTGAATGTGTCAGATCCAATTTGACAGAAAACTTCAAGCGTGCTTCCTGATACTAGTGTATTCTTCCACAGCAGAAAACGTTGAAAGGGGCCCTTTGAAACTGGAAAGGGTCGGAAAGGAGTGGGGGAAGGATATATCGGGTGACGCTTATCCCCGACAGAGTGAGGGTTCCGTGTGGTGTAGATTGCCAGCTATAGCGGTGGTTCTGGAGACAAGTGATCTGATGGAGACTGTGTGGCTAACGAGTCGGTTTCGAGGGAAACATTGTGGATGAAAACCGGGGGAGATATGAGAGAAAGAAAAGAGAGAAGAGAGAGAGATAAACAAACCAGGCAAACCGGAGAGACGTGAAGAGTAAACAAAGGGCGAGCATTGGCTTTTTCGCTGCAATTGCTTATTTCCTTTATTACCTGTTTATTTTTATTACCTTATATATTATGCTTTATTGAAAATCAGAGAAAGAGATACAGAGAGAAACAGAGACAGGAAGAAAGACAAAGATAAAGACAAAGACAAAGAGAGTATACATGAGGGAGGGGGCAGAGCATTAGATGTTGAACACATGGCGGGAGGAGCTTGCCAAGGTCATGACGGAGGCTGCTGTGGCGACGTTGGTGTTTGTGGTGTTATTAGTCATCGTGGTGGCCGTGGTTGTGGAGGAGTTGATGGTGGTAAGCATCGGTGATGTCAGAACGGACATAGAGGTGACAGCGGCGGATTTAGTGGAGCTTGGGTATTTGCTTTTGACGTCGAAGGACGACTGGTCGGAGTCGTCGTGGCGTTTGTAGTGTTCTTTTGCTTCATCGTTTACCTGTATGTAGCGATCGACGTTACTCGCACTGTGGGTTCTATCCGCATTGTCGCTGTCGTCGCCGTCGTCATCATCTGTCCCGGTGGTCGTAATGCTTTCAGCAAGATACTCTTCGGAGTTCTGGTTGTTGCCGGAGATGATTGCGCTAGTACTCCTCCAAGTGCGGGTGTTGGTGTCGTCGTCGGCTATCTGCACACGGTGGCCGAAGTGTCTCGGTCTATGTACGTGTGCACTGTCGCTGTGGTCGATTTGGCTGTCATCATTGACGTCGTCGTTGTCGTTGTCATTGTCGTTGTCATTGTCGCCACCCTCCTCGTCAGAGGAGAAGGACACCAATGGCCTTGTACTGACATTGTCTTCGCCTACAGACCCGCTGAAGGTACTTGCAGAGTCTAGATAGTTGTTATAACTTGCGCCATTGTTTAGATGCAACTGAGTTGTGCTATGGTTATGGGTATTCGGATTAGCGTTGGCGTTCAGATTGTAGTTATGGCCGTGACTGTGCGCTACGGGATGCATATGGCTGATATGTGACAACGGCGCCGGTGCAAATGAGGACCTGTTGCTGCTGTTGTTATTGGTTCCGGAAGTGTTAATGCTGACAGCGCCGGTCGAGTAAATCGAAGAAGCAGGGTTACCTGAGAAAATCGACTTTACAGAAGCGATTGTGTTGGCATCGTACCCGTCCTGTCTCATGTAAAACTGCCTGTCATAGGAGTCTTGCAACTTCAAGGACGTATTCGACGAGACGTAGCTGACGATCTCATCGTTCTCGATGCTCGTGACGTCGTTGAACTGAAACAGCTTCCCGGAGTTGCCCTGCTCGTGCGCTGTTGGTTTGCGCAGGGCAGCACTGCCACGGTCCGTGGCTTTGTCCGCCTTTGACTTTGGAGTTTCGATGGTGCTTTTGTGGTCCTTTTTCTGTCCACGAGGACGAGCCTGCTGGTGGCGGTGGGGCTGGCCCTGCTCGTTGTGCTGGCGGTGCTGGTGGTGCTGGTGGCTGGCGATGGTATGTGTAAGCGGGGCTGGCTCGGCGGAGATGGCGTTGTTGTTGTTCATGAGCCGCTTCACCCAGGAGAACTTCTTGCCTCTGTTGGTGGACTGTGCCGCTGGGCTGTTTGCGTACGAATTCGAGATGGTCGTGGAGTGTGGCACCGCGGTGGCCCCCGTGCTTGCGTTCAGGTTCACGCTGGAGTTCAGCGTCGTGCTGACAGTTGTGCTTGTGTTGGACGTCGAGGCCGAGTGCACGTTCGGGTTCGGGTTCGCCGCCGAGCCGGAGCCGGAGCTGGCGTTCATGTTTGCGGGGATGTTGCCGTCGGGCGATGGCAGACTGTAAAGCTTCCCCTTGAAAGCGGTACCGTGTTCCATGCTGCGTGTCTGTTTGTGGAAGTAGGTTCGTGTTGCCAGGTTACTCCGAAGCTGGGAATCCGAGGCTCTGGCCGGACCACGCAAACACAGAAGACACATAGCAGAGCAGCTGTCTCTGTAGGAGTACCCATCGGGAGATACCCCAGAAACGGCGCCTCAGCCCCCCCCCTCGGCTGGAACTGGCGCTCCCATAGGTTTGCCGTCGTCGCCGCTTCACCTATCTCCTGTCTTCTTCTTTTGCCCCGCCACGACAGACAGCTGTTTCTATCTGATAGCATAACACAGCGAACAAACATACCACACCACACCACACCCTCCCGCCATGACGCAACAGCACAGTAGGGCCCCAAAAATCATCCTCTTTGTAAGCACGTTCATCTTTCCGCCCCTCCCGATCTTCATGTTCGAGGGGCTCACGAAGGAGTTCCTCATCTCCCTCCTGCTCACCGTGTTCGGCCTGCACCTCTTGGGGGTCCTCTACACCCTCTTCTACTTGTGGCCGTATCTCACCGACAACGCCCCTATTGCCGGCCAGACCACCACCACCGTCGGCCAGGGCAATGGCCCCCCCACCGCCGAAGACGTGCTGGAACGTGGCGAGGCCGCCGCGACGGACCAACCGCAGCAGGCATATAGCCCTTGGCATGACCACGAGCCTGCAGAAGAGCATCAGCCTATACATCTTGAGCATGAACAAGAACATCATGAACAGGGCCAGAGTGAAGAGCCTCCATCCTATCTGGACGCCACTGCCGACGCGTCGAGCACAACACCGCTCATTGTCGCGGCCGCCGCAAAAAACGACCACAAAATTCAAAGATGAGACTCCTCGTTTTGGGTAACTAAAAAATTTTTATCTGACCTTTTGTTCTCCTTTTCCACTTCCAGGCCCCGTTGTACCATGTTACAATCGCTTTTCCGCTCCTCCCTTTCTCTATAGCCAATGCCCACAGCACAGAGACAATGAAAATCAAAACTATCTCCCGATCCTCGGACGCCTACGTTCCCGTCTCGAATGCTAGAGAGTCGGCTTTGCCAAGAAACCTGAACCCGGAACTGCACCCGTTCGAACGTGCCAGAGAGTACACACGGGCGCTCAATGCCACCAAGTTGGAGCGTGTCTTTGCGCAGCCGTTTGTCGGCACGCTGGGCGACGGCCACAGGGACGGTGTCTACGCCTTGGCGAAGAACTTTTCCTCTGTCAACAAGGTTGCCACGGCCTCCGGAGATGGTGTCATCAAGTACTGGGACATCACTTCCAGAGAGGAGACGTATTCGTACAAGGCGCATTACGGAATGTGTTCTGGCTTGGTTGTGACGCCAAACCAGAAGTCCATGCTCTCCTGTGGTGTCGATAAGACCATCAAGATGTGGCAAATCTCCAACGACTCCGAGTACAACCAGAACTACGATTACTCCTCCAGCTCCGCAGACACTTCCACCACCGGTTTGATGAAGACCTTCCTAGCGGATTTCTCCTTAATGTCGCTAGACCACCATCAATCCGATGACATCTTCGTCACTGCCGGAGCTGAAGTCAACCTCTGGGACATCAACAGAAACAAGCCTTTGTCGAATTTATCATGGGGTGCAGACAACATCACCAGCGTTAAATTCAACAAGGCCGAGACTTCTGTTTTTGCGAGCGCAGGATCAGACAACTCTTTGATTTTATACGATATCAGAACCAACTCCCCAACTCAGAAAATCAGAACTTCAATGAGAACCAATGCGATATCTTGGAATCCGATGGAAGCGTACATTTTTGCGACTGCCAACGAAGATCAGAACTCGTATTTATGGGACATGAGATACATGGAAAAATCGTTGAATGTGTTCAAGGGACATGTCAATGCCGTCATGGATGTAGACTTTTCCCCAACCGGTAAGGAAATCGTGACAGGTTCATACGACAAAACTCTCAGACTCTTCTCAACTGATAAAGGCCACTCACGAGACGTCTATCACACAAAGAGAATGCAACGTATATTCATCACCAAGTTCTCGATGGACTCAAAGTATATATTCTCAGGTTCTGACGACGGCAATCTCAGAATATGGAGATCGAGGGCAAACGAAAGATCCGGTCCAAAATCAGCACGTAAACGTGCCAAGGAAGAGTACGACGAAAAACTTAAGGAAAGATATGCAGACATGCCTGAGGTTAGAAGAATTGCCAGACACAGACATCTGCCTGGTTACATCAAGCACGCCTCCGAAATCAAAGCAGAGGAAATCCAGAGTATCAAATACCGTGAAGAAAACCGTCGTAACCACAGCAAAGCCGGTGCGGTTCCTTATGTTCAGGAAAGATCCAAGCCTGTTGTCGGCCGTGTCCATAAACAGTAGCTCTTTTCCGCCTGCTTATAAACATTCTCTCCGTCTCCCATTCGTCTTCTATCTTTTCTATTCAAATATGTAAACTCCCTATATAGCAAAACATACATTTTGCCGAAATTTCTGATGTGTGCTTACGTAAGCTACTCCCAAATTTTTCTGCTGATAACCAGATCGCAATCTCAGCAATAATAAGAGGCAGGAGACGACTTCCCCGAACTTCCCATCCTCTTCGTGAACCTGCTCGTACGGACTTGATCCTATTTTATCCGGTTGGCAAACATACATACTCATTCACAGATGACGGGTATTACAATCTCAATTGATGTAAGTATAGTGTTCAAATGCGTCTTCTATCCCCCTATGAATTAAATGACTAACATCTTAGCCACACACATTTTACACTAGAGAGGCGGTACTTTTACAGACTGCATCGGTAACAGTGGATCTGGCGATCCTAAAGATGACTTTGTAATGAAGCTTCTATCTGTTGATCCTTCGAATTATGCAGATTCTAATCTCGAAGGTATACGTAGATTGCTCGAACATTTTACTAAAAAGTCCATTCCACGTGGTACCCCCCTCGACACCACGCCGATAGAATCTCTTAGATTGGGTACAACTGTTGCAACTAATGCATTACTAGAAAGGAAAGGGTCTAGGTGTGCCTTAGTGACCACCAAAGGTTTCAAGGACATTCTAGTTATTGGAAACCAAAGTAGACCACACATCTTTGACTTATCTGTCTCCAGGCCCGAGAAATTGTACGAGTCGGTGGTAGAAATCGATGAACGTGTGACCTTGGAAGATTATGTTGAAGATCCAGAGAAAAAAACGTCAACCCCGAATGGTGTTGATCTTATCAAGGGTGTCTCTGGTGAAATCGTGAAAGTTCTGAAACGAGTAAATGTTGAAGAAGTTAAGACAATGCTCCAGCTGTTATACGATCAAGGAATCAGATCGATTGCAATTTGTTTGATGCACTCTTACACTTACCCAGATCATGAACTCATTGTCGGTGGAATTGCTGAAAATATAGGCTTCTCAAACGTTTCTCTATCCAGCCAATTGAGCCCAATGATCAAATACGTGAATCGCTCAAATTCGTGTGTTGCAGATGCCTACTTGACTCCAGAGATCAAAGAGTATTTACATGGTTTTGAATCAGGATTAAAATATGGCTTGAAAAAAATAGATCAGCCAGATAATGATGACAATAAGGGTGTCAGCTGTCAGTTCATGCAGAGTGATGGAGGATTAGTTGACGCATCAAGGTTCTCTGGTCTTAGAGCCATTTTGTCAGGCCCAGCTGGAGGAGTCGTTGGTTATTCTCGTACATGCTATAATCCTAATAACCCGATTCCGCTTATTGGGTTTGATATGGGTGGTACCTCTACAGATGTGTCCAGATTCGGGGACGGGAAATTCGACCATGTTTTTGAGACCACTACGGCTGGTATAACAATTCAATCTCCTCAATTGGATATCAACACCATTGCTGCAGGTGGTGGTTCAATTATATCTTTTAAAAATGGCTTGATGCAAGTTGGTCCTGAAAGTGCATCCTCTCATCCAGGCCCTGCCTGCTACAGGAAAGGTGGTCCTTTGACAGTCACCGATGCAAACTTGCTACTTCGTCGGTTAGTCCCTGAATACTTCCCAAAAATTTTTGGCGAAAATGAAGATGAATCTTTAGATTTGGAAGCTACCAAAGAGAAGTTTGATCAGTTGGCCCAGGAAATCAATGCGGCTCACGGTCACTTAGATGATAAGTCTGCTGAAGAAATTGCATACGGATTTTTGGAGGTTGCTTGTGAGAATATGGCAAGACCAATTAGGCAGTTGACTGAGGCAAAAGGCCACATAATCTCTACTCATAGACTAGTTTCTTTTGGTGGTGCAGGTGGTCAATGCGCTGTTCAGGTTGCATTCGTTTTAGGTATCAAGGAAATCCTTATTCATAGATATTCTTCAGTCTTATCAGCTTATGGAATGGCTTTAGCCGATGTTGTCGAAGAGGTACAGGAGCCTTGTACTGTGGAATTTACTACTGAAAACATTGAGATATTAAATGATAGATTGAAACAACTAGAAAGTAAAGCAACCGACAAACTAGGGATACAGGGATTTAAGCCTGAGAACATTGAGGTCGAAGCATATCTAAATCTCAGATATCAAGGTACTGAATCTGCGATAATGGTCCCAAGAGAAGCTCAAGGTTTCCTGAAAACATTTCAAGCCATGCATCTAAGAGAATTTGGATTTTTGTTTGATGATAAAGCCGTTGTAGTCGATGATGTTCGGATCAGGGCGAGCGGTAAAGTCAAACAAAGATCAGATGAATCTGTTGATGAGCAAATATTGAAGCTTCACAAAACAAATGGATTCAAAGAGGCTGATCCAAAGAGACTCAAATTTGTTAGGGATATTTATTGGAAAATTGGAGACGATCTAAAATCTATGCCAACGGAGATTTACCGCTTAGAGGATTTGAAGCACGGAACTTTTCTTCATGGGCCAGCCATTATTGCAGATGGTACACAGACCAATGTTATTCCACCAGGTTCTGTTGTCACTGTCTTAAAGACACATTTATTTATTCAAATTCTGGATAAGGATATTAAGAGTGACCCAAAGCAAACTTTGATAAGTATCGAAAAGAAGAAAGCCATTCCTGACGAGATCAAGATTGAGCCTGTCCTATTATCCATTTTTGCTAATAGGTTTATGGATATTGCGGAACAAATGGGCACTTCACTCCAAAAGACTTCTGTTTCGGTCAATGTCAAAGAAAGGTTGGACTTCTCCTGTGCACTATTTGATTCCGTAGGAAATTTGGTCGCAAATGCTCCTCATTTGCCTGTTCATTTGGGATCAATGTCTGCTTGTATAGCAACCCAGGCAAAATTATGGAAGGGAAAGCTGTCCCCAGGTGACATACTGGTTTCAAATCATCCTTCAGCTGGAGGTACGCATCTACCAGATATAACTGTGGTAACCCCGGCGTTTGAAAAAGGTGAAATAATTTTCTACGTAGCTTCACGTGCACACCATGCAGATATTGGGGGCTTACTACCTGGTTCGATGCCTCCCAACTCAAAAGAGTTGTGGCAAGAGGGTGCTGCCATTTTCTCGGAACTCTTAGTCAAAAAAGGTAAGTTCCAAGAAAAGCGGATGGTCGAAAAGCTATTGACAGAGCCTTCCAAATATCCAAACTGTTCTGGTACTCGAAGATTATCTGATAATTTATCGGATTTAAAGGCACAAATTGCAGCTAACCAAAAGGGGATACAGTTGATAAACTTACTCGTCGATGAGTTTGGCCTTCAAACAATCAATGCTTATATGAACGCGATACAAGATAATGCAGCAAACACCGTCACTCGGATGATTGATCAATTGGTTGATAAGAAGAAGAGTAAAAAGCTTAGCTGCGTTGATTATATGGATGATGGTTCTCAAATTTCTCTTTCTGTCTATAGAGATTCCGATACAAATAAAGTCGTTTTTGATTTTGAAGGCACTTCACCTCAAACATACAATAATTTCAATGCTCCTACTGCAATTACGTACTCCGCAATTATTTACTGTTTAAGATGTCTGGTTGACGAAGATATACCATTGAATCAGGGTTGCCTACGCCCAATTGAGGTCAGAATCCCTAAATCGTCTTTACTTTCACCTGCTGATGGAAGTGCGGTTGTCGGTGGCAATGTCTGTACCTCACAGAGAATTACTGATACTATTTTAAAAACATTTGATGTCATGGCTGACTCTCAAGGTTGTTGCAATAATTTCACATTTGGTAGTGGTGGTAATGGACCCGATGGTAAATATGTCCAAGGTTTTGGATATTATGAAACCATTGCCGGCGGACATGGTGCATCGGAAAAGTGGGAGGGTGTCTCAGGTGTCCATACAAACATGACGAATACGAGAATCACAGACGCTGAAATATTTGAAAGAAGATATCCTATCATATTAAGAGAATTTTCGATTAGAAAGGGATCTGGTGGTGGTGGTAAGAACAATGGAGGTGATGGCGTTATAAGAGATGTGGAGTTTAGAATACCAGTAACGGCCTCTATATTATCTGAGCGTAGGGTCATTGCTCCTCACGGTATGCATGGTGGTGAAGAAGGTGCAAGAGGAATGAACTTGTGGATTAGGCACGTTATCGATGAGGATGGTAACGAAGAAGAAAGAATACAAAATCTCGGTGGCCGGTCTACTGTTGATGTTGGGGCTGGTGATAGAATCATAATCAAGACACCAGGAGGAGGAGGTTGGGGTCATGCCAGTGAGAAAGGTGGTGAAACAACTGGAGCTCCCCTCAGTAAAAGAAAACTGTTCAAAGATGGCGGCTCGTTGCAAAAGCGGAAAAAACAGCAATTAGAAAATTAAAAGTTTACTCTATTCACAGGTGGATACACCATTATAATTGTGCACTATTAAACTTTTATACAAGCTTCAGTGTTAATTCGTGTCTTCAAACAATTGAAGAACACTATGTAATTTAACTAACATTTCATCCCATTCCCCTTCATCAGTACTTAAGACAGTTAATGCACCTCCTGCACCACATCTGTAAGTATCAAAGCCTTCGCAGTATTCTAGATCATCAGCATAGCGGAACAAAGAACGAATAATAACACTCCAATCAGCGTTGTCGTTAACTGACCAATACCCGCATATACCAGAATAGAGCCCACGGCGCTGTTGCTCTTCGAGTTGCTGTAAGATTTCAACTGACCTTTTCTTTGGGGCTCCAGTCATGGAACCCGGCGGCAAAGAGTTCTTCAATACATCGATACCTTTGAATTGATTGGTAAACTCACCTTCTATAACAGAAACTAGCTGGTAGATAGTTTCGTATTCTTCAACGGACATTAACTTCGTGACATTTATTGTATCTAGCAAATAAAGCAGATTGTCTCTAATCAAATCCACAATCATTAAGTTTTCACCAATTTCCTTCGGTATCCTCAAAAGTTTGCAAGCCTTTTCGTAGTCTATATCCGGGTGCTTTCTCAATGTTCCTTTAATTGGACGCATTTGACATGATTTTGGGGTCCAAGAAATAAACCTTTCTGGTGATGTTGATAACAACATAGAAGAACCGAAGTTGATATAAGCTGAATAGGGCGATGGATTCTTTTTGACCAATAACTTATATACTTCCCAAGGCTTGGATGTGTTAGGGATTTGAACAATTGTATTGTAAGTTAAACAAAGCTCGTAAGAATCCCCAGAATGAAGGAATGTTTGGCACTTATGGAACGCATCAAAATATTTTTCTTTATCTGGTGTTCTAATTCTCGTCTCCTTAAGCAAGTCTTTATTTGGCACAGCATCTACCTTTCTTTTGCTGAAAGCCTCAGAACATATGGTATGCTCAAGATTTGACAAGAATTCGTCATCATTCTTTCTGATTGAGACTATGAATAAGGATTTGGCTGGTGAGATCGCTATGAACCTTTCAATAAAACAAAGCTTGGTATCATCAATGTCAGACTTTGTCCTTTTTGAAAGCTTCTCTATATCAATGAAACTGCCTTCTTCGTAAGATAAATAGCCAACAAGCCCACCGACAAAAGGACAAGATTGTAGCTCGATATTATCCAATGTTGGGCTGTAAAACCTATTTGACATGTAGTCTGCCAAATATTCAAACATATCATTTGTGTGAATGATTGAGGGAACGGAACTTGAGCTCCATTTCGAGAGTTTTACAACATGAGCGTTCTCTGTTGAATGAGTAATGACTTCGGAATGTCCTGCAATTGGCAAGCCAATTATTGACCATTCACCAGGTGATGAAGCTGAATTCAATAGCATGATATCATTATTTTGCGCAATCAGAAGATCACATAAATCCAAAACGTCAATTTGACCGTTAGTAAGAGCATCCAGGGTAACAGTTCTAAACTTGATATCATATTCGCTTGTAGATTTGAATTCACTTATCAGTGGTTCTGAAGTGACCAGATGCTTATCGTGGGATAAAGCGGGCAAAATATCGTTGGCAGGCGCAACATCTACCAGCTTCCAAAAGTTTTGTATTAGCTCTTTTCCAAAAGTTGAGCATATTGACTCGGGATGATACTGAACTCCAAAATGCGGGTATTTGGTATGCTGAGCAGCCATTAATACTTTGCTGTCTTTTGTATCGTCTTCATAGTACGCCAAAGGTTTGATAGAATTGGATAGCGTTGTATCGTCGACATGTATGGAGTGATATCTAACCGAATCCACTGAGCTTGGGAAACCCTGAAAAATTGACGAAGCATCTACTACGTCAATTTTGTGAACTTGACCATGAATTGGGTCATTGAGGTAATCTACAGTGCAACCATTCACCAAGCAAAGAATCTGAAACCCCAGACAAATTCCGAGAATAGGTTTCGATTGACATGATTTAAAAACATAGGGTATAATCCCGATGTCAGAAGCAACACTAGGCGAACCCGGACCTGGACCGATAACAATTGCATCTACGGATCCTAGCAGAATGTCCAATTCTAATTTGTCAGACTCACTACTCAAATCATATGAATCATTGTGCACGGTGATGACATGTGAATTAGTTGATTGGAGAAGAAGATCTCTCAAATTGTAAGTGAACGAATCGTAGGAATCGACCAAAAGAATGGACATACAGAGGGCTGGTTGTTAGAGAGAGTTGTTAGCAGGCATCAAAAGTTTCGGAGTGATGTAACATGGACTGGCATCAACCTGTGTAATTGTGTCACGAAAATAGTGACCCCGCCGCTCAACGTTTTCTCCATCCCAGAGGGAAAATTTTCCTTTTATGATTTTCTCACCTGATGAGCTTTAGTCACGGTGTGGCACACTGCGACAGAATATATGTTGTTGAAGATAAGGTGGGCCCTAGTGACACTCACCGGCAAAAAGGTTGCTGTAAGGTATTACATTCGGCAAGCATTACTCTGGATACTTATCAACTATCAATATACACCTTATTAGAAGTTGTTTTTTCTTCAAGATGCAGGATCATAAGATATAATTGAAATTTCAAAATTTTTTGTGTAGCTGCGTTTGTAAAATTGCAAAGTTCAAAGGAACGGAGTATCTGAAATTAGCTTTGAATGAATTAATCTTTTCATGGACTAGTCCATTTCAAATGCTAATGGGATAATTTCTTTCCGATATTCCAACCTCAAACTTGAAACATGAACTTACGTAATCAGAATTTTTAGACGAAGTGATTATTTCCCAAATAGGCAACTTCCGCTTATCTTTGCACTTCTAGGAACTCCTTGGTTTCTTTGCTCGAACAAAACCTAGCTTCTTTTACACAAATGAAACACCTGGGCTTACAACGGAAACCATTGCAAGATAACCCGAAGCGCTTCAGCAGGGTCTATATCTTCTTTTTAAGAGGTGTATGGTTGATAACGCGTGCTGCAAATGTACGGCAGTAAAACAGTGTTAGTTACTGGAACCTCGGGGTTCATAGCAGAGCATACAGTTGACAATCTTCTCAGTAAAGGGTACAGGGTTATCGAGCAACGAGATCTGAGAGAAAATATAAAGATTTGTTGAAGAAATTTCGAAGAAAGTATAGAGACTGCCAACTAGAATTTGAAGCAGTTTCTGACATTTGTGTTGATGAGGCTTTTGACAAACTATTCATTGACCACCCCGAACTCTAATAGTTATACACACAGAATCTCTATTTTTTTATGGCACTGAAAAACCGCTCGATGAAGCCTATTTTGTGCCTGCTTTGGAGGGAACTTTGAGTATTCTTTGTGCTATTACGGAGTTTGCTCCTCAGGTGACGAACGTGGTGATCACATCTTCACTCGCAGCCATTAAGCAAATGGGCGAAAAAATACCATCCATATCCATAAAAACGATACATGGAATTTGATTAAATGGGAAGAAGTTAAAACCGAAAATGATGCATATATTGCTTCCAAGAACAGTGCGGAGAGAGCAGCAAGATACTTCCTTAGAGAAAATGATCTGAATTTCAGGCTTGTCACTGTCAACCCACCATATGTATTTTGGACCCCAATGCTTTGACAGCTCAGGCCGACCTGTACTGAATACGTTAAACGAAATTCTTGAACAGTGTGACTAAACTGGATTCTTCTCTTCGAACATCACAGGTGATGTTTGGAGCTTTGGCAATCCATGTTCGAGATGTTTCAGAGTTATAGAAGTCCCCGCATTACCATCTGAAAGAATATTCGTTGCTGCAGAACCAAGCGGTGCGCAGAGAGTGCTGGAGTTCTTGATGATTGCTGTCCAACATTTTCAGGAAAAATTACCAGGGGCGCTCTTTCACAGATCCAAAGTTTGCTAGAGAAATAGTATTCTATCTAAGATTTATCAAAGACTTTAAGTTAGGCGGGTGACTACATATTTATTACTCTAAAGCAGTCACTGATGGATGTGTATTCCCAGTATTTCAAAATGAATTCTTACTAGGATAGTAGGTAGATGTAGAAACAGCATTCGTTTTTGGCGTAACTACCAAAAGAGTTAATGCATTATTTTGTCCAACCCCAGAAGACAGTATTCTTATAGCTAGAAGCTCAATTTATAGATACTAAACGGTTGGTTTGGCATTTCTGGAGGCTAGAGGCCATGCCGAGTTCTAATCTGGCAATACGCACATGGCTTTGTTACGCGCCTGTGTAAAAGGAAAACCCAAATTTCATGTTGATGTTACTCGCAGAGAAGCATACTTGCATAGGAAAAGGGTTGTCAGATGATAGAAAAAAATTTCGTCCACAAGAGACTATCCAGCAAATGCCATCTACAAAACAGACTCAAACACTAACAACCAAAATCAGCCCCCCCTTCGGAGATGAGTTCGAGGTCGCTGCAATTTTACCACTTGAACGGCCCGGCATAAAAGAGAGAAATCGCATACCGATATCAATGCATCCCAGTAAAGTGGGCAACAACACCCCTCTGGGATGCTTCGTATACACGATAATAGATAGGAGAACGGGGAAAGTACATCAGACACTACTTAATAATAGCGATGAGCAGTTAGTTGATATGTCACGAAAAATCAGCGGTCTTGTGAGCAAGAAGTTTTCAGTTCCTACCTACATAAGCATGTCGGGAGACTGGTCATTAGAAGACATGGTGACGACGGTAAGGGAAGTTGTAAAGTTTGTTGACGAGTCATTTTAATGTGTTTTACCTGTACAAATATGGAATCCATTAATATAGAAAATAAAAATTGCAAATAAATAATCTGCGCAATCATTTAAAGTCTTTATATGACCATTTCTCTGTGATCTTCTTCTTTCCTTTTTTACCTTTATTGATTCTTCTGGTCTCAATCATACCCTTAGATTGTAAACCCTTCATTTGATCGTATAGGAGATTACCTTCTGGCTTCAGCTTTCTTAAGGAGTCGCTCAACTCATTACTAAGCTTGACCTCAATTGGGCCTTCTATAACTTCAAACCTCGAACCAAGCTTCTTCCTGCCCTTCCTGAGTAACCTGTCATCTTTAGTCTCGGTACGAACAACTTTTTTACCCTGGGATTCGATCTGTTGGAGTATATCAGGTAGATTTTCGAGTTCTTTGATTCGAAGTTTGATCTCTTTGAGGTCATTTTCGAGCCTTTGTCTTTCTTTATACCTTTTTTCTTTGTTTCTTTGCGTCTTCGTCTTGATGTTCACTTCTGTTATCGGGTTAACGGAAAGTTGGAGGCCTTCGGACGTCACGGCCTTGTCAGCATCTTGGTTTTCAGCTTTGCCATCATCTTCAACTTCATTCTTGTTTTCATCGTCGGTGTCCTCTTCATTCTGCTCGATCTCATTATCCTCGTAATTGGAAATCAAGAATTGAATACGATCCCTGTATTCCTCAAAAATAAGCCTTTGATCGTCTTTTGATTTCTCCTTGAAATACTCTTGTTCGATTAAACTCTTCCAATTTTCAAAGGACGGATTGTAAGACTTACCTGCGTGCGGCAAAACCTCGAGTTGACTAACTTGGATAGAAGCTTCTTTAAGTGTTTTCGGCACGACAGTGGCTTTAGTAAAGGATATGGAACTATTTTCTTTCAGCACTGTTGGTAGCTCATTTAATTTTTTTTCATCTTCCAGTACTGTATTCCACACGTCATATGCTTCCGCATTTATGATACCTTCTTTAGCCATTCTTTCATCTGTTTTGTCGTATCCCTTGACCTTGCCGGCCAATTTCAGCAAGTGAACCATTTCCTTCTTATCAACACCTTGAATTTTACGACCATCATTCTTTTTGCTCTTACTTATTTTGCCCAACAATGCTGGAACCTTGGACTTGTTTTCCAAAATTTCAGCGGACTTCAACTTTTTCCCGTTCTCCTTGATAAGTTTTTTCTCTACTGCTTCGTCTGCATCTTCATCAATAATGAACAAGTCCTCACTCTCCACTTCACTCAGCGGTTTACCATGCTGGATGATTTCTTCTCTTTGTTCATGCAACTTCTTCTCGATATCAGAAATGTCCACATTTTTTCTCCATGAACGTTTCCCCTTCCTGGAAGGTTGCGCAGAGTTTTGCGGTCTTCCTACCTCACTCATTTTCAATTGATTATACTAGACTTTCTAGACTTTCGGTTGGTTATTGATAAGAGGACCCTTGATATTCATTTGGATAAAACAGAAGTCAAAAGGAATCAAAAATAAAAATTTTCAGGAAGAAAAAAAAAACTACAATTTCCCAAAATGGAAAGACTACCATCCGTGCACCAACTATCACGATCTGATAAAGGTTCTCAGATGTACTAGCTGAATAGGTAAACTAGTTGTTTTGTTGACCTAGAAAGTTACCAGTTATTGATGTTTTGCCACGGTTCGGCCCCGTCATCCAGGTCCAGAGTTTCTTGCCTGAATATACGAAGCCTCGAAGGAAAAAAAGCCCCTCATAAGTTCTCGTCGATCTTTCATTTTGGCGGTTTTTCCGATGCGCATAGGCGATACTATTGAGCTGAATCAGCCGATTTTGACAGGACAAGCAAAGGTAGGAAAAGTAACTCTTCTTTCAAAATTATCGTAAACATCGCTTAAATCAAAATGCCCCATAGTAGCTACACTTCTTGGCAATGATGTTCACACAATACCCTAACTCGCATCATAACAAATGGCATGGCGTACTAGGCGTGCGTTTAGCACGCTACAGGATTCCACTCTTTTGCTTACTTGCATTATGCATTGTTATGTTTGCTATTTTTGGATTGTCCAATGAAGAGATGTACTCGCAAGTGGCCAAGGAGGAAGCTAAAACATACAAACCAAATCACATGGGTATATTACAAGAGCAAGCAGTAGAAGTAACGGGTACTCTCTCAAAGGACAAGGCACTTATCCAAAACCTTATCATTTTGCCATGCCATTCCATCTTTGCTCCTGAACTGAACACCAAAATTAAGAATCATAATGATGAGGATACTTTTGCGATTGGTAAGGATGCAGGCAATTGGCTCATGGAATCTTTCCAACTGGAATCGGACGACCACTTGTCATTCTTCAAGCACCTCGAACTTTCGTTAGTTGAACTACACGAAAACATTGCCAATTCTGCCCTAGTCATCTCTGGTGGGTATACAAAGTTTTCAATCGAAAAGAGTGAATCATCAAGCTACCTTGAATTAGCCGAAGCAGTTGGCCTTTTAAAAAACCCTTACTTCAAAGTGGGTACAAATATACTACTCGAAGAATATGCTAGAGATTCGTATGAAAATGTCCTCTACGGTATTTGTACATTTTACAAGAAGTTCAGAAGATTTCCAGCAAAGATAACAATTGTAGGGTTTGGGTTTAAACGTGAAAGGTTTTTGTCATCTCATCTGACAACGCTGGGTTACTACATTTTACCAAACGTTGACAATGATGAATTAAGTATGAGCAATTTACCAAACACGAAACACGTGAAGTATGTGAGTGCAGGGCCTTTCCTTCCTGCCAAACAGGCAGTTCTCACAGAGGCTGAGTATGTGGCTTATAAGGATGAATTTTGGGGGTCATTGTACAAAAACGAACGAGCAAAGGCGTTGGATCTATTCAAATCTAATCCATTTGGATCAAACAAGTCGATTTTGCATGATAAGAAGCTAAAAAGAGATCCTTGGAATAAACGTGAAGAGGTATACAGCTTTTATCAGACCGAAAGTGATGTTTTGAACTCTTTAGTCGAGATTGACAAGTTCGACATCAAAAACGCCTGGAATATATATCAGAAGAAGGTACTTCCGGAATTTCCGTTGTACGAATAACTGGGAATGCAATTCTTATAATGAATAACCAAAAGTTCACACTAGGTCGGTTTTAGAGTTCTAGGCACCCAGAGCATAATAGGTCGGGCATTCCTTCATTTTTCTGTTTTGTTTATAATATAAAAATGCATACAATTAATTAATAACTAGCGTGACACTGTCGTTACAGGATGTGATGCAGCTTAAAGAATGTTAAATAAATTCATGCCTCTGTTGAGCTTTTCTTTTACAAGATTGAAATTATTCATAACCTTCTAGCAAATCAACCAATTCTAGTTTCCTCTTTTTCATCTCATTGATCTTACTGATTTCGTTCTGTAAATACTCGATTTCTCCATCTAAAGTTTCAAACTTGCGTAAATAGTCCTCATCGATTTTAGAGAAAATGCCATCACTATTCTCGATATCATCCTTCTCTAGTTCCAAAATATAGTCATGGTACTTTATTAAACTCTCTCTGTTGCTGATAGTGATCAATGTAAACCCACGCTTCTTCAATAAATCAAAGAGAATGTCTTCATAGTCATAACTGATTGCACTAGTTGGCTCATCTAAAACTACCAACTTCTTATTATGATACAGTACCCTTGCAAAAATCAACTTTTGTCTTTCACCTCCACTCAACAAGCTATCCCAGTCAGTTTTGCCATCAACATTCCCACCAACATAGCTGTCACATAACTCTACTTTCTTATCGTTGACATTAATTTCTTCGATCATCATGCCATGGCCATGCGGGTTATACTCTAGGCCAAATCTATCTACCAAATAATCCAAACCGACATCCTTTAATATGCTTCTTATCTTGGTATCATCATCACCCTTCTCAATACACATTTTCCAGTTCAATGGGTAGATCACTTGATCTCTCAAGGAACCGTTCACAAAATATTGTTTCTGACTGACATATAAGATGTCCGAGTTTGCCGGTTTACTTAACAAACCATTGTTAAATAAAGGCCACAACTCACAGATGATCCTGATAATGGAAGTCTTACCACAACCGTTTTTACCATGAATGATCAAGTTCTCCCCTTGCAAAATCTTGAAGTTTAAGTTCTTCAAGATTGGGTTGGCAAATGGACCTTTCACTGAAGGAGGAATTATATCTATATGTTCGAATCTTAATCCTGGGAAGTTCTTTTGAATAGTACCATTTTCAAAACTATTTGCGCTGCCACTGGCAATCATACCTCTAATCTTGGATCTGGATGCAAAGGATGACATGTTGTAAGTTGACCCAAATCCTCCTGTTGGCTTGCTTTTATTAGAATCAATGTACCCGTACTTGAAGTTTGAATCATGCACTTGGTGTAGGTTGACCAAAAGAGTAAAAATACGATCCGTTAAACCGTTCAATCTTGAAATGTCTTTTATGGAATACATCAATCTTGAACCGGCATCTGCCATACTAAGGATTAGCCTTTTATTAACGGTAAATGATTTGATATTGGAGGAGGCCAAAGATTCTACTGGCGAGGATAGTGAATCGAATAAGATTGGTAGACTTGCAAAGAAATATCCAAAGGCTGGCCAAATCGACTTGAGGATATAATCTTCCAATAGCTGGAATTTGAATCTTTGGTTTATTTCAAAGTTCAAATGAGAAATTAGTTTATTGAAGATCTCCTCTACTTTCAACCTTTCAAAGCCAATACCCTTATAAAAGGAGATTTCTTCACAATTGTTGATGAGGTTAAGGTTGTAGTTGTAGTAGATACTCTCGAAAAAACTTCTGACTTTCCAAATCTTACTGAAATCCGGTGAGTAGTTTTTCAATATTAATCCTGTAACAAAATAATTCAACAATATACCAAAGATCCCCAAATTGCCAATGTTATCTCGTAAATAGATTGCAAAGAAGACCAAGTCGACGGTTGGTTTACCCACGTTGGTGAATAAGTTTGTCAAGGAATCACAGAACCTCTTGATGTCCTCTGTGACGTATTGATTGAATGTCTGATGGTTTAGCTTATACTCTTCTATCGAGTTGTTGTTATACTGCAGCTTATAATACACCAACTTGGAGTCCATGTAAAGGTCATGACAGTATCTGACCAAATTTGTTCTGAAATTCAACGATATTCTTCTGGTTAGATATTTGATACCGGAGTTGATGTAGGAGGCGGGCACTGCAAACAAAAACCAGTAGATCATGTCTCTCATGAAATATTTGATGTTGAAACTCATTAGATCTTTTGTGATTTGGCCGTCCAACTTCGTCACAAGTAGGGTCAACCACGTTCTGGCAATCAAAAAGGCAATGTGTGAGGCCAACAAGTATGAGTTTTTGTCAAAGACTTTCGGAATTAGAATCAAGTTCCAGATGATTGAGATCTTTTCGAAGAATTGGAACCTCATTGCTGGCTGGTACCGGTGAGGGAGGGTAGAAGATTTGGACTTTGACATGTTGAATTCATGCTCCCTCATGAACTTTTTGAAAATCAACTTGTCACGTTCATACTTGTCTGCATTGGGCGTTTTCAACTCGACGTCAATGAACTTGTTTTTGTAAGGCACGTGGATGACCCTCGTGCCGTTGTTGCTCGAGGTGAAGCTGCGAAGGTCCAGGGCGTTCTTGATGTTCAAAAACGAGTTAGAGAGGTTCGAATGCTTCTGGAAGTAGTTTTTGTGCTTCGGCTTCAGCAGAGAAAGCAACCGCACAAGTTGGTACGAGGATACAGAACCCACAAACACCAACACCGTCAACACGAAAAGCCACACGGGCTTGGCGTGTGGGTTGAGGTTCAAGTACCGGAGCACCGTGGCGTACCGTCGTCGTATTCGTTCCTCCGTCTTCAACTCCTGCAAAAGGAAGTGATTGATCTGCTTGAGCCTCGCTCTAAGCAATAGTAGGAGATCTGCCGACCTCATGGTTTGTAGTGTATCTGTGTTTTTCTGTGCTTTGCTTTACCCTTATAAACACTACAATAGCTCCGAGCGTGCTACAGACTCCTCCACAAACACATCTATCGCTTCCGAAACGTCTCGCAGCTGAGAGAACGCCTAGCTTATATTCAGATGTTCCGTTCTTTCTGCTCCTCCTCTTGGTTGCTTTTTCTCCGAGGGCCCCTCCCCCGTCCATGCTGCCCGTGATCTCCATCCCGTCCTTCGGCATGATCCTTTCCCTCCGTGGAAGGTGCCCCACTTTTCTCGGAGTAACCGAATGCGGCGATTTTTGTGGGGAAGACAGTCCCGGGGAAGGCAACCTGCGCCGATCGGCGCAACAGTTTTGCTTCTCTTTGGCAGACGTCACTCACTCCTTTCCCGGTTTTCTCGTCCGACATCGGGAATTACGCCCGGCCAATCAGCAGAGAGTGTTTTGCGCTTACGCCCACGGTGCACAGGTGCGGGGCGATAGTGCGCCGTGCACACACAAACTTTCCCCCTCGGGCCCAGTGGCTGACCCCTCTGCCGTGTTCTGCCATTGTGAGTGACTGGCTTCACGAGAGAGTATAAATTGGTTTACGTTTCTTGTTGGTAGAGTTTGTTCTTACCTACAGCGTGTGAGGTTCGGGCTCTTGTTGTATTTCTCTCGATAGTTTCCTAGACCAACACAGTCTCTAAAAGAACAATCTAACACAGCACTGAACGTACTTGCTTCGGAATACCGCAAAAAACTAGAGAACAACCAGAAATAGAAGAAAAAGAATAATACATACACTCAAAGATGCTCAATCGTATAACCTTCGGCAGACCAATATTGAGACACGCTCTTGCTAACTACCGTCTTCTCAACACGTCGAGGGCTGTCAAGAACCCTTCGATGGGGATGACTGCAGCGTCACAGAACTCGACGCTAGTGTCCCACCCAGTTTCGTCATACTCCTCTGCAGCAACCGAATCTGCCTCCCCTGCTCCAAAGAAGTGGGCCAGACACGTCATATCGACCAAGCCCCAGGCGGAGTTGAACGAAACAGAAAAGCAGACGTCAATCGAGAAGCCAAAGCGCCGGAAGAGAAGAACCTTGAAGCCATTAAAGGCTCCGATCACGTTGACACCGAACGCTAAGGCTCATCTACGTGCGCTCAGCACGGGACCAAATCCAAAGTTGATTAGAATCTCCGTGCGTAATAGAGGATGCTCCGGCTTGACATACCACTTAGAGTACGTCGACAAGCCAGAGAAGTTTGACGAGATTGTCGAGCAGGACGGCCTCAAGGTGGTGATTGACTCCAAGGCCTTATTCAGCATAATAGGTTCTGAGATGGACTGGGTCGACAACAAGCTGAGCAGCAAATTTGTGTTCAAGAACCCAAACTCCAAGGGCACTTGTGGCTGTGGTGAATCTTTCATGGTATGATGATTCCTCACCTTGATTCACATCTACTGTGGTACTCCACAATATGACACGCTGCGCTCGAATACGATACGATTCCTCTTCCCCTTTTCTATACTGTGTATATATTGAGTATATGCTGGGTATAGGATACGTTTAAACCTTTTCTAATTAATACATTTTTACATACATAAACTTCATTAACTATATACGAAAATCGAAACTCGCAAAATTACTAATCAATGCGTTATCTTTTGTTAAATGTGTAATTAGATGTGTACGTACACATAGTGTGAGTGAATGAATGTGTGTGAGTGTGTGTGTGTGAGTGAGTATGTGAGTGTGTATGTGTGTGTGTGTGTGCGTGTGATGGTGGTGTCGTCTCGTATAAATGGATATATTGTTCAAACTATAAAGAGCTGGTTTCTCTTCTCAACCAGGTCCATTCCCAACTCTTCTTCTGGAACCTATGCTCGAATAGCTCCCATATGCTGCGATGATAATTGTTAATCCATTCTCTCTCGTCGTCGGTTAACATGTTCACAGCAATGAGTTTCCGGCAGTATGGGACCTTGGTTGTGGTAACAAACTCTAACGATCCTTTCTTACTCTCGACTTCCTTCAAATAGACCATGTTCTCAATCCGGATACCGTAATGGCCAGGCTTGTAGTATCCCGGTTCGTTACTTACCAAGTGACCCTCCTTCAAAGTGTTCTTGTTACAGTAGGCCCTGAAACCTATTCCAACCCCGGCACTGTGGACGGGGCCAAACGAGTCAACCCCATGACCAGTACCATGCATGTAGTCCAACCCCTTGTTCCATAAAAACTGTCTGGCTATACAGTCCACCTGGAACCCGGTAACGTGATCAGCAGGTATAATCAACCTCGCCAAAGCTATGTGTCCCTTCAATACCAGCGTGTAGTTCTCAATTTCCTCCTTCGTAGGCTCCGAAAAATGTATGGTACGTGTAGTGTCTGTGGTACCGTTCAAGAACTGACTACCGGAATCACACAAGTAGATCTTATTTGGATTGATGATGCCGGATCCCTCAGAAGGAGGAGAATAGTGGATGATGGCGGCATTAGCCCCCGTGGAGGAAATGGTTTCAAACGACAAGCCTTTAAAGTTCTCCAATCCGGATCTAATTTTCAACAACTCCATTGCTGCCTCGTACTCACTTATGAAAGAAGACTTCTGGATCAATTCTTTTTCCAACCATGCGAAGTATTTCACTAGGGCGTACCCGTCCTCGATTTGAGCTTGGATCTGTCCTCTCAATTCGACTTCATTCTTTATTTCCTTCATGGACTTAATTGGAGACTCAATTTCAATGAAGTTCTTAGCAATTATACAGTTAACCATTTTCCATGTTGCCTCCTCTGTCAGTAGCAGCTTTTTGCCCGAGTTATTCAATTGGGTTGCCGTTTTACGGATATCGAACCAAATCTCGTCGTAGGCTTTTATTTCACAGTTGAGTTCTTTCAAGTAGTCTTTCAAATTTTGCTTGCATTTGTCATCTATATCTGTGTACAAGGTCAAATCGTCAATCCCGTTGATCACCAAATAGCTGTAAAACGACGGGTTGTATTCGATGTCACTACCTCTGAGGTTTAAAAGCCAGGCAATCTCGTCCAAGGCGTTCAAGATCAACGTTGAGCTACCGTATTTCTTGAAGTAATTTTCGTTCAACCTATCCAACTTACTTTTTGCCGTCTCTCCGGTGTACTTGTCATCGAGTTTGTATACCTCTTTAAACTCTCTGATTGGTATTTTCTCAAATTGAGGCCACATTTTGTCCACCAAGTTATCTCTAACAGGTACCAACTTGACGTTATAGTTTTGATTTTCTTTGCACTTATCGGCGATCAAGCTGTCAATATACTTGACTTCTTTGAATGGAATTAACTTCGGGTCAATTCCGATGTTAACCACTTTTCCGGAGTCCAACGAAAGTAGCGCCGCATGGTCGACGGCACACTGCTCCCAGCTCTTCGTTTCCGGAGCGCCAAGTTTCAATAGAGACCAATTGAAATCCAGCTCGTTGGCGGCCTGTGTGAAGTATCTGCCGTCTGTTGCCAAGAAGGCCAGCCCTTCAGGTTGGTCGTTCATGCTCGAAAGCTCTCTTGTTATGATCGCCACGCCGGCGGAGCCACTGAAGCCAGACACAAAGGCCCTACGCTGGTCGACGTTCGAGGTGTACTCCGACTGATGTGCGTCTTCCGAAGGAATGATGTACACGCCCAAGTTGGCCTCGCACATCAACTCTCTGATTTTTTCCAAGCGGAGACTTGTGTTCAGCTCCTGCACGTTAGCACAGGGCTCTTCGATGGAGGACGGCTCCTCGGACAGCGCTCTTGCCAGATGCAACTTCCGTGGAGAGGCAGGGTTGCTGCCGCCCGATGCAGGGCTCTGGGCTCTTGTTCCGGATGGCGACGCCGCAGCAGCAGCAGCTGCCGCTGCCGCCGTGTTGGAGCTCGACATCATCCGCATTAAGTACATCGACGAGCGTCTGTTCCGGGACAGCAAGCCTGGCGAACAGGTGCAGTTGTTGCAACGGGCGCCTGCGGCCGACTTGGACGGCGTCCGGTGGCCCTGGGTGGCGTCTCTGATCGTGGTGGCACCCGCTATGCCGTTCTGCGAGATGAGAGAGAACATGGATGGCTTAGCCATGTTCGATGCGTGGTGCTGCCTCATCGACATCGTGGTTCTTCTGTACAAGAGTATCGTCTGGTGTCGTCTAGGCGGCTCGATAAGGACGCAGACGCAAGATAAAGAGTAACTTTAGTGGTGGAGGGACCTTAGGTGTAGCTGTAGCAGTGGACGGTTGTTGCTGTGTGTCTATCTTGTGCCGCTGCAAGCTCAGACCGACCGACACTGCGCCCGGGCCGGACCACCCACCGACGGCACCCAGCAGGGGCTTCCGAAGTCTTAAAAACCAGCCAACTGCCATCCAACAATTTGTCACGACCCCCATTCCGGCCGCCCTGTCTCCCCTTTTCGGATCCCCAGTTGCCAACCGGCACGGCCTCTCGCGGCGGCGGCAGCATGTTTCTGCACCGGGGAAAGAAGATATGCCGAAAGAGGCAGTTTTCTAAACGGCGAAGAGGACCAGATAGAGTATCAGATAGAGAGCCAGATAGAACTGGAGAGAGCAGCGGAGGACGAGATGCAGCTCGAGACAGCAGTGACACTCATCGAGACGCTCTATGCGTCGAACCAGCGGAGTGAGACGATTCTGCACGCCCAGCAACAGTTGCAGACGATGCAGAAGCAGGACGACGCCGACAGACTGGCGCACGAGTTGATTCAGAGTGGCGACGCCAACGTGCAGTTCTTCGGAGCTTTGACGTACACGGTGTACATCACGACGCACAGCGTGGGCCCGCCGCTGGCGGAGCTGATGGCGGACGAGATTGTGGACGCCTACAGACGGCAGGTGTCTGCGCTGGCGATCACGAAGCTCCTCTCGAACCTAGGCAAGGTCTACGTGAAGACGCTGTACTCGCCGCTAGATGCGCTCTTTGAAAGGCTGGCGCAACTGGCGCTAGACGGGCCGACGCTGTTGCAGCTCGGGTTGGTGGCGTGCCGGATCGTCGCTGAGGAGTTGAATGCGTCAGAGGAGCTCACGAAGGAGCAGAACAGGACGGTCATCGACACGGTGCTAGACGGGACAACGAGGAGGGCATTGGACGCAGCGGTTCTGCTCATTGTGCAGAAAGGAGGAGATGGAGACGGGATTGGGACCGTGAAAAGGCTTTGGTTTGAGTGCTTGCAGACGTGGACGGTCTATGCGAGCCGCGTGGAGTTCGACTTTGCCCTCACCGTCGACTTGAACGAGTACTACGGTGTCGCCCTGCACCTCTTGGCCACGCACTTCGACGTCGAGGCCCTCGAACTAATCTCCGACATCTACGACACAAACTCGCAGCTTCTCAGCCACGGCAACAAGAGCAAGCTCGATGCACTCATCTTCAGTGACTGGTGCACAGCGTTCATCTCGGCAAAAGACCTGGACGACGTGTCCAAGTTGAGCAGGTTCATCACCCTCTTTCTAGATGCAGATATGATCAACTTGGCATCCCGGATGATTGACCCGAACTACGACTACAAGTTTCAATACCTACTCCACCTCACGAACCAGCCGGGAAGCCCCATCATCGATGAGCCCTTCTCCGTGGATTTGTTGGACTTTTGGATCTTGTTTACAGAGAGCTTCATCAACGACACAGAAAGCATACATGCCATCTTGAAAAATGACGAGGAGAAGATCTCGCTTTTGAATAAAAAGGCGCACGATTACTTCCTCCATCTCTCCCAGATTTACTGGCACAAATGCCACATACTCGACGACCTCGACGGGATCGAAGACGAGTTTTACAGTTTCCGGAGAGACATTGGCGAGTTGTTCGAGTCTCTGTTCACAATAGCAAGAGACTCCATTTTCAGCGATTTGACCCGCTCGGTTATCAGCATTTTGAGCGATCCGAACACTATAGTGAATAATGAGCAAGCTAAGGACGTCGAAACGTCATTCTACTTGCTGACATCGATCTCGTCCATATTCAATGACAGCAGCGTTACCCCTGAGTTCCTAGGCGGCTTGAACGCCCTATTTCAATGCAAGTTTTTAGAGTCTATCTTACAGCTAAACAATACCAACGGTGTGAGTGGAGAAATGTACCAGCATTTGATCAGAATCACCATCAAATTCTTATCGGAAATCAACTGGTTCTACGAGAACGAAGTAGGCGAACCTTACATCAGTGGAGTACTCATTTTCCTCTTTCAGAATTTGAATTCCAAAACCTACCAAGAAACGAGCTCGAGAGCTATACTACTCATCACGGACAGCTGTAGAGATAAACTATCGGGACTTTTGGATGACTTTGAAACAGCCGCAAACTCTATGATTGTCAATAAATTCGAGGTCGAAATCAGTGTCAGAGCAGGGATTATCAGAAGCTATGCCAACATTCTTCAAACGCTCAAAAACACAGAACTACAGGCACACAAGATCTCGACGTTCCTAGACGTGATATATTGTGAATCAGTGAATGCATTCCAGTCCATCGAGATGAACTTATCCAACCCAGAAGTTCTGGAAAATATTAACGGTTTCTTAGTGTCCATGATTAGCTCTCTTGTTGGCCTTGCCAAGGGATTACAAATTCCGGAAGACTGGGAGGATTATTACGAAGGAAATGAGAAAACGGTTCAGGATGCTTACAACTACTGGAAGTTTGAGGACACTAAATATTTTCAGGTGCACGAGAAGTGTCTCAAATTAGTTTCTCTCTTCTCCTTCCCGAGTGAAGTCTTACCTAACTCAGCTAACTTGAAAAGTTTAGATCCTCAGATGCTGGAACAAGTTTTCTTTTTCTTCAAATCTGGTTTGAGTGAACCGTTCCCAGGACCTTTTGTCATCGACTATAGTTTGATTATCGAGTATATTATCAAGTGTTGCAGATATTGTCAAACAAGGGATTTTTCCAGTTCAGTCGAACCCCCTATGATAAAGATAGTTGAGTTGTATGGGTTGATTATCGGAAGTAACCATACCTTGATTACAATTTCGAGAATAACCAATCTCGAACTAGGAACGCCTGACTTGCAAATGGATTTAGTGATAAATGAGATCTTTTTCAAGCAATTTAATAAAATCATCAACGAGCCGGATATCATGCAGGCAGTATTCAACCTACTTGCGGGCATCTTGGCTAAATATCCGTCTAACTTGATTCGAAATGAACACATGATGAGAATAATTGAAATTGGGATCCAGCAATTATACGACAACGCCCAACAACGTTTTGTTGTTATGGCGTTGAGCAAACTATGGTCGAATCTAATATATCTACGCAAGGGTAAACTCGAAGATGTGGAAAATATACAAAGAATCTTGATAGGAGAGAATGTCGGGGCTGTACTGGTATATGCGCTAATGAGAGGTTTCATGGTTACTTCTCGATCGAATGTTGAATTCTACAGTGATATAATCAGAGCATTGACAGCGAAATATGGAAAGTATTTGACTGGCTGGATAATGGATTCCTGTGCAAAGATTAATAGTGAGAGTGGGGAACAGGTTATCAAAGAATACGCAGCAAAGACGTTTACTAAGAAGTTGATGGTTACTAGAGGCAACCGTGCTGCGAATCGTGTCGTGCAGGAATTTTGGTATACTGTTACCGGGATGGTGGACTACGGCATGTGACTGGATTTATATATAAGAGATTGACGTGTAAATATATATGTAGAAGCGAAAAACAAAAGAAGGACAACGAATACATAAAACGCAAAAGGAAAATATACAAAGGACGGGAGAAAAAGCAGAAGAAATGAAGATACAAAAGTTAGGGACAAAAAACAAATGTAGTAGACCTGTTCATACTTCCAACTTGTCTAATTGCTCGATCAAAGCGTCTGATTCTGTCGATGGATTTATAGACGATAAGGAGACAGCCTGGAAACGAGCTCTATCCACACCCTGGTAGGAGTCTAGACGAGCACGGACTCTGAACGCGTACTCCTTGAAAAGGACTTTTTCTGTTAAATAATTTTTCAATAGATTTTCGTCACTGGATTCTTTCATTTCAAGAAGTTTTTTCGCGTCGCATCCGAGAAGCGCCTCACCTTGTTCGTTGAATAGGTTTAACCACATCTGTCCGGTTTCATCGACAACACTGATGGTCAAGATGTATCTGTGAAGGGGCTCCGGATGGTTGACCGAGCAACGTTCACAACGCCAAGTTCCGTCGCTTTGCTCAATGACTTTTTTGGAACAGCCTTCGGTGGCACAGGCAGGATAACTGAAGTTATCCGGTTTGACGAAGGAGACAGACGCCTTCATTGAGAAATAGTCTGGCTTTTCGTTGAACCCTAATTTGGTGTCGTTAGCGGTGGCGATTGTGATTCTTTGTAGGATGCTATCCTTCGAGTTCAAATCGGAGTTACCATTCGTTGTATTACGCAAGCTCTTGTAGGATTCGGAGGCGCCCTCGTTGTCGTACCAGCCTTTCAACTTATATGCGTCGGGCAGGTCTGGGTTTGCCATGACGATTGCCGAAGGGATCAAAGAGAGCTGTTTACCGTTGAAATCATTGACTTTGCAGCCCTTGATGGCAATGGGGGTTCCTGGGTCGAGGTTGAAGTCACGGGCGAGTTTGTTCCACAATCCGACGTTGATGGCAAATTGGGATTGGTCGACGATGGTGATGTCACGACGATCGTACGGCTTGCCTGTTGATTTGGAGGTGATTTCACGTTTTTCCTCGACGTTTTTCACTATTCCGAGGACGTCGACGATGGTGCTGTTTTCGATATTTTGGATCTGGTCGAGCCCAGTGAAGTTGAATTGCATTTGAGGGACGCCCGATTCGTCGTTGGCAGGTTCGACAAGCGAGTCTTTATCAAGGTTGATTTCGTTGTCGTTGGCAAGGTTGGAGAACTGTTTTTTTGCCGTCTGGATGGACGCCTTGGTGACGTAGTAAACGCCATTTTCTTGAAAGATGTCAAAGAATTTTTCAGCAGCGGCATTGAACGCTGTCGCCTTGATTTCTCCCGTCTCGTCCAGCAAATGGACGCTGAACAACTTGCCCTGGCCACGTTGGTTGGACCAGGTTCTCATGTCGCCCTTGTAGCTCACTCTTGCCTTTATGGCCCATGAGTTGTGGTAGGGAGACAACTGGTCGATTGTTGTGAGTCCCTTGAACTTGGCCGGCACGGCAGCCTTGCCGTTGGAGTTAGCGCTCGGGTTGACTTTGGGCTTTGTGTCAGCATAGGGGTTGGCATTTGACGAAGCTGGGAAGGCTGCTGTGGTTGGCTTAGTGTCGGTGGCGGCGGCGGGCGAGACGCCGGACGCGTTTCCTGAGTCGAGGCCCTTCTGGAACGTGTTTTCCTCGGGGTGCTCCTTCAAGTAGTGGTCAAGGTTGGAGAAGTTGGCGTCGACGCGCTCTGGGGAGCCTACGACCTCGCACTGGTTCAAGAGGATGAAGTACTTGCCGTTGACGCCGGAGATGGAGTAGTTTGTCACGTGGATGACGGAGAACTTCTGGAAGTTCTCAAGCACCTGCTGGTGCTCGGTGGGCTTGAAGACGGCGTTGAGAAACCACTTGCCGTCGTTGACCATCATGCGGATGCGGTTGGCGCCCTCTGAGAGCGTTTTCGCCTGGTGGGCCTGCACGTAGATCGGTGTCGACGTGTCATTGTTCTTGAAGATGTTCAGCAAGGCGCCGGGGGTGAGCTTGTCCATGGTGGGGAAAAGAATGCGGATGCGATGCTCTCTGTTCTGCTGCTAATGTTGCTGTGCTATCTCCTGTCACCCTCTAGACACGACCCGAACAGCTTTTCTGTTCGACCTGAAGACAAACGCCAGAGTCGATCCGTCTGCGTGTCGATGGTGTCTGTGTGTGTGTTGCCCTCCTCGCGAGCTGAGCTGAGCTGAGCATTCCGTCCCTGCTGACGCGTCTCCGCGTCTCGCCCGCACCGCCACCGCGACGCGTCGCCCGCAACGCCCTCGTCATTGCACGTGACCATTTCTCCCTGTTGCCTTTTTCTTTTTTTCCTCTTTTGCTCTTTTTTGCCCCTTTTCTTTTTTGTCCCGTCACGCACGCCTTTGCGGCATTCGCGCACGAGCCTCCTCGCCTCGCCCCGTCCGCTCCCGGGACGTTGGCCGCCGACGCGTCGCTGCCCGGTCCCTCGTTCTTCTCCGAGTGATTATCACGGGCTCGCCTGCGGACTCGCCTGCGGCTTGCCGGCCCGGAGCGCCTCCTGCTAAGCCTCGATGCTGGAGCTGCTGGTGCCGCTGCTTGATGGGGAAATGTAATTGTGGTGATTCAGACATCGCCAGGGCATATGCACACCGACAGGCAGTAGAAATACGCCCGTAAATGCAGGCATGGCGAACTTTGGAGTCAAGTCTTCTGCTGTCTCTCTCTGTCCGTGTGTGCATCTGTCTCTCTATCTGAGTGTCTGCCAACCCGTACAATACAACTACTTGGTCCGGTGTTTCTCTTCGTCATCCTTTCTTCTCCAAGCAGCATCAAGCGCAGTCTTTCCAGATCTCTCTTTCCTAAACATCTTCTGGTTCCCAATTCGCAGCTGCCCTAGCCCCGTTTCCTTTCCCCCCCTCCTCTTCAAAGCTTCCGCAAAGGCAAAAGTAATCGGCATTAGCACCAGCACACCAGTACCCGCATCCAGCATGTCTTCGAACGACAGAACGCCCGACCTGGAGTCCTCCGGATACTATTACAGGACGCCTGTCAGAAAGCTGCAGTCCTTCTTCGACCCGAAGTCGTTGCGCAACTTCATCCAGACGAGCAGCAGCAGCATCCACAGCTTGGCCTCCGACCTCAACACAGACCTCGACGACGGCCTCCCCGTCGACAACAACGACGCATCGGAAAGAATCGCCAGGTACGGCAGGAACGTCATCCCGCCAAAGTCTCAGAAGTCCCTGTTGGCGCTCTGCTGGGAAGCCCTCCACGACAAGGTCCTCATCATCTTGTCCATTTCCGCCGTCGTGTCACTCGCGTTGGGTCTCTACCAGACCTTCTACCAGCCGCCGGAGTACGACGACGAGGGGCACCCGCTCCCCCAGATCCAGTGGGTCGACGGTGTCGCCATCCTTTTGGCTGTCCTCATTGTCGTCGTCGTCGGCGCCTTCAACGACTACAACAAGGAAAAACAATTCATGAAGTTGAACTCAAAAAAGGAGGACCGCAAAATCATCGTTTACCGCTCGGGCGAAAAACACTACCTCTCCATCCACGACCTCCTCGTCGGCGACCTTCTCTATGTCGAAACAGGTGACGTGATACCGGCAGACTGTATCCTTGTTTCAGGCGAATGCGGTTGCGACGAGTCCTCTATCACCGGTGAGTCGAAAACAATCGACAAGAAAACCATCTTTCAGGCCATGGACTACTTCAACGACGAAATCAAGAGTTTGAACTCGGGATCAAACACAGACTTGAACTCCTCCTCCTCTTCCTTTCAGTTCGATGTCGGCGACGACGGTGTCTTGGACCCCTTCCTGATCTCAGGCTCAAAGCTCTTGTCCGGCCAGGGCAAGGCCTTGGTCTTGTGCATTGGCGAAAACTCCGTCAACGGTAAGCTCATGATGGCTCTATCCAACGACGATGAAGAAGAAGACGTCACCCCGCTCCAGCATCGTTTGAACCTCTTGGCAGATGGCATCTCCAAGTACGGCTTCTTGGCCTCCATTGTTCTTTTCGTCGTGTTGTTCTCCAAGTTCGTGTTTCAATTGTCAACAGACTTAGACGGCATGACCACCGCAGAGAAACTCTCGAGTCTGATCAACATCCTCATCACCGCCATCACCATCGTCGTCGTTGCCATACCGGAGGGCTTGCCATTAGCCGTCACCCTGGCGTTGGCCTTCGCCACTACCAGAATGACTAGCGACGGGAACTTGGTACGTGTCTTGAAAAGTTGTGAAACCATGGGTGGAGCAACCACCATCTGTTCGGACAAAACAGGTACCCTCACGATCAACAAGATGACAATAGTGAAAGGCCTGGTTGGTCCAAACAAACAATTCGACGACCTCTCAAATCCTTCCTCCCCGGATCCTGACCAGAACTCGAATTCCTCCGTAGACGTCTTGAAAAACTGCTCCGAAAAGGTCATTGGTTTCCTGCTTAAAAACATTCTTTTGAACTCGTCAGCCTTTGAAAACAATCAAAACGATGAAGATGAAGGTGATAATGATCATATTGATATGGACCAAGGCAACCAGAACAAATCGTTCTGGAGTTGGTTACCTTTCATAAGAAATCGCAAGTACAATCATCTACTGCCTTCTTCAGCTGAAGATGATCATGAAAACGACGATAACGAAGATCCAATGGCTACTGGATTCCACGAACGTAAGGATGATTTTGTCGGTTCCAAAACTGAATGTGCGCTCTTGTCTCTTGTGAAAGATAAGTTCTCCCAATTTGATCACTCAATTCCTACTTTGCACCAGTACAGAGAATCAAATGAACCCAATGTTGTCAAAGTTATTCCCTTCGAGTCTTCTATCAAATGGTCTGGCATTGTTTACCATGCTTCGAATGACGATTCCTACACTTTCTATATTAAGGGTGCAGCCGAAATCGTTCTTGCTAGCTGTCACTATCTCACCGATTACAATGGCAAAGCAATAAGTTTGGATGAAGACGGAATGCACAATTTGCAGGGTATCCGTGAAAAAATGGCTTTGGATGCTTTACGTGCTGTCTCCTTGGCCCATTACACTTTCGATAAATCAGAGCTTTCAAACATCAGCTGGGACGACATTACCCCGCAGGAATTAATCTCATACCCTCTCCATTTGGATTTAATGGTTGGTATCCAAGATCCCTTGCGCCCAGGAGTCAAAAATGCAATCGAACAATGCCATAAGGCAGGAGTCGATGTAAGAATGGTCACTGGTGACAACATTCTAACAGCAAGATCGATCTCCAGAAATTGCGGTATTTTGAATGAAGAAACTTTTGATGATTCTTCCTACTTCATGGAAGGCCCACAATTTAGGAAGCTATCGCATGATGAACGTCTCAAAGTTGTTCGCAAGTTACACATTCTGGCTAGATCAAGCCCTGAAGACAAACGGATCTTGGTTCAGACTTTGAAAGAGTTGGGTGAAGTTGTTGCTGTTACCGGTGATGGTACAAACGATACACCTGCATTGAAGTTGGCAGATGTCGGATTCTCAATGGGTTTGTCTGGTACCGAAGTTGCCAGAGAAGCAAGTGATATTGTCCTCATGTCCGATGATTTCACCTCGATCGTCAACGCAATCAAATGGGGCCGTACTGTTGCTGCATCCATCAGGAAATTTGTCCAATTTCAATTGACTGTTAATTTCACTGCCGTCATTTTGACCTTTGTTACTGCAGTAGTGAGTGAGGAAAACTCCAGTGTTTTAACCGCCGTGCAACTATTGTGGGTTAATTTGATTATGGACACTTTGGCTGCCTTAGCGTTGGCTACTGATAAACCAGATGATGATGTCCTCGACTCAAAGCCCGAAGGTAGAAATGATCAGATGATTTCTACCCAGATGTGGAAAATGATCATCGGAATGGCAATTTTTCAATTGATTATTACACTAGGTCTAGACTCATACGGCAGTTATCTATTCTACGGAAAAAGCAACGGAGATTTGAAGATGATAGAGAAGATGATTTTGAAATCAATGACTTTCAATACTTTTGTTTGGTTACAAGTTTTCACATTATTTGTGTCTAGAATCTTGAACGAACCACTTGAGTTGAATGAACATTCTACTTTGATGCAAAGACTGTCTCCTAGAAACGTTGGATTTTTCAGACATTTGAGCAGAAACTTTTGGTTCCTCGGTATTGTTGGGTTGATCTCGCTTTTACAGATTGCAATTATGTTTTACGGTGGTCCAGCCTTTTCGGTTGCTCCACAATCTGTGTCCATGTGGCTCACTGCTTTGATTAGTGGTTACCTCATGATTCCGTGCGGACTATTCCTTCGTGTTCTTCCAAATGAGTGGTTACTTAAAGTACTTCCAATATCCTCCATCAAAAAGTTTATTGACTATTTTGAGTGGTTTGTGTTTGGTTGTGGCATGAAATGTTGCAACGGATGCGCAGACGATTACAGTCACCATACTTCAGAGGATGAAGAACGTACTGATGGCGACCGAAGAATCTCTTCAACTGCAGGAATTGATGATAACGCAAATGACTACTTCTCTCAACCTTCAACGGCTGGGAACAAAAACTTATCTGGAAATATCGATCATCACGGTAGCAACAATCCTGACATTGTGATAAGTGGGACCCCAAGCCCGTTGTTAGGCGCAGAGACTTATGGTACCACCGAAAATCATAAAATGGCCCGTCTTACAGAAATATTATCCAGTTCAAATACTAGCACATCAAGCTTAAATGGCACACCTTTTCCCAGGACCGAAAATACCAAACCTTACCTAAAGAGTGGTGGCTTATCACAAGAGTATCTCTTTGATGGAGCTACTGGGAACACTAGTTACACAGACACTAACGCTAGTGCCATGAAATCAACCGCTAAGTGATTATACCTTTTGTAAATATACTTCTTTTCAGCTTATATACGAAACTCGATTCTCTTCATATTCTTTTCTCAACAAACAATTACATACTTTTATTACTTTTATCTAAAAAATGTACAAATGCAGCCGCTCATTACAACTAATCAAAAAGGTTTAAATAATTGCTCTTTTGCTCTTTGAGGAACTCTACAAAAGCAGCGTAGGAAGACTGAAAGTTGAGGAAAGATTTGAAGATTGGCTGTAAATTGATCATGTTGTCAATTATTTTCATGAGCTTTTCATTTACCTCAATTGGATGGCCATCCTTCTTGGAATTGGTATATAGATCGATTTCTTGAGATAACTGTTCTTGCATTAATTTGCGTAATACCGCCAACGCATTTTTGAATTCTGCAACTGTTATTTTATCACTTTTGAAGGTGGCGGCGTTCTTGAGATCCCCCGTTGAGACTTCAATTTCCGAACTGGCAACCAACGATTTCAATAGGTTGAACGAAGTTTTCACCTCTTCAACTCTTTTCTTTACCAAAACAAGCTTCTGTAGATCATCTACGGCGTTTTGATCCGTTTTATTTGGATCGATTGTATCTAACTTTTCTCTTGTTTGCTTTAGTTCATCAAGCAATGAGTGCATTGAAGTATTCAAAGTAGCCAAATGATACTGTAGCCTTGTGACAATTTCTTTCGATTCTGTCGTATTATTGTCATCTAACGACTTCAAGCTCAGTCCCAGCTGATTTTGTCCATCATAGGAGATAATTTGTGATGCTGATGCGTATAGCTTTTCATAACTCTGATCGAATCTTTTGACAAGTTCATTGGTGTATTCATTAAAGTGCAAACTCAAGGCTGAACATCGTTTGAAAAGTATTTTTAAAGAAGAAGCAGAGTTTAGCTCCAAGGATTTGTTGTTTAGTGTATTTGTAGTAGGTGCACTGGCATTGAGAGATGTCATGAATAGTGCATTGATGTAATCTGAAGGAATGAAGTCCTGATCGAAAAACTGAGCTAGCACTTGGGCCTCTGACGGTAGCCCCAAATCAATTGTGGACATGGGCTTTTCGTCGAACGACATACTTATTTGGCAATTATCTTGTGAAGATTTCAAGTCTTGAAGGAGTAGACAAAGAGGACGACTGTCGCCATATCTGGTTACACATCAGCGAAGCTATTATGATACTTTCTCTGAGGTTTCGCACGCATTTTTCGTGTAAAGTTTCTTCAACATATTTCGGTAAAACTACGGAAGGCCAAACCATATGAACAATACTGTTAAAGCAAAAAACACATATCTACGAACCATGTACAGTACCCCACAAGTTGAAATACAATCAGATGCATTGCAAGTTTGCTTTGAACATTCGAAAGGGGTTTCTGAGATGAGTCCCCCTACCGTGTGGCTAAGGCTTGGACAAAAATCTTTCAATCTCCATGTTACTAATGGTTTAATGACCGACATGGAGCATGATCTAAAGCTAGTCCAGAGGGAGCAGATTCCTACTAGTTATACAATATTTTATGGCCAAAATAAACCCTTTAATTTGGTATTCCCTAGCTCTCATTGCGTGCTAGGAATTGACAAACAGCCAAACCTGACATGCATTTGTGGCCTGTCGAACATGTTTGTGCTTGGTACCAGTGACGGAGACTTGATCAAATTCAGTAATCCCATTCCCATCAATATCAGCAAGTATGTATTAAAGGAAAGCGCCCACTATGCTGATGTTACACATGTAATGAGTTTTTCAAGTGGCTTGGTCTTACTCACTATTGGAATAGATATGCAGATTAAAGTATGGAAAAACGATTCGAAGGATCTTGATTTCGGCAGTCCAATCAGGGTACTGAAGGGAATACATAGGGGAAGAATTACTGGATGTGTAATGATTGGGCGAGGTAGAAACATTGTGAGTTGTGGACTAGACGGACAGATCGTCTTTTGGGAATTAGGTAGTGGAGAAGCAATTTGGAAAGGTCGTCGAATCCGTGACCTGCATGATGGCTGCACCTCTTTATGCATTAGCAACATTACCATTAAGGAGGCTCATGGCGATGCTGGTATGTTTTTCGAATGCGATGGGAAAGTGTTATGGTGTGGACACGTTAGTGGAACTGTGTCCGTATGGGACTGTTCAACAAGATTAAGTCTAGGAGAATTTGCTACAAATGAAGGTAGATTCCAGGTTGAAAAGATTGAGGCTTTGAGAACGATAGATGGTGTTATTGTCGGCTTGAATAATGGTAATATACTATTGTTCAGCTATGATTTCAATCAAAGAATAGCTAACAAAGTATGGGAAGTCAACGTGGAGAAGCCTGAAAATGAAGATGTTACTATTAACATTAAGAAAATAAAAGCTTATAAGAATTCTGTTATTGTATTAACTGATAACTACCTTGTCAGTCTTGATCTTAAAACTGGTCATTTGATTGATTCGTTTGTTGGCTATGATGAGTCAGTCAGTGACTTTTCTGTTAGTGAGATGGATAATATAAGCAAGGTCGTTGTTGTTGGTAAAAGAGGACTTTTGTCTATGTTTAGGCTTGAAGAAGAAGCTTGGAATACCGAACAAAGGTAATGTTCTTTTGTAGTTATTGAAAGTAATATTAACTAAAGAAAGCTATATATTTCTTTTACTAATGCATATACATATATTGTACAGATATTAAGAAAAGGTGGAAACTAATTGTAACAGAATGAGAATAAAGCATATAAAAGAAAATACAAAAAATGGATGACCTATTTTTGATTCATATTCAGAGGTGGTAATGATAAAGCATTTATCGAAGGTAACACAGTAGACTGATTCTGACTTTGGTCCCGATTTTGAGCTTGTGGTTGTAGCTGTTGGTTTGTGCTCTGATTTGGATTTTGACTCTGAGTTGGAGTAGACTGCTGCGGTTGTGTTTCAATCTGTGGTTTAGCAGCAACGTTCATATCATAGCTGATCGGTTGGTACTCAAGTGGTGTTCCAACCCTGCTTGGATGCATCTGATTAGTAAATATTGATGCGTTGGTAGTATTTGTACTTGAAGAGGTCGCAGTATTTGGAAAACTAGATTGCTGTGAAACAGAAAATCCGCTTGAATTAGGGAGGATGTTATTATTAAAGTTAGAGTTATAATGCTGAACCTGCTTCTGGATTTGTTGAGCTTGCTGATCTAGACCTTGGCCCATCAGTTGGTTACCCGAGTATCCTCCGTTCATTGAAGCCATCATATATGGTTTACTATAGTCCTCATTTTTGGGGTATGTGACTGACTGTTGCGACGCGGAGTTGGGAGATGGTATACCCTGATGCTGGTGAGAAGACTGGTGATGTTGCATTGGGTAGAGAGATTGCAGATTAGAAGTATAGAAAGGATTGGATGGCTGTGAAGTTGGAGTGGGGGTGCGGATCTGTTGAACCTGTTGAGACAACTTTTGGAAGTTTGACAAGTTCATATCATTGAAAACAGGGTTTGGTACTGTTGGGTTAGCATACTGAGAGGCATAGTCTATTGCTGACATTTGATGTTGCAGTTGCAGTTGCTGAGGTGGAGAGATTTGTAACTGTTGTTTTGATTCCTGTAATTGGGAAGGTGATAGTTGCTGTGGAAGTTGTTGTTTGCGAGAAGCTTCTTTCTGCTGTAGCTTTTCCAACTGTTTTTGTTGCTGTTTTTGTTGCATTAGCTGATGGTGATATTGTTTTTCAAGACGTCTCTGCTCCTTTTGGGCTCTACGTTGAGCAGCCTTTTCAGCCATTTGTGTTTTCAGATTTTGCTTATAAACGCAATAATCACACTTCTTCTTGTTATTCCTCTTTGGGGTATACTTATAACCAGGATATTTCTCGGCATGCAACCTTTTCTCCTCTTCAGCGAGGTTATTCCAGTAGTCCTTTTCAGCAGGATCCAAGGCTCTCCATCTTCTTCCCAATTCTTTGGAAACTTCTGGATTGGATTTAACCTGATTCCCTTCCTCGATTAAGGCAAGGTGGTGCTTTTGTCTAAACAAAATAAAAGCATTCCGTGGTCTAGGGATTCTTTTTGAATCGTTTTGTTTACAAATACACTTAGTTGGTATATTGATCTGTGGTTCTGGCTGTGTTTGTAGGTTGTTTTGCTGTATGTTATCCTGGTGTTGCATCTGAGCGATTGCTGGACCAATGTGATTATGGAGTTTTTGTTGTGGATTACGATAGTCATAAGGAGAGCCTGTCATGACTTTGGGCTGTTGTAAATTCTGATAGTAGTTTGGGACCATGGGAGATTGTCTTTGTTTCAAGTATTCTGCTGCTGAGTCTAATGAATCCAATTGGTAAGGAGAATTTGATGGAATCGAGAACTGTGCTGGTGAGTTAACACTGCTTGTGTTCGACTTCAATTGATTCACAGCGGGATACACTCCTGTCGGGTACTGATTGTTTGAATTCTGATACTCGTTCATTGACCTGAGCATCGTAGGTTCATTCATATTGGGATTATTAGTATGGTAGAACAGAGAAGTTTGCTGTGCTTGTAACTGTGGCTGGCTATTCTGAATGTTTTGAGCATTCTGAACGTTTTGGACACCTTGGATACCTTGGACGTTCTGAACGTTTTGACCATTCTGGACATTTTGGATATTTTGGACATTTTGGAAGTTCTGGACGTTTTGAAAGTTCTGTGATTGTTGCTGAAGATTCAGATTGGCAGTTGGTTGTCTTGGAGAAATCATTTTCGATAGGGGTGGAAGTGAGGTTTTAGCTTCTTTGTCATATTTCATGATTACCAGTTATGATTCGACTGTTGTAATGATATTTCACCTGAGTAGTTTACTCCCAACAAAGATCAAAAAGAAGGAAAAGAACGCAAAACAAAGGTGGGAGAAAGACAGAGAAAAACAATAGTATCAAGACTGTGATGAATCAATGACTGGATGTGAAAAAAAACAGTCAAAAAGAAAGACAAACGAGGCTAGAGCAAGTCGGTTAAGGTTTGGAAAGACTGAGAGAGGGGAATTCCTTCGACCGTGTGCAAGGAAGGAGGGAAAGAAGAGAAGAAGAAAAAGAAAGAAGAAGATGAAAAGGCAGTTTCACTTTCTCGAAACAAGGAAGATGAGGTGAGTGGAAGGGAAAGTAAGATAAAAAGCAAGCAAGCTAAGAGAAAAAAACAGTATCATAAACAAAGGAAGGAAACAATAAAAGTCAAAATGCCAAAATACGCACAATATTGAGAGAGAATTCAGCCTACTCAACTGTAGGAGTCACAAACCCGATACACGCTTGGAAACCGAAAAAAAGAAAAGAGCTCTAGAATTGGATCTAAACCATTTGCACTAGCCGCACCATTACGAGAAGGGTGGGAAAATTGGTCAAGGTATTAATGGGGGATAATGCTAAACTTGCACAGGTGAACAATTGCAGATTTGAAAACGGGGAGGAGGGGGTCTGTGGGAATGGCCGAATACTCGTACATTTTAGGCTTCACATTAATAATTATTCATGGGTGCGCAGCAACGTTTGTTGCACTAACTTTGGGAATTTCTAAACGCATGTTCGAAAACCCCCGCTTTAACGCTCTCTGATTGGAGGGTCGAGAAATTAACAATCCCAGTTTCCGTCGGACCCTGCAGCTCCTCCTCCTCGTTTTCCTCTACTCCTCTCCTGTGAGCGTCAAAAGGGGAGGGGAGAAAAAAAAGAAACGAGTTCGCGAGGGGCAACCGAGAGCAGCAGAGGGCAGCACTGGGTACCGAACGAGTCTGATTGTGCATATGCAGCAAAGGCACCATGCATGCCTGCAAGCTCGTTTCCCGGACATGCATATACGAGGCTGAAGATATTCGAACGGATAACTGACTCCGGCAACGCCACACTAGGCATCAGTACACCACTAGGGGTCCCGCTAGATACAGGGTGAGTTCTATTGCGGGGGGGGGGGAGACAGATGAGCAAGGCGCGATTTGCAGACGTGACCGGCCTTTGCGGAAATGCAGACATGCGTCCGTGTTTCCAATAGCATACGGAACAGTACACTGACATTGATTGACATTCATCGAGATTGAGAATTGACATTAAGATGGACATCGACCTGGCCCAGCCGCGTCGATCGGCCCCCCGGGATTCACGCAAATGCCGGGGCAGCTGTTCCAGGGTGAAAGAAAGCACCCGATTTGCATACCTCTGCAAGACAAACAAAGGCTATTTTACGGTCCACAATAGTTTAACAATTCAGCCTTCCGCAATAGCCAAGGGGGTGTGGGGGAGAGAGAGGAGTGGATGGACAAATTTAAGGATGTGCGGCGTGAATTTTCGGTCATTTCCCCCCTTCCTTCGTCCCTTCATTCGCTCCTTTCATCGTTCAACACATTTTGCTCTGTCTCGCAAAGGAGACACATCCCAGGCTTGTAACCTAAACCGTCCCCGCTGGCTTGCTCTAGCAAAAAACCAGAGCCAGAGGGGGAGAACAATAGTAACGTGTGCTGCTAAAGCAGCCTATCTTCTTCGTCTCGCATGCATGTTGACCTTTACATGAAATCATAGTGCCCGGTAAATGTTGCAATTGTTATACGTCCACAGAGTGGCATATTGTCCTTTTTTGCATACGTCATGGGACATTCCTGCCATCGATGTATGCACCTCAAATGCACGTGGCTGGAAACGGAATTCAAAGCACAGCCGTAGAAGCACCGATAGTAAATGCAGAACCATGCAACACCCGTGCACCGTACGTCGGTAGTCCCTGCCCGCCCGTGCTTCTGCTCCGCAAAGTGCGTCCTTGGCACGGCGTGCACTGCAATACAACGGCTGTTGCAAGGGCGGACCATCGCACAAAGGCAGCCAATCAGCGCGCAGTGCGCATTCCGGATTGGGCCTCTTCACCCTTTTGCTCAAGGCTGCTATGCGACAACAGAGCTAGCGCCGCACATTTTGTTTACCTCCTGCTTTGACAGATCAGAGTAAGAGGTATCCGTCCATCCGTTTTGGGACACAAACGAATAATTTCATGAGTTTCCACCGTTTCAAGATCGGCGCCACCTACGGGTCTGGTGAGGGCTACATTTCGGATGGCAGCTTCAGCTGGGATACGTGCAAGATATACAATGCTTCTTCTTGATCGTCCGAAGAACGAAGCTATAGTAAAATGGCGTTCTAGTAGAGTGTAGGAAGGAAAAGATGGAAAAAATCAAAACAAAAGTAAAATTAAAAAAACGGCTTCCTAGTATGGAAATCTGCAGTCCAGTCTCGGCGAATCAAAACAAACTTTCGGCTTCCCACGATAATCGAATTAGCACGATAGTGCGATCCCGCCCACCGTCTTTGTTTACATCTGACGATGATAATTTATTTGCCTTTGGATCCTTCGTCCCTCTGACTAGGGATCTTCCGATGTATCTCTTCTTTTCTTTCTTGATCAGCTTTTGTCTTGTTACGGTTGAACTTTTTTAAACTTTGCGCCGGTCTCACTCTTTTTACTTTGTCACCTTTCTATCTTTTCAACACTTAACAACAGCGAAACCAAACTGCCTTTTGTCAACTGAAAGCTAGCAATCACTCATTTAGTGCTTCTTTCTAGACCATTCCGAAGTTTAACAACACAACACAACACAACGGATCATCAATCTGATATTCTTATCCACGTCATTTTAGTTCTTCCGAAACAGCAAACTCACCTTAGTCATTCCTTTACACCCTAACTTTGCTGATTTCACCTCAAAACTATTTACTTTATAGCTTATAAAACTCACTGATACACTCCTTTCTAGAAATCGTTCAAGTGTTATATTAATTCCCTTAGACCTATTCAATTTTACTACCTGCGTTAAGACTACAAGATGTTATTGAAAAACTTATTACTATCAGCATTATTCTCCACCGCAATTTCAGCTGAGTTGACAACAACTTCTCAAATTACAATCACTCTGACTGAGACTTTGCTGACACCTTCCCAATCTGCTGAAAGGAAGGCAATAGATGATGCTTCCATTGCCTCAGCTGCCTCAGCTTTTTCAGCTGCCTCAGCTTTTTCAGCTGCCTCAGCTTTTTCTGCGGCTTCAGCTTCCTCTGCAGCTTCAGCTTCTTCTGCGGCTTCAGCTTCATCCGCTTATGAAGAATACATTGCTTCGGAATCTGCTGCTGCTGCATCAATGAGCATGGAACTCTCTTCTTTGTCATTCGCTTCGATCGCTTCAGTTGCTAAGCAAGCTTCCCTTGCATCGGCTGCTTCAATGTCCGCCTACGAAGCTTCTCTTTCTTCTGCTGCATCGAAATCATCTTACGATGCAATGATCACTTCCTCAGTCTCTGCCGCTTCAGCAGCTTCTTACCAATCGTACCAATCTGCTTTAGCTTCCTCGTCGTACCGTTCAAGACTTTCAGTTTCTTCCGCTTCCGCTTCTCGTGCTTCTTATGCTTCTCGTGCTTCTTCTGCTTCTCGTGCTTTGTCTGCTTCTCGTGCTTTGTCTGCCTTTTCCGTTTCATCCGTTTCTTCTGCATCTTCTCATTCCAGATTGATTGCTTCCGAGTCAAACGCCTCTCGTGCTTCTTACTTGTCCTGGAAATCTGAGCAATCTGCAAGATTGAACTCAAAGGTTTCAGCTTCTTCGAAGGCTTTGTATGCTAAAACGCATACCATCTCCTCCGTTTCAAAGGTTAACTCTTTTTCAAAAGCTGGTGGAATTCGTTCCATCGCTTCAAACACTTCGACTTTGAAAACTGTATCTGTGTCAACGACCAACTCAGTTGCCAAAATCTCTTCCACTTCTCATGCAGCTGGTAATGCCTTGACTCCAGTAACTGGGTCATTGTTTGGTATTGCCGGTGTCCTCGCTGCCATGCTGATCTAATAAGTGATATACATCTGGATGTCTTTTTGTTTCACCTCCGTTCTCTTGGAAATTTCTACTTGTGACAGTAGTTTTTTTTTCCATACTTCTTTTTTTACCTTTTCCCTTCCCTTTCGATGTATATTTTAGGTGTACTTATGCTATCTGGGTACATATTTACTGTTTCTTCTACTTTTCCGAGCAAATGTGAAGATCAATCAATATTTTTTCTGATAAGCATATCCTCAGATGCACTAGCTTTAAATTTTTTTATACACCTCGATACTTTTTCTTATATTTTATAGTAAATGTATTTATTTAGATTTGTTAAGATTATTATACATGCTCTACTTTTTCAAATTGAATATACAGGTAAGCAGTACATTTCTGGAGCCAGGTAGCGACTTGATGAATCTGCTGAATTTATGTTCTTTCGAAAGAGTGACATATATTCTTAGCTGATCATTTTCACTGTCTTCATGGCATGCAATTTTGGTCACTATGCCGTTGACTTCAATACTCTGTAAGAGCTCAAAACCCCGCAAATACTCATCAAGTTTCCAAATCTTCAAACTTCCATCCCATGAACCACTGATAAAGATATCGGAATATGGAATAGCATATATGCTAGTTATCCAGAACGGCTGAGGTTCTGGAACCTGCGCCTCTGCAAGAGCTTTATCTACTTCAGCACTTGCATCATCTGGCTTGAATGCAGGTTGAATTCCATGACTTACTCTCTTAGTAAACAATGGCTTCTTCTTGTTCAAAGACCACAATGCTATGTTACCGTTGTCTGAACCTGTCACAAAATGAGAATCATCAATCATTGAAACACAATCAATGCTTCCTTCAAAATATATCTTTTCCTCCAGTTCAGTACCGTTCTTGGAGTTTTCCTCGTTCCCGTTATGCTTTTTCTTCCTCCCATACTTCTCATGAGAATCACCACCTCTAAAAGTCAACCTTGTTTCATCTGCAATTTTCCAAAGCATAGCTGTGCGATCCCTTCTACCAACTGTCACACATCTTTCCAATCCGAGTGCTGAAATATCGACGACAAGATCTTGATGTCCGTACAAGGTTTCTAGCTGTGCCAATTGGTTGATACTGTAAGTACGGATTTTAAGATCCGCACATGCCACGTACAATTGATCTGAGTTTCTTCGGAATGCCAAACTTAAAACTTCACCTTTCTTATTTTTGGTTTCTAATACTCTAATGCAAGATAAACTGTTCACTGACCAAACAATGATTCGACCATCTTTACCGCCTGTCACCAAATATTTACCATCTGGACTTACAGCACTAGTATATATTTCATCATAATGCCCATTTTCTGCGTGCTCCTTTTTAAGTTCTTCAAATTCTTCACCTCCTTTCACAGTCTTCAAAATCTTTGGATTCTTGGTAGGGTCTCTGATGTCCCACTTACTGATTTCAATATCTTTGGATGTGGTAAATAAGTAGGGGTAGCTAACACTTACCGAGGTCAAGCATTTGTTTGGTACTCGAGTAAGTTTCCTTTTCAGTAGTTCGTCAATTTCTTTAGAATAGAACTTGTAAACCCAACCTTTCTGTTCTGCAACATCTTTGCGCAACCTAGAACTGATAATTTCATCATCCAAATCTTTTGCATTGAAGTCATAGTTACCACTGCCATCATTCTCGCCTCCTTCTTCTGCCCCCAATGAAGCTTTCAAGTCTTCTAGATATTTCTTAGCCAATCGACGTCTTTTGTCAGCTTCACTTTCATTCTTGAACTCCTCTTCTTCGTCAGACTGAATGTTTTCATCTATGTCATCGACCTCATCGTCGCCCACATCGGCGAAAACATCACTATCAACTTCTTCTTCGTCGACATCGTCGATACTTTCAGTTTCGCTTTCCACATCTTCAGTGTTTCTCTGCTTATTGCCTGAAGCATGTTTGGAATGTTGCGTTCTACTATTGGCGGGTGTTTTCTGTCTTTTTTGATTAGATCTGACTGTTGATGTGTTTCGGTTATCCTTATTTCTCCGCTTCTTCTTCGAAGGGTCCACAAAAAAGGAGTCCACCATAATATTTATATCTTAACTATTGCGTAGACTTGGTCTTTAAGAAGGTGTCAATAGGTCTACTTCCTTGTCAAATGATCCCTTTAGTCTTCTCTTATTCTGTGATATAAAAATTTCAGGAAGGTAATGAAAAATTTAGGTACAAAAAAAAAGTAACTACCAGCGATAAAAATTCACAAGCTGCGCCGATCGGCGCTCCACGAAAGTTTCATATATCTCCATACGAGACACGAAAAGTTTAACATGAGGAAACCTGCTGGCTTATCTCAAGATGCTTCATATTATGATCGGCATCCCTCTGTAGAGGTGCTAGAATCAAGACACACTGGAAAAAAAAGCGAACTAGCATTGGAAAATAGTCATGCATTTGGATGATAAGCTTACTCCTGCTTACTTCCAGGAAACCCCTGTACAGGTTGCGTCTACCTCAAGTACTCTTTTCACGGCATCGAATCTGTCAATCAAGGTTTTCAACCTGAAAAATTCACCCAGTGAGCCTGAAATCGTGAACACACTTGATCAATTGAAAGGAATAGATATTAAGGTCTTGAATAACAAAACAAGTGCGCTAGTTGCAGGTGGATTTGACTGTGCATGGCACGATTTATCAGAATTCGTTGTCAAAGATAATGGCGATATTCCACATGAGGACTCTGGGATATCTGAAATGAAGAAATTGTGGAAGAGCAGTTCCAGGATAACTCAAGCGATTTTTACACACGGAGGTCAACGTGCATGTGTGGGTGATCTAGCCGCAAACATGGTTATCCTCGACGTGTCCAATCCGAAAGACGAAACAGCTTTTGGGAAAGTTCTTGAAAAAGTCAAGGTTTCGGGTGAAATCACAGGGTTGGCTTACAGTTATTCTGTAGACCTACTTGCTGTGACTGTGGCTGATGGCGGTCTCACGATATATTCATTGAGCTCTAACACGCCGGAAAAGAAAGCAACTATTGGTACTATTCTAGCCGATAAAAGAATTGCCTTAACTCATGAAATGGGCTTAGTGGATGACGACTCCGATATGTCAGATTTTTCAGATGAGGATGATGATTCAATGGTAACCGAAAGTACCCTAGGAGGCGGCAAAAAACAAAGGAATAACAAAAACAATCTACTTAAATTTGCTGCATCCAAAACAGTGTGGAATCCAGTGGGTGACATTTTAGCTGTTCCAAACAAAAATTTCAGAATAGATTTTTACAACGTCGTTAACTGGTCTGCTCCCACATTTTCCTTGTCCGCAGGACCTCTACACCACAAGGACTATGTAAGTGCTTTAGGCTTCTCTCCGAATGGAAAATACTTTGCGAGTGTCAGTTTAGATAAATTGCTATTGATATGGGATCTGGCAACTAAGAAAGTTGTTGGGAGAACAAACATACCGATTATTGGTAGCGATATTACCTGGCCTGATGATTCCAGTATTATCACTGGTTCTGGTAAAGGTCAAATTTTAACTATCGATAAGGATACTTTCAAGACTCTAGTTGGCCAGCGCCCCATCAGAGAAATCAATGAAGAAATTAGAGAAAAAGTGAATAATAAGGTAGCAGGTGAAGACTCAGATGATATGGGTGACGATGTCTTGCAATCTAACGATGAAGAGAATGAGGAAGATGTGAACCTAGATCGACCAACTTCACAGGATCTTGACGGGTTCGTTATTGACGATGATGAAAATCAACGTTATTATGGAGACGAGGACAGCAGTAGGAGAAACCATGAAACGATGTCTGAATCAACGGAATTGACTGATCTCAATAAACGTGCAAGAAAAGAAAAGGCAGGCGACAGTCACCTGTACAGATTGAGTATCAAATCAGGATGGGGGAGGTCTTTGACAAAACCATTTTCTGTTGGTTCAACCCCATGGGGAGGATCAGATAGAAGATATTTGGCTATAACCTCTGTTGGATGTGCATACACAGTTAAAACCCAGGATTTCTTCAAGATTACTGTTCTATTTTTTGATGAAGAGAATCACAGGAAGTATTTTTTTGATGACTTAGTTGGATACGATATTTGTTCGATCAATGATCAGGGTTCAGTGTTTGCTGCCAGTGGTTATAAAAAGAATAAAGGCTTCACTGCCAGAATTGAATACAAAGATCACAGTAATGGCAGAGGCGGGGAAACACAATGGATTAGAGAGGTAACCATGAGACCTTATGAATTCATCACTAGTCTTAGCGTATACGGGAACTTTGTTTTCGTTTGCACCAGCAAAGGTTTTGTTAGGAAATTTAATCTCTATGGACGGTTACTCAATATGTCGATGATGGATTGTATAGTCGGAATAATGAACAACAATGACTATGTATTCACGATCATCAAGCGAAGTATAGAAAGTGGGTACGTTTTCAATATCCAGAATCTTGATGGTGATTATATTCAACAAGAAGTTGGTATTCCATTGATAACCGAAAATGACTTGAATGATGATGCAGCTGAGGTTCCCATCAAAAGCATGTTTTTTTCTGCTGAAGGTGAACCATGTGTCATAAGGAATGACAATTTATTGCTTGTCTTGACGAAGTGGCGAGATCCATCTAGTGGGCCTATCTGGAAACCTTTGTTGGATATCCAGGAAGGTGTTTCAAGGGCAGGCAGAGGTAGGGAATTAAAGGCATGGCCACTGGGTTTATTTGGCGATAGTTTCACCTTTGTTCCCTTCAGAGGTAGTAAAAACTACCCAATATTTCCGCTATTGACCCCAATGAATGTGGATATACGGATTCCACTATCGTATGAGGATCCAGATAAGAAACCCAGACAAACAAGGGAAGAAGAGGAAGATGCTGAACTATTTGGGGACGAGAATGAGAAGGAAGGTCCAAGTACGAATGGAGAGACTGAGAAGCCAGAGAATCCAGAAGAAAAGTTTTTGCGTACTCTTGTTCTTGCTGAAATGCTTAATGACGCAATCTCAAATAACGATGCTACTGATTCTGATACTGTCGAGAAGTTACAGTTGTTAAGTCTTGAATATGACAAAACGTTGTTGATACAAATAGACGACGCATGCACCAGTGGTGATTCGGATGATGCGTTTGAACTCTGTAAAATGATTAGAGATTTTCGGGCCTTGAATGCAGCACAAAGGTTGGCTGAAGTGAAAGGTATGGCTGGATTAGCTAGAAGAGTCAGGGATTTACGTGAAGCCAGAGTGGCAGAGGAAGAGCAGGAGGCTGTGGACGTAATCAACTCCGATGATGATATTTAGCGGCACAAAACACATACACATGTCCTTTTAAATTATATGCCTAAAATTTTGTAAAATTGAAGTGTTATAAACTACTTATCGCTTACGGCGAGTCTGGGGTCCTTGTATCTTGGCAATATCATTGGCAGATAGCACCAAACCATTTGGAGTGCTACGCCCAACAGATTGAATCTTTAAGCCCCTATCTTTAGATTTACCCCTATATGAGTGGCCCCTACCGATCAATTTATCCTTTGAAATAAACGCTTTATCGTTATCAATCTTCCTGAACTGTCCTTTTTTGTTGATACTCATAACTATGCCACTCTCTTTTGCCTCCTGTTCGTGCTTCAAGATTCTGGCTTTCTGAGCTTTGATCATGCCCTGCCTTATTTTCATTGGCATCTTTTCGAGCTGGGTCAGTTTCTTTTTGTCTCCGTTGATACTGGAGAGTTGTTCCATTCTTGCATCAAGAGTTCTCACTCTCGCCTTTCCGATGACAGGATCGTCTAAGGTTCTTAGTGTGAGCTCTGCGCCAGATGCTGTATTTCGACGTTCATCTGCAAGATTCTTCAAGATGTGTGATTCATTGAGCAATCTCTGCAAATCGATGTCTTCTTTCAACTCTTCAGCAGATGTCCCCTCTTTCCCCTTGCCAGCTGACTGCTGTTGTAATGCTTCATTTTTCTTTTTTTTCAATTCTGCTAATGTTAGCGGTTTGCCTGATCTTCTAAGCTTTTTCTCTACGGCAGTTGGCTTTGCCACCGTTGCAGCAGAATACTTGTCTTCAAACTTCACGACTATAGGTGCCATTTTCACTCTGCCCTTGTGCCTGCTTGGTTAAAGCTTCTTTCCGGAGCCTATGACGGACCTGATAGGGATGTAAATGATCTGAAAAATAATCAAGAAAACAGATGAAAAAAAAACGGGGCACCAGCCACACTCAACGCATCAGCCACACATGTCTGGAGTAGACCTGAAAAGTTGGCAGGTTGGGACTTCCACTGTGAGTCAGCTGCGGACAAGGATGGTAGAAGGGACGCAGAGAGTACCCAGTGACGCCAAGGAACTATGACTAGATACGTTGGATGCATAGATCTTCATGCCGGAAAGGTGAAGCAGATTGTCGGTTCAACCTTGACTACGAACGATAAGCTATTGGCTACAAACTATGTCTCTCCGCATACTCCAGCATACTACGCCGAACTGTACAAACAGGACAACGTTTTAGGGACACATGTCATCCAGCTTGGCAGCAATAGTGAAAACAATTGTGCAGCGGAAGAAGCGCTTAAAGCTTGGCCGAATAAGCTACAAGTTGGCGGTGGGGTCAATTTGGAAAACTGTAAAGAATGGATTGCAAAGGGTGCCGATAAGGTTATCATCACCAGTTGGTTGTTCCCCGACGGGGAGTTGTGCTGGGAGAGATTGAAGCAAGTGAGTGAGGCTGTCGGGAAGGATCATTTGGTGGTGGATGTGAGCTGCAAGCGCGTGCCCAATGCCGAGACCGGTGAGATCTCATGGGTGGTTGCGATGAACAAGTGGCAGACTCTCACACAGACGACGTTGGGGAAAGAGTTGTTTGAGAAGTTGAAGGACTACACCACCGAGCTTTTAGTTCATGCTGCTGATGTGGAAGGTCTGTGCAAAGGGATCGATGAGGAGTTGGTGAGCAAGCTTGGGGAATGGTGTGAAGACTGGCCCGAGGTCAAGATCGTGTATGCCGGCGGAGCCAAAAGCCTCGAAGACTTGAACCTTGTCGACAAGCTAAGCGGAGGGAGGGTCGACTTGACGTACGGGAGCTCGTTGGACATTTTCGGCGGGTCCGTCAACTACACTGACTTGGTAGCGTGGAACGCACAATTCGGCAACTAGGCCAGACTAACCAGCCAACCTGTTCAGGTTTTAGACTTTTTATAACTAGAAAATAAGGATACAAATACTATAGGCTCGTATTCACTCGGACGGATTGAGGAAGAATAGCGTTCTCCCCGTCGACTTGATGAAGGACACCATTGAGACACCGAGCGTGTGCCCCTTTCTCGCAGAGACCGTGATCAGCGGCCGTATGTAGAAGAGCAGCGAAGATAGCAGAAAGCTCTGTATGAACGGCATCACTATCTGGTCGACCAACAACGTCTTCAAGATAAGCCTTGTGGAGATGTGCTTATCAACTTCCCCATTCTTAGCGGTGTGCTTTGCCTGGTTTTCCTCGATTGCGTTTTTGATAAGCTTCGCCTTGAACGTTTCCTCAAAGCGCAAGTCTGGTATCGTCACGGGAAGAGGCATTGTGGTGTGGCTGCTGATCTCTCGAGACCGCTTCTTACCGGGCTTGTTCTTCTTCCACAACGTAGTATGATAGTCAGTTAATCCATCTCAAGCTATTCCGGTATTCCAGCGAAAAAAAGCTTTTTTACGCCGATCGGCGCATTTTTTTTTTGCCGAAGAAGAGGAAAAAATGGAAATGGAGATTGAAAAGGTAAAAGAGGCGAAACGACAAGACAGGAAGGATGTCTGTTGCTTCTCCCTTTGGAGAGCCGCAGTTCTAGGAGCGCAGGAGCAGCAGACGTACCGGGTGTATCTAGTCTAGCCACAGAGGGAAAGCGATGTCGAAAGAGCCACAAATCACGATCAGGAAAGCCGGACGGGATGAGGTGGATTTCATATTGTCCGACGTGGACTTGGCGTTGGCCAACTCTTTGCGAAGAGTGATGATTGCCGAGATCCCCACGCTTGCGATCGATCTTGTCGAGGTGCAGATCAACACGTCGGTGCTTGCCGACGAGTTTATTACACACAGACTCGGACTGATCCCCCTCGAGAGTGAGGACATCGAGCAGCTGAAATATACGAGAGATTGCACATGCGAAGACCACTGCGACAAGTGTTCGGTGACGCTTGAGCTCAGGGCCAACTGCGAGACGGACGAGACAATGAACGTCTACTCTAGCCACTTCATCATAGTGTCCGGGAACTCGGGCTTGAACCTCGGACATCCGGTGATCAGAGACCCAATGAAGAAGGGTATTCTTATCTGCAAGCTAAAGAAACATCAACAGTTGCACGTGAGATGCATTGCAAAGAAGGGAATCTCCAAAGAGCATGCAAAATGGTCTCCATGCTCTGCCATCGGATTTGAGTACGATCCTTACAACAAGCTCAAGCACACAGATTACTGGTACGAAGAAAGTGTCGAGAAGGAATGGCCAATGAGTTCCAATGCCGAATGGGAAGAGCCTCCTATTCCAGGAGAAAAGTTTGACTACATGGCCAAGCCAGAGAAGTTTTACATCAACCTCGAAACCACAGGAGTTTTGAAGCCAAACGAGGTTTTCAGCAAGGGTTGCACGGAGTTGCAGAAGAAAATAGCCAACATTGTCTTCGAGTTAGGGAAGTTGGACCAACAGTCACAGAACACCGAGGGAAATCTGGAAATGACCAACGGCTACTACGGCACCAACGCCGGTGCTGCCAACCCGAACGCCGACAACAACTACAACGGATACGATGGATACAATGCTCGTGGTCCTAACGGACAGGACGGCCAGCGTACGACGTACGGTGGAGAGACAAGTTATGGCGGGACGCAGTACGGTGGCAACACCCAATACTACAACGACGGCTCCACTGGTAGATGGTAGATGGTAGATGGCCTTGGAGCTTTATAGACCCTGCCATAATATGTATAATTTAAAAATTCATTCACTATAGTGTATTTCTGTATAGTTAATAATGTTTTCTGCACTCACCCAATCTCATTTTTTACGTAAGCGGTTGGCGAAATTCGCTGAAGAAGTTTCATGATAGTCAATTGTCTAAGTTGGACGGGGTACTACCACAAGGAAAAGAAGGGGCGTTCTCTATACCAAGACGTGTCGGTGCTGAACAGCTCATCATCATAGCAGTGACTGTCACGAAGTTAATAGAGCATAGCACAGCATACGCTTACAGAAATGGACGGGATCAGCGGGAAGACAATCTCGATTGTCATGAACAACGACATTAGGTTTGTTGGTGTGATTGAAAAAGTCGATGCTGAAACAAAGATCATTAGCATTCTCAACGCCAGATCTTTAGGTACCGAGGTCAGAGTGCCAGATCCAAGCAAGTGGATTTTGCCAAGTCCTGAGATACATTCACGTATTGAGTTGAATGGTGATGTGGTGAAAACGTTGAATCTCCTTGAGAGTAACGTTGAAGACCTCAAGCCAGAACTCTTGCCAGGAATGTACCAGTACAGCATGTCTGGGCTTAACGGCATGCCATTACAGGGCATGGGTGTTCCTTCTGGGTTTGACCCTTCTGGCAATGCACACTACCAATCGTATTATCCCCAACAGTCTACGCAACAACAGCCACCGGCACAATACCAACCCGAACAACAAACGCAGCAGTTTCAGTCTACGCAAGCCGCGGCAACAGAAAAAGCACCAGCACCAGCACTAGCACCAGCTACCACCGAGCCGTCTGCTGCAGCCAATGAAGCTGTCACAAGCGTGGGTGCAGAGACAGAAGCCCAATTGATTACTCAAAACAACGAGGTGAAGCCTGCCAATCCTGCATCTGATGATAAGATGGGCACTGATTTTGATTTCTCTGTGAACAATGCCAAGTTTGAAAGAGATGCAACCAAACCAACATTGGATGCAGGTACTTCTTACAACAAGAGTTCCTCTTTCTTTGACGATCTATCATCTTCGATCACCGACCGAACAGTAGATCGTATGACATGGAACCAGGAAAAGACACTGAATGAAGACACTTTTGGCCAGGCCAGCTTGAGAGGACGTGCCAGAGGTAGAGGACGTGGAAGGGGCAGAGGCAGAGGCAGAGGCAGAGGTAGAGGACGTGGAAATTTCAACGGAAGAGGAAGAGGTGGATACAGTAACAATCAAAACGGCAATACCTATAACACCCAACCGGAGTGGGCATTCTGATTGCATGTGAAAGCTTTATGTGCCCTGGTACATTAATTATACAATTTTGTAGATATATTTTGTTTTTTTATACACTATTATTTGTTCCTGTCTAGCTATAGTTTCTATATCGAGAAAGATGTAAAAAATTACGTCAAGCGAGCAATCAATTATTGTTCACCACTGTCTTTTTTTCTCCTCCAATTTATTGTCGATGATGTGAAGCTTTCCCCAGTTAAGGAAGAGGTTAACATAGTCTAGCTAAAATGCATAATATTCCTAAAAGCTTGCTACACTCACGTCAACAACTTATACATGAGTATGAAGAATTGCAAAAGCTAGATCGCAGTATCTATAGCAGGGAAAAGAAGAGCACAAACCATAGGACCGAGAATAGATATAGAGATGTCCTTCCTTACGAGTCCACCAGAGTAAAATTGCAGTATCCTACCAATTTAACGGTTGACGGATACATCAATGCTTCTTTCGTATCTCCCAATGGAAGTGATAGACATCGATACATTGCGTCACAAGGACCTTTGGAGAATACGGTTGGCGCATTTTGGCAGTGTGTTTTAAATGAGATCTTCCTACATGATAAAATAGTGGTCAATGTGATCATGCTAACTGAATTGAAGGAGGGGAACCATGAGAAATGTTTTGATTATATCAGAAGTATGGAAAGAGATGTCCCACGGGTAATGCATGATGTTTTTAAAGTAGACTTTGGCCAGGTCAAGTTTAGTGGACTACAGACATTGAATGAAGGTGGAATCGAGCTTCGTGAGTTTATAGTGACGACTACGGATGGACAAGAGAAAATAGTCCGACATGTTTGGATCAGAAGGTGGCCCGATTTTGGAGTTCCAAGCAGGTTAAGTGATAACAATGAGTACGTCATCAAATACTTGAGTGATGCGGAAAGCAAAGCTGGTTTGAGTAGGGACGAAATAAGCAGTGTTGTGCATTGTTCTGCAGGAGTGGGGAGGTCCGGGACATTTATTGCTATGGATTGGTATTACAATGAAGTTTTCAAAAAGCAAGATAGGGAGATGGAGAATCGAGAAGATGTTGTTTTCAATTGTGTGGCGAATTTGAGAAGGAGCCGTGTGATGATGGTCCAGAGGTTTGAACAGTATGAGTACTTATATCATGCGTTGAGGGATTTTTATTGTTCGGACGGAGGTTTATAATTACTGAATTGTGTACAGTCAATGTATACAGATCTAAATGAAAGCACAAAAAAACGTAGAGGAAGAAGAACAAGAAGAAGAACAAGAACAAGAAGAACAAGAAGAACAAAAGAAAAGTAAGGTAAGCATGAAGTAGCGGTAAGAATGTAAAAAAGATTGTGATAAGCACAAAGATTGTGATAGTGATAGAATACAGTAGAAAGATCATTTTGGTTTGACGTCTCTTAGGACCTGTATTTTCCTACGCCTAGCGTTGATAAACCAGTTTGAAAGTTGTTGTGCGCTAAGACCAGTCTTGCGCATCAAATCTATCTTTTCCTTGCTGTTTGGGTAGGGGTGGTCGAGGTTGTTGTTCAACCAGCTCAGCAGGATCGAAGTTGATTGCTTCGGGAGGTTGGAGCGCTTCTTTTTCGACTTACCGTTCAGCGATATTGAAGAGGAGGAAGAAGGCGAGGAGGAGGACAACGAGGACGATGGTGAGTCTGAGCCGATCATCAGGCTTTCGCTTGAAGAAGTTGCTGGAGCGGAAGTCGAAAGAGAGGAAGGTGAGGAGGGGGAAGAGTGGATGGTGTACTTGCCGTCGACCTCGTTGTCTTCCGATGTCTGAGAGTAGGAAAGGGAGTATTTTTGATGTTGTTGATATTTGGGTATCGAGTAGTCCAAGTAGTTTGAGTGGTTTGAGATGTATTGCGAATTGGAGAAGGAGTTTTTCGGCATTTGGAAGGAGGAGTTACCGAACGACTGCTGTGCGACGCTTGTCAAGGTTTCCAGCGAGCTTGAAGAGGGGTTTGCAGCGGATGCTGGATTTGTGATGGTGTTCAGGCTGCTGTTTGAGAGGGGGTTGAATAGGAGGGAGTTTGATCTGGAGTAGTTCGAGGAGTCGATGGAGGAGAAGGACTCGGACCTGCTGTTGTTGGAGAAGGACGGGTTATGGCGGAGGATTGGCGGGGACACCATGAAGGGGTTTTTCGAGGCCAGGTTTGTTGGCGAGGTGCTGACGCTCATCGACGGGGAGGGTGAGTTGGAGAGGTTTGAGGATGCTGAGAGAAGGGTGGATATCGAGGGTAGTTTTGTGGTTTGGGTGGAGGATCCGGATGACGACGACGAGGATGGAGGGTTTGCTGTTGTTGGGTACGAGTATGAGTATTTGAGGAGGTCGTTGGAGAGTGCCGAGGAAGAGGGCAGCATGGATGGCGGGTTGTAGAACGACGACGGGTGTGCTGTATGCGGGGAGGAGGAAACGGAGGCAGGCGACGCCGAGAAGGGCTGGCGGTTGAGGTGGTTGCGATTGACGCCTATGTGGGTGTGGTTGTGGAGATGTGTGCCCAGGTGCGGAGCAGCGGGGGCTGCTGCGGACGGAGCGACTGTGGCTGTCTGGGTGGCGATGGCTGGGGGTGCAGCAGCGGAGGGGATGGCAGAGGGGATGCTGATGCCGATGTTCAGGGTGTCGTTGTTCACTTGCGACTGCTGGAGCATGATGGGGCAGGAGGAGATGCGTGGTGGGTGCTACGTGAGCGTGCGGAGTGCTGGATTACGGAGAGAAGGAGAAGGAGAAGGAGGGGAAGGGCACATCAACGGAAACGGGGCAAATGTAGAGAAGTAGAGTTTGTCGAGATACACAGGAACAAGGGGAGGAGGGTGGAAGAAAAAAAAGACAAGAACGGTGGAGGGGAATGCCGGGCGACAGCGTGGAGAGAAGGAATCCGAGACACACACACAGACGCCGGCAGCAGCAGATAGGCCTAACCCAGCCGGTGGGGGGGAGGGGGGGGAGGCCGAGGCAGCAGAAGAGTGGCAGCGGTGCAGATAGCGAGATAGCGAGTGCGCCAGTGAAAGCGGCAGCGACGAGGGCGAGATACGAGATAGCAGGGCGAGATAGCGGGCAACGGGCGGCGGCGGGCGCAACGGGCAGCGGCGCTGTCAAACTCGGTGACACTGACAGCCGGCGCCGCCCGCAGCGGTGCGGATGTGACGCTGACAGGCGGTGTGCGGTGGCAGCAGCGGCGCGGAGCAGATAACGGCGGGCATTGCCCTGCACGGGAGATAAGCACGGGGCGGGCGGGAGCCAATCAGCGTGCGCGCGGTATCTGCGCGGGGCGCACACTCACAGGTTCGAAGTCACGGTGACGGTTTTCGCGTTGAGCAGGAGTGTGGCCGGGAGGCGTTCCGTCCAGAGCTCGAGGTCGACGACGTAGTCGACGCTCTCGACCTCGCTGCGGTGGAGCCCCACCTCGGGCGCCGGGAGCGTGCTGAAGAGCAAGTCTGTCCCGGCGGCGGACTGTGCACGCATCATCTCGTTGAGAATAAGGAACTGGCACCGGCGCGTCATGTCGGCGAAGCGTACCGCGAAGCAGCCCTCTGCCGCTGCGTCGTCGACCTCCACGCCGTAACCTTCGTAGTCGTCGTACTCGTCCGAGGTGTCGCCGCTGTCGCCCTCGCTGTGGCAGCCGCCGCGACACGGAGACGGGCTCGTGGAGACCCGTTCTGCCGGGCGTGCGTCGCCATCGCCATCGCGGGGCTGTGCCGCGTCCATCTCTGCCTCTTTGTCCACGGCAACAGTGCCACCGCTATTGCCCTGGGTGAGGCTGGCCCCAAGGCCGCTCCTGCCCCGGGCAGTTCTCTTATCTTGCCCTTGTGCCCCGCCATCGTCGTCCTCAAACATGATGGACGCTTCGTTGCCCTCCGCGTTCTCCTTGATCGTCGAGTTCGGCATCCGCTCCGCGGTGAACGCGCTCCGCTTCATTCGCCGAAGGCTTCCGTTGCTCTTGGTGTGCGCAAAGAGCGGCCGCAGGCGGTCGCCGTTGGCGGGGCCAACGGCTTCCTCCTCGCTGTTGTCGCTCGGCACGCTCTGCGAGCTCTGCACGCTTTCGAGATCGCTCATGCTCAGCTCCATGTCCGTGTCCGTGAGGTCCTCGCTGCGCCCAAACACGTTGCTCAGCTCCTTGGAGCTGAACCGGTTCGGCTGGAAACTCATTGTCCCGAAACTGATGCCCAGCTGGTTGATCCGGCCCATCGTCAGGTGCTGCGTGCCCCGATTGCGCACCCCGCTGCGCTGCATCGTCGACAGCCGTCTGCCGGCGCCAGACCGCGGTCCGGAACGTGTGGGAACAGAGAGACTCATTGCTCCAGGGTGCAGGGCAGAGCCCTGGCCAGGGCCTTGGCGAATGTCGACCCCGCGGCCTCGTGTCCGACACACGTCATTCCACCATGCATCCTCCTTCAACAGCTCGTCCACACGGCTCTTCGTCTCCGCACGCACCCCCTCCGCATCGCCCTTGGAAAAGTACCTGTAGATGCTCAACTCCGCAGCGCTCTCGAGACAGATCACCACAATCTGGGCCTCCTGCATGCGCAAGATCTCAAGGAGCTTCTTCAACCGCACGTGTTCCTCGTGCACATCCTTCTCCTGCTCCACAAAGACAACCACCCGTAAGACATGCGTGTGTTTCCAGTTCGGCACCGTGTGCAAAATCGCACCCATCTGTAGTATCAAGGTGCATGTGTCGAAGTTCGTTGTCAACACCCCTTCGTCCGAGTCTAGCCGCTGCGCCATCTGGATCGGATACAAGTCAATGTACCGCTTCTCCTCTCCACGGCTCTCCCCCGTCGGAATGTCCAGCCGCGGGAACCCCTTCGCAACAGCAATATTCGAGTTCAACAGACTCAAGTCCTCCAACACCTGGATCCACTCCGTCAACTTGATCTTCGGCGCAAACTTCGCCCGCCGGTCCGTCGGAAGATCGTTGATCTCGATCTTCACCTGCTTCTGGAACTGGTTCGTCAACGACTCAAACCGCAAGTCCTTCGGGACACTGCAGGTCCCGCGGTACCGGGCCAAATCGTAGAACGCTATGATTGTAATATTGGGCTTCATCCCGCCCAAACCGCTACCAAGAAAAATGTTCCGGACCCCCCACGTAAACGACGGCGCTATCGAGATCTGCACAAAAGCCTTCACCTTCGTAATGTCCCGGATCTTCGCCCAGTTCTCCTTCGCCCGCGTCAACTCCGTCGCATTGTCCTGAAAGTTGTTCGTGATGAGCACGTGGCCCAACACATAGAGCCCTCCTTTCTTCAAATTGTTGCAGAACGAAATCAACTTCCAGCTCGTCCTCGGATTGTCCACCAATAGCAAGATCTGCGGTCTCCAGTATTTCACATTGTCTTGCCTCAACTTGAGCAAATACTTCCGCACCTGGTGATAGATCAACGATTGCGAAACGTCCCCCCACGATTTCGGTGGCGACAGGAAGTGGATCACTAAGATCAACAACACCAGTGTCGCCATCACAATAGACGCAGAAAATCCATCAACAACAAACATCGCAATGAAGCAGCTGAACGTCCCAGCAAGGGCCGTCTTGGTCGAAAAATATTTGAAACTGGGCCTGAAATTAGGAGCGGAACCCATCTTCAACAACGCGCATGACATATTCGTCACGATGAACGTCATCAAGAAGGCCATCGTAATAAGCGTCGCAATCTGATTCAAGTCGGCAAACAAAAATAACTGGCAGATGATCCACGTGAGAATGATCGCCTCCTTCGGATCATCCGTCTCCTTGTCTCCATTGCCAAATATCTTCAAACCAGGCAAAATCTCATCCCTCGCAATCGCCTGCAACAACTTGGCAGCACCAACAATACCAACTATAATTGAAAAAATCGATGTCGACATCTCCCCCGCCAATATGATGAATGGAGAAATGTTGATCGTCTGTAGAATCTGAGTGTCCCGGTAGAGTAATGCCCTCGGAATCGACGCCCCCATAGATATGATGACTATGAGGTACGAACTAAACGTAATGAGCAACCCGTTCAACGTACCGTTCGGTATAGACTTGGATGGATTCGCCAAGTCCCCAGACATAGACGCACCGGCTAATATGCCTGCCGTAGCAGGAAAAAAAATACCAAACAGGTCGTTGAAGGTCTCAACACCTTTCATTTGCGATCCTGCTGCTCCCTTAGTAAAGTGAGGAAACAGATTATCTCTCAACGTTGCCAATGAAAGCCCAGAATACTCACCGTAATCAGAATCAAAAGGTTTCACACACAGCGCCGAAAGGGGAATCGACAGTGTCGACAGAATCAATATTATGCACAAGTATGTCCCGGCCTTCGAAACAGCACTAGAACCAATTAGGGCAACAATGATGCACAATAATAGAAACAACGAACAATACGTAAATTGCCACCAGTATGATGTCGGCAAAATTTGCATCAGAACTCCATTTTCCTCTGAAAAATTGTATAAGATGGGCTCGATCACACCGGCAACGTTCATGGAACTATTCAAGATTTGTCCAATGTAGAAAATAACACCAATGGCACCGCCAAATTCCACTCCTAAACTCCTACTAAGCATGTAGTACGCTCCTCCGCCCTTAACTGTCCCATTTGTTGCGATTGCAGAAATACTCAGCGTCGTCAATAGGTCAATTCCATAGGATATAAGTAATAAAAATATCGTCCCCAGAATACCCATCTGTCCGATGATGAATCCAAAACGTAAGAACATAAGAATCGACAACACATTTAGAATAGTGGGCAGTGTGACACCATTCATGGTTCCAAGTTTGCTTGACGTTTTCGAGCTTCTAGAACCTAGCTTCTCATTGTTTCTCGAATCTTTTCGTACTTGACTTGCTGTTCGATGGTTCTTCCTCTTATGTGTCGTCGTCGGATTGCCACCAGAAGGTGGTTGCGGAAGATACGCCGAGGTTCTCACCCCCTGGAACTGTTTTGGCGTCGAGTACAAGTTGGGATTTCGTTGGATCGAATTGTAGTTCCTCAGCGAAGACGCAGAATTGGTGTTGTTGTTTCTGCGTAGTAGCGGTGAAGAGGACATCGATTAGTTGGTGCTGTAGAAAACATGCAAAGGCTTGTTGTGCCAGCTAGAATAATCTCCCGACCCCCAGATCATCACTGCAGGGAAGTAAAAACAGGAAAGGTTTTTATATTTTTCTTAGCGATGCCTGGGACCGATAAGCCGGGGGGCATTTCGTCGTCCTCAACATGAATAGTTTTCTTCTTAATTTTCGAGCTTCTTCGCCTATTCGACTGTTTTTTGCATCCTGGTTAAAACTCTGTAAAAAGGTATACACCATTGACTACTTCTTGACTCTGACTACAGATATCACCCATGAGTGGAAATTATAACAGACGTGGCCCCGCCAGAGGTGCACCAAGAGGCCCCTACTCGCAAAGACCGTCTAACGGATATCGTGGCGGTCGGGGGAGATACCAAGGGAACTATGCAAATGACAAGCCATACAACATGCCACATAGCAACCAGTATAGCAACCAGTATGGCGGCAACTTCAATGACCCATATAACTATCATCGCCCCAACCAGCATCCGCCTCAATACCCATACCAGCGTGGTGCTCGTGGACACCAGGCGCCATACCCAAGACATAATAATCCTGGCCAATACACACAGGCATACCCTCCACAAGGACCGAATAATACTAATGCACACAATGTATCGTACGATAGTCCACAACCACCACCACCCCAAAACTACTATAACCAAACTCGTGTAAGTAATGTGCAGTCAAAAGACAGCAGTAATGAACTTTTGCCTCCTTCAATGGGACCGAATAAACATTTTTCAACAAGAGGTTCTTCTTCACCCGGTGCAAATGCACTGGATAAAATGCAAACCAATAATCGACAACCACATCTTCCTGCTCCGCCCAAAGTCAATACAGTGGATGAGCCAACAAACTTTTTAAAAGCGAAAATGCCTACAGAAGATGAACAAGAGGAAGAAATCACTGCCTCTCCACAAAACATAGAATTAAGTCAGCGACAAAGTAAGATACTTCAATGGAAAACGAAAAAGGAATCATCTGCTAACAACGGATCAGTGAAAAAGAAATCGCTCATGAAATTCAAGAAGAAAGGAACCAAAAAGATAACTGACTTGCTAGCTAACAAAAAGATCAGTGCCAACATATTGGAAAATGATGTAAATCTGGATAATGACGATGGCATGACCAATCCAACAAGCCTCGAGAGGTCTGGCGTTTCAACAGAATATGATACTGTAAATGATTCTGCCGAGGTTGATGAAGGCAAAGAAGCCAATGCTGAAAATGGAGATGGAATTGGAGAAGAAACGGAAGATTTGGATGAACTTTTGTCAACATTACAGAATAAAGAAACTAACAGTATTAGAATGAATGTTATTGATGATGATGTAGATACGGCTGAAAAGATAACTGATGCACCAGAAGATACGGTTGATGACGAAGCTGCCAAGTTACTAAAGATGTTAGGAAGTAAGAACAAAAAGGAGGTTCCGGAACATGAATTTTCCACTGAACCATTCAACAAAAAGTTTTACAAAGAATCCGATTTTATCAGTACGTTAACGAAGGAAGAAGTCCGATCATTGAGAGAAACGGACTCTGTACATGTCAAGGGTAAGAATATTTTGAAGCCTATTTTAGAATGGTCCCAGTTAGGGCTTCCTGCATCAATTTTCTCCGTATTGCAGAGTTTAAAGTATGATTCTCCTACGCCTATCCAGTGTGAAGCATTACCACATGTTATGAACGGAAATGATTTCATAGGTATTGCGCAGACAGGTTCGGGTAAAACAATAGCGTTTTTACTTCCTCTGTTCAGGCAGCTCCTAAGTAATGCCCACATACAAGATCGGAACTCATCTGGAGCATCTCCGAGAGCCATATTGATCACACCTACAAGAGAATTAGCGCTACAGATTGCGAAAACTGCCAAGCCTTTTGCGGACAAGTTGAACATGAAGATTTGCAAGTGTTATGGGGGGCAGAGTATCAGCAAGCAGATAGCTGACTTGAAAAAGCGAGCAGACATTGTTGTAGGTACGCCTGGCAGAATCATCGACTTGCTCTGCACAAACGGAGGCCGAATTTTGAACTTCAGCAACGTGACATATCTCGTGATGGACGAAGCAGATCGGATGTTCGACATGGGGTTTGAGCCTCAGATCTTGAAGATCTTGAAGGTCATCAGGCCAGACAGACAGACTGTTCTTTTCTCTGCAACGTTCCCGCCGAAAATCCAAGTGCTAGCGAGGAAGATCTTGAAGGACCCGACGGAGGTTTTGGTTGGTTCCAAGAACTTGGTTAACGAGAACATCGAACAGCATTTTGAGGTTGTGCCGGACGTGGACGCCAAGTTCAACAAGTTGCTTCAGATCCTCGGTGCAAAGTACAACGAAAACAACGGCAAGGTTTTGATTTTCATGGAGAGACAGGATGCCTGCGACAAGATGGTCAGAAAACTCTTGACGAGAGGGTATGCCGTGATGCCGCTCCACGGGGGGAAGGACCAAACGGAGCGAGGCGGCACGATCCGAGACTTTAAGAACGGCATCATCGACATCCTCGTGGCGACATCTGTGGCCTCGCGGGGATTGGATGTCGACAACTTGAACTTGGTGATCAACTACGATGCCCCCTCGCACGTCGAGGACTATGTTCACCGTGTCGGGAGAACGGGGCGGGGTGGCAAGAGCGGAGAGGCGTACACGATCCTGACACCGGATGAGGAGAAGTGTGCCTCGGACCTCGTGCGTGTGTTGCGTGCGTCGAAGCTGGAGCCTCCCGCCGAGCTCGCAGCGATGGCCGGCAAGTTCGAGAGCAAACTCAAACAAGGCGACGTCAAATTCGGCTCGGGCTTCGGCGGCAAGGGGCTTGAGAAGCTCCAGGCGATCCGGGACAAGCACGAGAAGATGGAGAAGCAGGTGTATCTGAAGAGCGAAGAGAAGGGTTCCGGTGAGGACGGCAAGCCAGATGGCAAGGACGGCGGCAAGCCGGACGCCGCCGCCGCCGCCGCCGCTGCCGGCTTTGACCTCGACGTGTTGAAGAACTTCAAGGTCGAGTATTCAAGCAAGGCACGTGGTCTCGAGGCCACCTGCTTCTACGCCAAGTTGAACATCAACGACCTTCCGCCGACCACGCGTTGGTACGTCACCACCCACGAGAACTACCTCCGGGTCATCGAGTTGACGGGCACCTCCATTACCACGAGAGGCCGCTACTACCCGCCAGGCCAGGACCCGGGCCCCCGGGACGACGCCAAGTTGCACGTCCTTGTCGAAGGCCCCAACGAGGTTAGTGTCAGCCGGGCCGTCGGCCTCTTCCGTGAGAACGTTCTGCGCGGGCTCGAACGCGAGACCTCTGCGGCCGCCGGCGACGACGGCAACGCCTCCGGCGGCCGCGGCGGGCGATATGCGATTGTCTAGTGTTGCAACGGCTAGTGTCACATTCTGGCGGGGGGCTTGACTGATAGGAGGGCGACAGGAGGCCCCGTATATAAGAGGGCAGGAATGTACCGTTTGTACGGAACAGTGCTCAGCTGAGCCACGGTGCAGGCGCTGCTGCTGGAGCTGCTGACGACGCAGGCAATGTCGTTAGAGAAACCGCTAACGTGGTCGCAGATCACACACCTGGTGGAGACGTACCAGTTGGAGAGGCTCGGGCGGTCGCAATCGCAGTTGAAGTCGTACCACGACTTCAAGGAGCAGATGGCGCAACAGGGGGTCTGCCTGACAACGAACCTCCTCGTGAACACGATGCACTGGCTGCCGGCGGACACGGACATCCGGCTGCCGGCGGAGGAGGCCGTGCGGCGGGTCACGTACAAGGACGCCCGGCCCTTTGCTGCTACGGAGGACGTGTACATCTCGGTCAACGAGTTCCCCTACTATATCCGGGAGCGGACGCTCCACTTGTTGGTGTGGGTGCGGTCGCCGATGCCGCCAGATCCAGCGTCAGACATCGGCGATATCGACCACACAACTAAGGAGACGATCGAGCGGTACGTTGTGGCGACGTTTGTGCGCCAGGCAGGCGTCCCCAGGGACCACCTCGTGTGGTGGAAGAACTACACCAAGATCCAGAGCATAAAGGCGATTCCACACGTGCACGTGTTAATCAACTTGGCGGACGACGTCGACGGAGAGCTTGAGCGGAAGGCAAGGGCCACTATAGGGACGCCAGGCGTCGTGCTCAGCTACTGCGAGTCGCAGGAGGCGAAGTTGTAAGCCGGGAAAAGTACATATATTATTCACCGATAGGTCGACTATGTAAGGAAAAAAAAACGGATTAGATACACATCAATGCTGGTGAAACTGCACGTTTGCTAAGCGGCCGCTTCTGCGTCTGTAGTGGGAGTTCACGCAGTGCCGGAAGTACTCGAGCAGGAAGCTGCTGAGATCGACAGGCCCGCCGGCGATGTTGTTGACCCGCTGGCACTCCATACACACAAACTTCGCCTGCTGCTCCCTCTCCACAAACATGGGAGGGCTCAGCTCCTCGCCGGAGCCGTAGATACCGTGTTTCCGAGCAAGGTGGGCCTCGTACGAGCAGCTCCGCAGGTTGAAAAAGAGGCTGCCATACCCGTCGAGACGGTCCTCATGCTGCACGGGGCAGTACGGACAGAGCCCTTCGAACCCGAGCCGCCGGCCGCTCGAGTCCGTCCTATACCGGAGCACAAGCGGCTCGAGGAAGTTTGCCTGCTCCCCCAGCCACCGCAGCGGAAGCACCTCTATGGCTTGTGCCGGGTTGGTGGTGTAACCCCACCCGGCAAGGCCCTGGAACTCGACCAGGTGGCGGACCGTGAGGTTGTTCGGAATGATGGCACCGATGCAGCCCATCAAGCACGCCATATTTCGCACGGAGCGGCAGTCGTTTAGTCGGTATATCGATCTTGCCCGGCACTTGTTCTCCCGGAAGTATGGACTCAGCACGATCTTCCACCAGCATCGCTGCTCTAGCTCGGAAACAACCTCCCGGCAGATGCTCCGGCCCTGGTTCGGGCTCGTGTTGTCTATCCGGGCCAACTTCTTCCTGTACCGTTCTACCCGGTTGTACCTCCCCTCGCTGATCGCCACCTGTCGCTGGGCGAGGTTCTCAAACCCGTGGATCTTGCGCCGGAGCTTCTTCTCTACTAGGCGGTTCAACCGTATCAACGATGGCTGTTTCGGCGACAGCTCGCTTTCCCGGAAATATACCTTGGCGGGAACCTTCGGCATAGCAACGAGTTCCGCTAGCATCTCCTTCCTCTCTTGCTGGGCCTTTTTATTTTCTGCTTCGCCATTCCCGAGAGGGCTGTTGAAGCTCAGGAACAATGGTTGAAACGTCGCAGACGCTTCCTCCGCCTCTTTGAGAAGCTTGGAGGGAGATATACAATCGCCATTAGTTTCAAACATGGTCTATAGCCACGTAAGAGATCCATTTATTTACATTTTTGTCAGACAATTATTGCTCTGCTCTACGACATGTTGCTTATTCCGGATGTATCTATTACATTTTCTTGGAGACAGAACACATGGAACCTGGAAAGTTGGCTCGAAATCTGCAAGCAATGAGTTGCCCAAAAGGGAAACTCTGTTGGCATTCATGTCATCTTTTTTTCGCGTGGGATTTTCTACATTTCTCGTTAGAATAAATTCATTAAACATAAGGCTGGGGAATAGATAAAGAGTCACGCCAGAACCTGTTCGGTAAGGTGGAGCATACTGTTAGAGCCGCTACCTTTGCGAAAGCTTCCAAACAGTAGTTTGTCTTCGAACGTCATCGTCCTTTTCTCGTCCTCTTCTGTCATATAGAGCGGCTCGACTGGCTTGAAAGTGTCGTAATGCACAGCCTCTAAATCGTACTTGACATAGTGGTATTTAGGATATTTTTCCAAGAACTCGGGACTGGGCCTTCCTATGATTTGCGGCATTAAACTTGGTCCTGTATCCTCGACAGGATAAACAGGCTTCGCATCAGGTTGCCCGAGAATAACGTACTGTGTATGGACTGTATTTCCGCACACTAGTATATCACATTTTTTTGCCAGTTCGTTCAACACCCCCTCATTGATACATTCCAAACATCTGTATACCTCGTTGTACTTCCATCGGAAAGTCTCTGTTGGCACTCGCCAAACCACGGGCTTTCGCCAAATTGGATACTGCCCTTCTTTCATCAACTCGTGTCTTTCAATGTAGTCATCAACAATGGAATCAGCATACTTCTTGCCTCTAAACCACTCCCAGAACCCTAAATCATAGTCTTCCGCAATATCGTTCCTGATCTGTTCCCAGTACAATTGACGGTTCGTCTCTTTCCTGGTACCGCTCAAGTCACATATATCCAAGAACTTTGCCAAGTTTTCACTGCTGAGTGTATTTGTCAAACTGCTCCGAATCACTTCCGGATAAATGGGTTTCTCAAAAATTAAAGGATGAGTGTTTATACAACATGCTACTTTATCCCAGTCTCTTATTTTGTACAGCATGTTTGATATATTTGAGGTACAACCAAGAGTTTAACGTAGGAAAGCAATAAGTAATGGCACAAAGCATGATAACGTTTTTTTGGGCGGAAGAATGTTTCCTATTTATATTTTCAAGTGATCCAAAATGAAATTCTAGCCTTTTGTGATGTGCTCAACGTCGATGCTCTCTATTAAAACACTATTGTTTGCAAGCCCCAAAGAGAATCATCAAAAAAGTAAAATTTCTCAATCCGGAAAAAGCTACCGATTCATGTCGCGAACGTGTGAGTGCTTACCCTTTTCAGTCATTCTGTTGATTTATTTTTTTTTTTGTTCATTATCCAAGAGAAACGTATTCTGTTCTGTTCGTCCTCTGCTAAGAGTTGATAAAAGGAAATATATCACTGATCTGCTAAGAACAGCTCTGAGAGGGCCTTGTTATGGGATTTATAACACCCGGAGTCAACTACGTATTCAATAAGAAGCGAATAGGAAAGAATAACAAGGCAACCAATAACTCTATCCACCCGAATGAAAACCGAGATTTCAACAAGCGATATCCTCATCATTTACATATGAGAGACATCAGTGATGTTCATATGCTATATCAAAAGATACTTTCCATTTTGACTAATAGAGATGCGAAGTTTAAAGATAACCTAAGCTTATTACGGTCTAACCTTGAGAGATATGTTCTTTTGGTACATGAATTAGAGATTTCCGTGAAGATCGAAAACGTTTTCCCGCTTCCCAAACAAGAGGCTATAGATTTGTTGAAAACGATTATCAAGATTCAAGGGAGGCAGTTACTTCAGGGCGTGCAGAAAAACATGAGTTCGTATGAAACACCTCCTTTAGAAGCAACGTTCAACAAGCAATTGAATTTGATAGATGGTGGATGTATTCTTTTCAACAAATATCTTAACAAGCAACTTACGATTGAATTGAAAAATCCAGACTATTATAAGAATATATATGAGAGTGACTACACAAAAACTGGATTTTTCAAAACAGAGGAAGATGTTCAAAACAGTATTTTAAGCGAAATGTTGAATTCCGAGAAGATAAAATTAATTGATCTACCTGGTGAAATATTGGTGAAGATATTATCAGCTTCAAACAATATCAATAATATAGCTTTAACAAGCAAGTTTTTCCATAAATTTGTTTTGACACACAAGGAGTTTATTTCTTATGAGTTTATTGTGAACAAGTATGTTCACAGATATAAGTTGAATCTGAACTCAAATTCTGGATCAATCTTGCAAATGTCGGATGAACACCATCACTCCAATTTACACAGACTGAAAGTTTCCGAAACCGAGAGTTTGCAAGTACAAAACGATAGTTATCTAGGTGATTTAGACTTCCGTGAAGATGTTCACGGTAATTATTCCTTGACCAGGTACAGAGATCCTGACACATTAACGGTGTTATCATCACACGCGTTCGAAACACCATATTTGACGTATCAAATATATAAATCATTAGGTGTCGATCATGTTATCCCCCCGTCTGCATGGCCCGACTTAGAAGAGAAATACAACGATGAGCTTGCCAAACTAAATGACAGCACCAATGGAGACGACTTAAGAAAAGTGGATAAAAAAGAGTTCAGCAAGCTGTGGAACGAGTTGCCAATTGATTGCCCCTATTTGGATGTAAGCAATCCAAACGACATTGAATATTTGAAGAGCGAAGCTTATGTGGATAAGCTGCGCATACTGGTAGATTTGATGATATCGAGGACACGGTTTAAGAACAGTATTGAGGACTTGTTCCATCTCATAGTTTCTCTCGTAGTGAAAATTGAGGAAAATGTGGTTAATGGCCTGGAGCATTCCATCATACCACCGCAATTGTTGAAGAACTATGCAGCATACTATATGCGGGAAAGACTGATTGAATGTGATCCTAGCGCAATGGAGGATGAGAATGGGGTGGGCAACGAAGATCTGTGGGACCGACTGCATTTCAAAAACCCGCAGTTCTACATCCTTTTGAAAAGTAGTGCTAATGAAGAACTTGAAAACTTGCTGTGCCCGTTGTTCTACGGCGATCATCTCAAAGAGGACGCCAATTTTTGGATGGGAATGAAATCTAGAAACGAAATAGAACTAATCGAGGAGATGATAAATGAACAGGGCACCAGTCCGTCGACCTATATTCTGAACATGCTTGCATTTCAATACTGATGACATTGTTATTGAGGTATAATACTATATATTTCTTCATTCTGTACACGCGTCTGTACTTATATAAGTATACATATTTATTCCCGACGGAAACGACTTGATAGATTTTCCCGGTGGATCAGTAGTTATATCCCTGCTGCGCCATCATGTTGTTGTTGCTGCTGGTATTGCTCTGGCTTGTCAAATCAACGTGCTGCTGGATGTGCGATGGCTGGCCGTATATTTTCTGCGGATTGTTATACTCGTCGAACCAAGGATGATGAAGTGCCTGTCTGGCACTTAGTCGCGTATCTGGTCTCATTTGCAATAGTCCCTGTAAGAGGTCTAGCGCTTCGTTATCGATGTTTGGAATTAGAACACGCAAATCTTGCGGTATGAACAAGGCAAAGTTTGCTTTGTAGTTTGGATAGCCTGAAACCCCCGGCCATGTCCGCTCGTTTGGCGTGCCCATTATCCTGAAGATCTTCAACAGCTGGTCGTCATTCGAGGAACCCGAGAAGAGCGGTTTCCCCGTGAACATCTCGGCCAATATGCATCCTGCTGACCACATGTCAATTGACGTCGAGTAGTTTCTCGATCCCAAAAGCACGTCCGGTGCTCTGTACCACAATGTGACGACTTCGTTGGAAAAGGTGTTCACAGGTATGCCAAATGCTCTCGCAAGACCGAAATCGCCCAACTTCAAGACGCCCTTGCTATTGATCAAAAGATTCTGGGGCTTCAAGTCTCTGTGGAGCACCCTGTTGTCGTGGCAGAACAAGATTCCTCTCAGCAATTGGTACATGAAAGACTTTACTGTGCGTGGGTCCAACGCACCACTGGAATTGTACCCGTGTATATCCATATATCTTTTCAAATCGTTGTCCATGTACTCGAAAACGAGTGTGAGCTTATTTTCCGTGTGGATGACATCGTATAGCGTCACGATGTTCTCGTGCTTGAGCTCCTTCATTAGGGAGATTTCCCTGATAGCGGTGGACGGAGTGCCTTCCTCGCTGTCCAAGTTGATTTCCTTCAGTGCCACATATGTTCCGAGAGTCCGGTTTTTACCCTTGTAGACGGTTGCATACGTACCTTCACCCAATTTTTCCAGTTGCTGGAATTGAGACGACATTCCTGACATGTTTCACCTTGCTATTTATATTCCGTGTCAGTTTCGAGCCTGCTCAAGTTTTCTTGCTGTTTCTATTCCTGTTTCTCGTCCTTTGGCCTCGTCCTGGCGAGTTGTCCCTTGATGCTCCTGGCAAGCCACAGCACACTAAAGCAGATAGCACAAACCTCTTCCTCTCCTCCCCCCTCCCCCTGCAACGCTGGTATCTCCACTATTTGCACCCTCTTTTCCATGGAGCAACCTCCCGCCCCTTTACACTGAAACATAGAAAAACTCGGCGCGCCAGTCCGTTTTTTACGTCGATCGGGCTTTTGGCGGCAGGCCAGCCTGCAACATGAACTTGGCGTCTCGGAGTCAAGAAAAGAGGCTCCTGGCGGCTGGGATAGAGGGAAGGAGGGTGTTGGTGGTCGCAGAAAGGGTTAAGGTATGGCAGAAGAGCATTATCGGGAGGCTGGCGAGTTCAAGGAGGTTGAAATCACGTGCACGGAGGCCCAGAGAGAGGTGATCACCGCCGAATCGACGCCAAACTCGTTGATCAACGTGATCTCGGGACCCGGGACGGGGAAGACAACGACGCTATGCAACAGGATTGCGTATCTGCTTGGAACGGGAGTGAGGCCGTCGGAGATCATTGTATTCAGCTTGACGAACCAGTCGGTGAACGACGTGAAAAACACGTTGGTAGGCATCCTCGGAGACACGCTGGCGTCGGGTGTGCAGATCACTACCATCCACTCCTGCGCAAACAAGCTTGTGTCGCTCAACTCGGCGTACTGGCAGGTTACCCGTGATAGGAGCTCTTTGGATCCGAAGATCTTGGACTCTTTGCTGCGTTCGTTGACTCTTCCCGACCCGAGGAAAGAGCGAACCGGCTTGATTCACGAGAGAGACAGCTCCCTGGTTGCCAAGTTGAGCAGCCAGGAAATCAGAAAGATTAAGCTGACAAATCCAGCACTGTACAAGAAGCTGTTGGGTTACGAGAACCCTGGAATCTCCACTTTGGTGAAATCTGATAACGTGTTGTACGATAAAATAGTGTATGAGGCCACTAAAATGTTGCATATGAACTATAGTAGCATGAAGGCCTGTGAAACCGACGTTACAGGCACTCATGTCACTATACCCGCTAGCATCTTAGACATCAAAGAAGTGATTGTGGATGAGTTTCAAGACATCTCCTCTGTATTGCTAGACTTCATTTTGGAAATATCCAGGGATAAGCAGCTAACAGTGGCTGGAGATATTGATCAATCTCTTTACACGTTCAACGGTGCCACCCCAGACGAAAACATCAAGGCTCTGTTGCCCATATACAAACAAGACGGATATAGTTTGAAAGAGATTGTACTTGACGAGACATTCCGTTTCTCGAAAAGCATACACAAGCTTTCTCTCAACTTATTGGGCACGGAATACTCACTAATCAAGAACACTGTGGTGGAAGAACCAATAAACATAGTCAGAGAAGAGTTCTCCAGCACCGCTGATGAGTTTGAGTTTGTGTATAACGAGATTCAAGATTTAATCGAAGCTTCTAAAGGCTTTCTCTCCCCCAAGAATTTTGCAGTGCTATCCAACAAGAACATCATTTTGGACAGGTTTAAAGAATATTCCGACAATAGAAACTCTGATCTTAGGGTCAAACGTATATTTGGTTCGCAAAAATGGCTAGATACAAAGGCGTCAGCAATAGTATCTTTTCTGCAACTTCTTGCTAACCCTCACAGTGACCCCTCCATGCTTGTCGCCATCAGTTTCTTGGATGGAATTGGCCCTAAAATGACGATGCAGATCAAAAAGGAAGCAGAAGAGTTTGGTGACTCCATTTATGACTACCTTATTAGCTGTGATAAGTATGTCAAGAAAATTGACCGAAACTTGTTTACTCGTTTGGAAAAGTTAACTGGCGACGTGGATAGAACAGATCCAAGTTCCATTGTTGTCTGCTTGACAGAAATAGGTAATCTATTCAACTTCTCAAAGCTTCTAGGAACAGAGGGTGCACATGCTCAATATAACAAAATTCTGAAAGAGCTTTTCGAAAACCTCAAAGTACTAAAAGTGATCCATCCAACTGATGTAGACCTACTGTCATACTTTTTAAGCAATTACCAAGAAGAATTCTTGAAAGAAAGTGACTTAGTGACACTGGATACAGGTAGTGCCGATGATTTTGTCACTGTTTCCACCATACATGGTGCAAAAGGGCTTCAGTGGGACATTGTTTTCATTCTGTCGAACTTGGATTTTTCCAACCTTGCATCGTTCCCCCTAAATTCTCGGACAAACTATGTGGCAGTAACGAGAGCTAGACAATTAGTCTATTTGAATAAGGCTGCTACTGAGAAAATGCTTTATGTGGATACAGATAGGCGAGATGAAGCAAATCAGAGCACAGTCAAAGTAAACTACAGGAAAACCATGATCGATTATATTCCCGAGCTAAAGTTAAAAGCTCTTCCGAACAATCTCAAAGAGTTACCGAAATATGAGATGCCCATCGGAAGAACCAAGGATATGGAGCTCTTGGGAAGACTTTTGGGAAATATGGCAAAGCGTAACATATTACCTGTACCGTCTTCTATGCTGCGGATAATGACACATCTTAAAAAATCATGTAGAAAGCTGTAAAATTCACGATGGTGTATCATATGTGGAGTAACGATAAATTGTGGGCGCACACGGTAATATGACATGTCTCAAGAAGCTGCGAATTTCAACTTCTCCCTTATTTATCCATTGGGTTCTAATTGAAATACATTTTATTCAATAAAGTTATAAAAGATGGCGAAGCTGCTCATTGCTTTATGTGGGACAAGCCAAGATGCTAATGTGGTAATTTATCACGTCTAATATGTTAGAGTTACCCAACGATTCTTGCGAAATTATACAGTAATGGCTAAATCAACGAACATTAATGGTCCATCTCAGGATCAATTGGACGCTGTATTAGAGGAAGCCTTGCCCAATACACTGCTAAAGATAAAAGCAGAACAAGAGTTAGCCGGAATCAAAACTCTTTGCGATAGAGTTTACTATGTTGTTCAACTAGCCAAAGAAAAGGTTTCCGCAGAAGAAATCTTGATATTGAGCACGTCTAAGGAATCACTAGCTACCATTGACCTCCAACTAGGAACAAAATGTTCCAATATACAGAAAATTAAGAAAGTTACATTTACTGAACTGATTACAGAAAGTTTATCTCAACATTTCAAAAATTGGACAATTTTGAAAGAGAAGAAAATCAAAGAGATGATAAATATCTTGGGTGAGAAAGTTGAAATTCCGTATTCTAAACTAAAAGTTTCGATACAGCAGTTGAGTGCTGTTACGGTGAAATCGTTAAAGCACATGAATGAGCATGAGATGATGGTAAGATATGGCTTGGAAAGAGAGACAGCCCTTCAAGTGAAGAAGATTGTTGACAATGTTTTTTACGTCCCATACTCTCAAGTTATTGAAGAATCGACAAAGATTCCATTATTTTTCACAGATTTAAGTAAATACAAAGTTATATGTGTTGCCAACTTTCATAATTTGAGAGAAGAAGAAGCAAAGTTCCTTACCAAACTCGGAGTTGGTAGGCATATCACCATTTTGGCAAACGATTCAACAAAGGCAAAACCTAAATTGTTTGAAAAAAATTGGAAGTTGATGTCAACCGTTTATAAGGAGGGGTGCTTCAAAGAAGTCCATGTAAGTGGCAATTGTACAGCTGAAGATTCGGCCAGTCATGAGAATTATAGTGAGAAAGATACCAGTTTAATCGACCAAATCCTTAAAAACAAAGTCTCTTCGTCCAATGTCGAAGAGCTTGTTGAAGTTATGCTGAAAGTTTTGAGTAACAAAAGAGCAAATCTACCCTTTTTACAAATGATTTCTTTAATACCTGGGTTCGATAATGTTTTTCTAGGTAAGTTTTGCAAGCTCATCTCAAGTGAAAAAAGTAGCGTTTTTGATTTCCTTATCAAATATCAAGACTCGCTAAGTAACAAGACCAAAGCCAAGATATTACCTATTTTGAAGTACCTCAACAAGATAGAAAATAAATTAGACAAATCGAATGCTAATTCGGTAATGATACACATGTTGAACCTTTGTAGAGCAGTAGGTGTTGACACTCAAGCTACTGAAGACATGAAAAAGCAGTTTGTTGAGTTGCATATATGGTTGAAGTTTCTGCAAAATAACGAAGAGCTTCGTATTTCTGATGACTTGATTGAATGCTATATTTCCAATGGCACATTCAAATCAAAACCGGTCAATAGTCAGTTTTCACAATTGAAGGAGGGTAAGCCGATAGAGGCAACAGTGGACTTCAAATTCCCCGTTTCGATTACAATTAAGAAGCTTCTTGGGTCTAGAGACGAGAAGTCTGCGGGGCTGAAAATCGAAGATTTACCACTGAGAAGGTCTAATTCAAGCAGATATAAGCCGAGACCTTGTAGTTGGCATGCAGGCGCAATCGTCAATGCTGCCAAAAAACTAAGATGATTTGTTTTGAGTTCATAAGGTAGATGTTAGTTTAAATCTTACTTGACTTTTACTTTTTTTGTTTAATTGATTTATATTGTTGTTTGTCTGACTTTTTCGTCCTGCTGACTATTGGCATTTCTGTGAGTACGAATTTCACCTTCATATTTAGTTGTTGACGCTCGATATTGTCCAAAAACCCAACGGTGACATCGTCTACACTCGAGTTGACCACTGATGAAATAAAGGCATTTTTTCCAATAAATCTTCTTCTGAGTGCTAGAAATTGTAGGTCATTCTTTCTACCCAGTGCAGAAGAGAGTCTTTTCGAAGAACCTTTCGGGAGAGCAATCAATTTAACTTTTGCTAGAGCACATAATGTCGGCAAATGCATACAGAGTAATCGACACGACACATCTGATTTACAGACAAAAAGCATAGTAATATCGGTATCGTCCTTTTCAGAAATTGTATCTTTGTTTTTTAGCTTCGATTGAACCTGCGCTTCTAACGCTTTCATAATCGAGTTGAATCCAATAAGGACATCTGATTCATAGCTGTTTGAGTCTGAAAACATTTTTTTCTCTTCTTGTGTTAGCTGGTTGTATTGCTTTACTGGCGGTAAAATTGTTGTTTCTAACGCCTGTAGTAAATCGTTTTGCAGTTGGAAGTCGATTTTAGGCCATATATTTTTCCTTGTGTATGGATTAGTCAAAAGCGGTTTGAAGACACTCTTTTTCTGCACTTCCTGAGCTTTGAGCGAGGTGCTAAGCTTTTTCTGCATCGTATTTATATTTAAAGGCATTGTTCTGCAATGTGGTACAGCGGTAGTTTCACTTTTAAACGTTACAAACGAAGAGACTATACATATACACAGGCGGTGTGAAATGGTAACATGAAAAAAAAACCAGATCTGCTGGATCTGGGTATGCTTACGTCAGCTCATAGTGTATTTCGGTGGTTGTTTAGGTAGCAGCAGAGCAGCATCTGTTTCGGTATCTGTATCGGTGTCAACATCAGTATCACTTTCCTCTTTGTACTCTTCGTAGTCCGGTTCAGGGGTGGGTGGTGCTGTATCTGCAACAGCAGAGGCGTACTCTGGCGGTTGTGACGTTGAAGAGGTATCTCGCTGGTATGTCAACAGCGGTTTTTGGAGTGCTACCAAGTTTCCGTTTTGGTCGTAAAATCCAAAATCATGTGTAGGGTCTGCACTTGCTGTGTAGACAGGAACGGGGTTCCGCTGTTCTACATCTGAATTGCGACTGTGGAATATGCTGAAAGCCGAGCTATGGGGGTGGTAGTGGTGGTGCTGGCCGCCTTGGTCCTGCTTCCGCACCCATTTTACTATCATGGCAATGATCATAGTGGCAATGGCCAAGGCAAACATTATACCTACTATGGACGGAGATTGTTCCTGTTTATGCTGGCAAACTATGGCGCCGTTTGTGTATATGGCGCCATACTGGCACATTGACCTGGTTCCGGGGTGTGCGTCGAGCTCCTCTTTTGATAGTGTGATGGCCATTTTCGCAGAAAGCAGGACTGTTCAGCTTTGCAAAAAAAACATTGTTTCTTTTTCCCACAAGCTTTTACTGGTTTGGTGTTGATCCTACGTTGAAATATGTGAGCTTCGAAACGCTATATCAGTGCTTTGCACTGTGAGCAGAACATGATAAGCAAGCAGGACTTTCCGTTTTCGGCAGAACACAATGCGCGGAGATGGGAGCTTGGTTTTCTTTTAGGAACATACTATATATTTCACTAGTAGGGCATTGTTGGAGCAGAAAGATGTTGACAGATACATAGCAGAGTATATGGAGATTAAGGTCGTAAGAAAAGATGGGAAAAAAGTGAATTATAAACATTAGAATGTAGTGTACGAAAGAAAAAAAGGTGGAAAAGTAGAAGACAATAAATTTACAGGATGTTTCACGTTAAGGGTGCATTCGGGCAGGCTCATGATTTGTAGTGGCTTGGAGAAGGAGGTTCAGGAGAGCCATATGGGGGCAATTCGTCGTCGTCGACCTCGTTGGAGGACCCGACTGCGGGGGCGTCGGGGGGGTTGTATGTCTGGGAAGGAGGCGGTCCGCTTGGACGCTTGTAGCTCATTTCCGACAGTGTCTGGGGGTCGTTGATGCCCGGCTCCTGTGTGTGGGCCGTTGGGAGAATATCTGTGGCGGACACGGGCTCGCCAAGGGGATTGTTGTTGTTATAGGTGTTTGTGTCGGGGTTGGAGTTGTCCAGCAACTCGATGCTGCCGTTTTCGGGGTGCGCTAGGTTCGAGCCGTTGGATGTGTCTGCAGTGGTTTCTGCAGTGGTGACGTTAGTGGGGATAAAGTTGCCGTTCTTGTCGTAGTAGCCGACGTCCTGCTGGGCGTTGGGTGCCGGAGTGTATGTGGGCAAGCTTGTGGCTGTCTGTTCGCCGCCGTAGGCGGCCTGGGACTGGTGGTAGGAGGGTGGGGACAAGTACGAAGAAATGACGGGTGTCCTACCGCTCTTCAGCCGGCGAGCGTTGACCGTGCAGATCATGACGATGAAGATGATGAAAGCGGCGACGAAGAAGGCAAAGAAGGCATAGCGGCCCGGGTTCGAGTTGTTGTACCAGCCGTCGTTATCTCTGCGCTGGAGCTCGTGGTGAAGGCCTGTCAGCAGCGTCTGGAGCTGTGTGCCGAGATCACGGTCAGTGGGTGCAGCCGGTGAGTGTATCGCTGGCATCGGGGTAGGTTGGTAGTAGAAAGTGGGTTGGTAGTAGAAAGTGGGTTGGTTAGTGTGCTGATTTGCTTCTCAGACGAGTCGAGCTGCTGAAGAATTCTGACCCAGTGCTTTTGCTTCGGTGCCTGATGCTTTGCTACTTCGTGCTTTGCTGCTTCCAGTCTGTCTTAACGGCCGTCTCTTCAGCCAATGCTGAGGCATGGCAAGAGCAAATCTGCCTGAGCCGGCCGATATAGCCGTCTCGAGGCAAAGGGGGATGGCGAAACGGTCTGCCGGCGGCCGAGGGGAGGCTCCCGCCTTTTTTCTGGCCAGCCCACGACACCCGAGTCTGTCGCAAGCCTTGCCCCACGTCGATGGGCGCAACACGGCTCGGACTCCACCCGTATTCTTCCCCCGCCGGCCGGAAGAACCCCGCGCCCCAACCAGGCGAGAACGGCGAGGCCGGCAGCGCCCGCGGGAGACAACGGCGGCGGGGCTGTTGGCGTGGCCTCGCGGGTAGCGGAGCGGGGCCCGCCGAGACTGCTGCTCCGCTCTGGTCACATCAGAGTTTTTCCGGACGGTGTGCCCTCGGAGTGGCCTGGGACAGAGACCTCTCGATCTGGTCCTTCTTTGCCTCTTCTGTAGTCCTTCTTCTGCTGCTCAACACGGGAAGCTCTGTTAGCGTTGGTTTCTGGTGAAACCAGGCGAACACACAGCGATGCCCATCCACAGAATCAACCTCCCGCTCACCCCGACGCAGTCCTTCTCGGCGGAGCAGAGCAGCAGCCAGGGCCCCGTCACAGATAAGGCGCCTGTCTCGGACGCCTCCCTGGCCCGCAACCCGAGCTCGAAACAACTCTTCTCGACGTGTCTATACAACAACACGGTCACCGACGAGGGCCTTCCACGCAGACCGGCGCTTAGCAGCGGCGCCGGCGGCGGCAGCAGCAGCAGCAGCAACCACAGCAGCTACAACAACTACAACGGTCTCTCGGCGAGATCCGCCGCACAGTCCTCAACGTCGCTTCTCTCGATGCTCTCGAACCAGACGGCGACGACAGAGTACTCGCCAAACCTGATCGACAAGGAGTGCGGCGACCTCCTCAAGATCATTGACTTGGACATCTCCGACACGAGCAACAGCAACGATACCAACGAAAACGATACCGGAAATGAAGACAGTAATAGCAACGACAACCACGCCACCATATCGGGTCTTCCCGAGAGCCCGGTCCAAAGGCGGTCCCACCGCCGTCAGTGGGAGAAGGTCAGCTTCAACTTGGCTCCCGCCAGCTCCGAAACAGACACAGACTCAGACTCAGACTCAGACACAGACTCGGAGGAACACGACGCAGGCATCACGCACAAGGCTGCGCCCGCCATGGAGAGAGAAAACACCTCCGTCGACCTCTGCGGGTGCCGCAACAGGACCGCCGTCGAGGCCAACGACACCACGCTCGATTATAACGACCCGGCCCGCTGGGACTACAGGGAAAAGTGGATCTTTGTCCTCATCGGCCTTCCCGCGTGCGGTAAATCCACCATGATCAACGACTTCCAGGACTACGTGCTCAACCAGGCCTCCGGCAGGGTCAGAGTCAAGTCGTACAACGCCGGCGACGTGAGAAGAAAGTACGAGGCTCAGCGCCACAATAAGTTGGACTTCAGCGACTTGCACAACTCGAGAAATCTGAGAAACACTTATGCCTTGGAGGCCCTGAACAACTTAGCCAACGACCTCGTCCACGACAAAATCGACATTGGAATTATGGACGCCACAAACACCACTAGGGACAGACGCAAGTCCGTCTTCGACTGTATCCGCACCGTCTCCAAGACTTCCAACGTCGTAATCAACCCGCTCCTCTTTGAGATTAAATGCTCCAACAGAGCCTTGAGACGGTTCAATATCGAGCAGAAATCGAAAAACAAAGATTACATTCAAATGAACCGTGACAAGGCCATCGGCGATTTCCTCGAGCGCATCAGAAACTACGAGCTCTCCTACGAAAAGGTCACCGTCGAGGAAATCAAGCTCTTGAACGTGAAGTACTTCGGCATTGACAACGTTGGAGACACCATCTACTACGACTGCGGGTTGAAACACCACAACACAAACCGACACGAAAACCTCGTGTTCAAAAGCATCGCCTTGAACCTGCTCTACGAGTTTCTCATCCACTACAGAACCAACTACGCCGCCCAGTACCTTACTGACGTCGACGAGTTCTACACGGGCCGCCACTACCGGCCCATCAAAACCGTCTTCTCCAGACCAGTCTCCCTCGAGGAGGTCAAGAAGGTGCGCAAGGCCACCATCCAGGAAACAAACCCGAAAACAAGGCAAAAACAACAAAATACCCAGGACACTTTCGCACTGCCAAAGGTTCTATCATCGTCCCGAATCAACATTTGATGAACCTCGGCCTTACTCGTCGCTCGCTTCATACCTTCTCTTGTAATCTTTTCAACTATACAGTCGGTATTATATATATATATGAATATCTAAAGAAAGGCTTTTCTTTTTTTCTCTCTTAAATTTGTACAATCTAATCTCATCACCACTAACTGAATCCTGGAATGCTGAACCCCGGTAGGGCAGTCCCTTCTGTAGAGTCGCCATGATTGCCTCTGCTCTCGGGTCCATTGTTCTCCTTCGTATCGTCGATTTTGGCAACGTTTGCTGCAGCGGCCCCTAAATGAGCAGCATCGTTGAACCCAGCGTCGTCGCCAGGCCGAGCCCGGCACCAAAACCTCATAGACTTGTCTGCACCTGCCGTGCATAGCATGTGGCCCAACGGATGGTATTCCATCGTGTATATCGCTCTATCGTGCGCATAAGGGATTGAATGCCATGCTTCAGAGACGATGGGAGCACCCCGATTCACATATGTGTTCAAAAGATAGTCCGGCATGCTGCCACCCGATTTCGATGCTGACCCAGGCACCTTGTCGCCGTTGAGTTCGGGCTTCGGGGCGCTTCCGCTGAAAGCTTCAATGTCGGCAGTCTTGGAAACATCATAGTGTGACAGCGACCCATCGTAGCCACCTATCGAGAGCATTGTCGAGTGTATTGGATGCCATGCAAGCGAGGTCAAATCCGTCTCCTTGTCACTCTTGATTACACTCACGGCTCTCAACATCCGCAAGTCAAATATTCGTGTAGAGTGGTCTCTAGAACATGCTGCCAATAATCGCTCGTTACCACCTTTCTGGAAAACAGTCTTACTCACCGTGTGTTTGAAGTCATGTAGAGTCGTAATACACGTCCCATCTCGAGGATCCCAAAGTTTCACAAGATTGTCCTTGGACCCAGAGACCACCAAACCAAGCGAAGAATGCCAATCGCAGCCCTTCACATCCCAATGATGTCCCTTCAATGTACACTCCTCGGTGGCCGTACTGAAATCCCACACCTTCAGCGTTTGGTCATCTGAGCAACTCAAGAACTTCGAGTCGTTCGGAGAGAAAGCTAACTCGCCAACCGTGTTCTCGTGTGCCTTAGAGAGAATGTTAACATTGTTGAAATTCGGTTGCCAAAACTTGATACAGCCTGACATATCTCCACTAATCAACCATTTTCCACTGTGTGAATATTCTAATGAAAAAATGGGCACATCATGAGCTTGCATGATGGACTCGAAGTTGAACGTTAGACCGTTCCAAAGCGTAAACTCCCCACTATAGGAAGACACTAGAACCCTTCTTGCATCGGGCGTCCATTTCACAGCATGTATGGCGTGTTTGGATTTATTCGTTGAAATATGCACAAATTTGCTGCTTAAATCTACAATCGACGGTGAAGATATCAATGATGGTGGCAAGTCGGTGACATATGAGGCTGCTGGTCGTATCGATCCAATAGGAAGCGCACGTCGACGTCTACGGTTGTACACATTCTTGGTGATCATGTATTTCCCTATGGGTGTAAAATAGTCGATAGTTCTCCTTTGCTGTAGCTTTTTCTCCAGTTCTGATTCTGCTTCATGGTTTCTCCTTGATAGTCCGCTCATTGGTTTCCACTGGTTGTCAATGCAAATCAATCTATAAGATTAAAATCTTAAAACATCATATCAAGCAGTCAGTCGAGAAGCTTTTGCCAACATGAATTTGTTGCTTTTGGTTTCTCACGCCGAGAATTTTTCACTCCACTTCAAGCTACTTTTCTACAAGATTTTTTTTTTTTTCATTGTGAACAACAACTTCTTCGATTTGCTGGTTTGTAAATAGAGCAATACGAAACAACAAAAACCAAAGCATGCAGCCAGTACAGCACATGGGCCCAGTTTGTGCCTTAAAAGTATTTTCAAATAAATGGCTGTTCAGTGGAGAAGGCCCAAGTTTGAAAATCTATGATTACGTTACAGGTAAAAAACTCTTTGAAAGGATAATCTTCCAAAGAAATAAGATCCATGGAATAGAATACATTGATTCAAATGCAAATGGTAATGATGAATCCAATGTTAAAATTGCAGTTTGGGGAGGAAGATCACTCAGTATTTTCACTCTTGCTCAATTGAAAGACCTAAATTTCGAACTACCACATCAAGGAGTTGGTGACTGGATTTTCCATTGCATGTTTGAGGATCAAAATACATTGCACATCTTAAACTCACACAATATAGTGCATACCATCTCTACTGGAAATGAAAAGACTCAGCTTTTATTGTCCAAAAACTGTGACTGGAAATCCATCCTTTATTCAGGAACGCTCCATAAAGATCCAGAGACGGGTAAAGTTACAGTTCTAGCTGGAACTGTGATGAATGGTATTTTAATTTGGGATTTGAAAAGTGGAGCGATTCAGCATAACCTAACACAGCATGAGGGATCGGTATTCAGTGTCATCTCTTCACCAGATGGAAAGTACATAGTAAGTTGTTCGGACGATAGATCTATTAAAGTTTGGAATAGAGAGACTGGAATGTTACTGGCGAACGGATGGGGACATGGTTCACGTATCTGGGGATTATCAGTCTACAATGTTTCTGATGCTGGCTTCAATATTTTCAGCTGTAGTGAAGATTGTACTTCACGTATATGGACCTTCAAGTATTCTGGAAGTGATGAACTTACGCAAGATAGAATCGTATTAGGCCATACGGGTAGGCATGTCTGGAGCGTTGCTGTGGACGATCAAAATAAGGTTGGTTTCACGGGAGGTGCTGATGGTAAAATCCTTGTAACAGATTTAGCAAATGAGAAGAGAGAAGGATATTGGGGTCACAAATGGGAACTCAAAGACATATCCAATGAAACTGGCTACAACTTTATCAAAGGTGAACTTATAAAAGAGTATGTTGATTTTGGCTACGGTCTTCTAGCAGTGACCTCTGAGGGTAAGTTTATGATCTTGAAAGATTACAAGCAGTGGTTACCTCTATTTGAAGATTTGAGATTTGAAAGATTCTGTCTTTTGAAAGCTTTCAACCAAGATCCTATAGTTGTCGTTGGAAACAAGCATGGTGATGTCTTTATTATGAAATTCAATGAAAAGTGTGAGCTTGTTCAGAAAAATGAAATCAAGTTTGAAAAGCACTTCAGTAGACTAGGCAATATTTTCCTTAACCAGCATAACGACAGCCTGTTTGCTCTCTTCGAATCTCCTAACCCTAAAGAGCATATTGTTTACAGTGAGATTGATAGAGAAAATTTGACTTTTGTTTCTGAGAAAATATTGAGCAAACCAAGTGATAAGATCATACTAAGTTCTGTTGGGTATGATTCTAAAAGAGACTATCTTTTCATCGGCTGTAGGTTTGCAACTTTGCTTATATACTCCATGTCTGATGATCAAAATGAACCAATCGCAATATTCAAGAACTTTTTTAAAGGTGATACAATATCTTCCATAGAACCACTAAACGAGTCGGAAGAATGTACGTTATATTTGACTGACAGAGATGGAACGTATCATTTGATCAGATTTAGTGCCGAGCTAGAGTACGAATTTCTGCAAAGTAGTAGGATTCAGAAAGGTTTCTTAGAAGGTATTATTCGACTTGCTAATGGTGATATTATATTTTACGGTTTCAAGTCTGACAGCTTTTTTGCCTGGAATGAAACAAAACAGTATGAGATTATGCGTGAAATATGTGGCGGTCCTCACAGGCGCTGGTTGTTCAAGCATTGGACTGACAAAACGAGTAAGAAACTCAAGTACAGGTTTGTTTACACTAGAGCATCAGAAGTTCAAATCATCGAAATGGGAGACTCATATGCTGTTGAACTATTGGCAACAGGATTACACGGAAGAGAGATCAGGGACGTTTGTTTTGTTGATGCAGCTAATGGTAAAGATGAAAAAGTTGTGATAACCGGTGCCGAAGATACAACATTGAAGATTGGCACACTGAAGAGCAATGGAGACTTCAAATTACATTGGACATATAGAGAGCATGTCGCCGGATTACAGTCGATTCATCCAATCAACAATGAATATATAATGTCCTCGTCAGCCAGAGAAGAACTATTCCTTTGGAAGATCACCAACTGTGATGGCAAAAAATGCATGGCATTACATGGACTACTTCCACCAAGTGAAGAAAATCCAGACTTGAGAATCATGGACTTTGATACAATCGAAATAGTCAATGTTAAAAGAGGACTTGTAGGCTTTTTACTTGTTTTAGCTTACTCAAATTCTGCTATCAAGATATTCCAGTATACATATTCCACTAAAAAATTCACTCTTTTGATCGATGATTCTTACATGAAGTGTTGCATTTTTCATGTCAAATTTCTCTCGTTGAACGGAAAGCTTTACATATTGATAGGATCAACAAATGGACATATTACGCTATATGATGTTCAGACCAGTATCGAAGAGAGATACGTTACACTTGGCGGAGAAGTATGTGGAAAGGTCCGCCTACTAGAGAAAGCGTCAATCGAGGAACCAAAACTCATGAGCTTGGGTAAGTGGACCATCAACCAACAGATGCATCAATCTTCAATCAAGGCGCTTGAGATAATACAGGTGACCCCAGATAAGATAACTCTCCTTACAGGAGGTGATGATAATGCTTTAATAGTAAGCAGGCTTCAGAGTGTAGAAGGCAGTGAGCTTGTTACAGTAGATGTTGAATCATTCAATCCTTCTGCTGCATCTTCAACTATTACTACAATAAAGGCTGTTGACCAAACTACCGTGTTAGTTGGGGCCGTGGACCAAAGCTTGAGGCTCTGGGATATCCGTTCTGATTTGAAGATCGTTGAGGATAAGTACACAACTGTAGCCGACACCGGTTGTGCTGAAATTGTTGACTTTGGTGATAATACAAAGCTTGCATTAGTCGGCGGAGCTGGCTTTTCCATTTTCAAGATCTGAACTTCACAGATCAAACTCCGATAATTGTAGATTTCAGACATGTATATAATTAAAAGTAGAATGTTTCGTAGAGTTGATCTGGGAAAACCGGGAAAAAAATCAGGAAGACTCAAAATTGTGAAAGTAGTATTAAGGGTAAATATACAAATAGAATATATATCAAAGAAGTGAAATTCAGGAATATTCTTGAAACCTATAGACAAGAGATGTATTTTTTTCATTCCGTAACCGTGAAGGGGTGAGTGCTGTAATCGAAGCGAAATGATGAGATCAGGCTTGCTTTTGTTTGTGCTTTGGGTTAGCCTTACAGAGAACATAAACTCTTCCCTTTCTTCTTGCAATGTAACAGTGCTCGCAGAACTTCTTCACTGCAGTTCTGATCTTGTATGTTCTTGACATGGTTGCTAGAAACGAAGGTTGGATATGTATATTTGAATGTGCGTGTTGATGTGTACATTGCTTTGCAGCGTGGGCAGCTTGGCCCATCCTTTGCAATCCCAGTCTGAAGTTGTTGAACAGCATGTCTGCACTCTGGGTCTTATTTTTTCCTAAGTTACACCTCTTTGTGTTCGCCTTTCCTTTCGAATCTGCTCCTCTTTTCGCCATAACCTTTCTATTCATGTAATGTGGAACCTTCAACCATGAAATTTCCCCTGATGCGCCCCGAAAACGGCAGAGCTGTTGCTGACACGTCCCCAATGACAGACTGCGCCGATCGGCGTAAGAACCGGCAGTGCTGGGTAATTCTATCTTGTCCGGATTGTTGTGTTTAGCAACATGAATCGGTAGCGGGACTGATGAACCTACAGGTGAGTTTATTTCGGCTAGGAAACACAAGTCTCAGGTCAATTCCAACAATGGATTCTTGGTCTTTGGTATGTGCTCGTTGTTGTCAGCGGTATTATTTCCGTTCTTTCTTTTTTTTTCTGCGACACCTTTACAAGTAAGTGGCATTCTAACATAATTGCATTATCATACAGTTAAACACTACATCGGTAGTACGATACCCGAAAAACCAAGCTATCACCTCTTCAGACGCACAGGTACTGGTGTCATGTGTCAAGTTTGATGATTCACACTCCTTGCTCTGGGTAGGTGACTCGCGTGGCTATCTGACGTCGTATAGCGGACCAAAGATGCAGTTATACACCTCAGTGAGAGCACACAATGGACCGATATTGAAGATCTTGAACCATAAAAGAGGGATATTGTCGTTATCGTTTAATTCGATACGTTTAGGAACCAAGGAGGGAGTAACTCTGTTCAATATACTTTCAGATGAATTGAAAGGAATAAATTCCATGTCTTACACGTCAAACACGCAGACGGAATTGCTAGTTGCTGGTGACAAGGACGCTAGTCAGTCAAAGATATTCAAGATTGATATGATAAACAAATGTATCTCGAGCTCCTTTGTCTATCCCCACACCGTTATATTCATGGAGACAAACTTGAAATATATTGTCCTTGGTAGGTCCGATGGCTGTGTTGATATTCTGGATCCAAAGTCTAACAAAATTCTTGAGTCTTTCGAATGCCACTCTTCGGGATTGTCTCACATCTCTGTTAAAGATAGCAGCTTGCTAACGACGGGGTTTTCCTCCAAAAGGGGCCAGTTTGTTCCAGATAATTTTGTCAACTCATTTGATTTGAAGACATTAACTGCTTCGAGCCCGATATCATTCCCGGCTGGAGCGTCTAAAGTTTTCCATCATCCTATAATACCCAATGTTATTTTAATCTCATCGAGTACGGGACACATGAACTTCTTGGATGTTAAAACCCCATCAAAGTTGAACATATACCAAGCGGACATTACAACTTATGTTACCGCGTTTGACCTTTCCAGTTCAGGTTCTTTTATAGCAATTGTTGATGCTCTACATAACTTGCATTTGTGGTCTCGGAATGCAGTAGGCTCTTCAACAGACTTTGCCTTGTACAATGCTCCTCTTACCTTCCCTACGCCTATAGCTGAATTCATTCCAGCTTCAAATCATTTGGCAAGCTCAAACTCTCCGTTCAGTTTAATTAAGCTGCCGGCTTTTCACAGTCAATTATTGTCGGCATGGCCTAGTGATTTGGTATTTGATGTGGGAGGTTTGCCGAACCAGATAGATCCTGAGATTTTACGAAGCTCAGAACTGATCAATGGTATCCTGATAGCCAGATACAATAAAGAGAAATTTGGTCCAAGAAATGTTGCGGAAAAATATTATAACATATCTCAGCAGACTTCTGAAGGTATGAATATTCCAAGGTTTATCAGTGAACGGAATGATGATGAAGCTGAAGACGATAAAGAAGACAATATATTTATGAAAAACAATAATGCCAATAATACCGCAAACGCCGATAGCGAGAATACGGAAGGAAATGACATCTATAATCATGAAATCTTTGATTTGAAATCAGCAAGGGGAGATGTTCCGAACGCTTATAGGCAGCTCTCAATACTTTACAGTAAGTTTGGAGTGGATGACTTTGATTTTGACTTTTACAACAAAACAAAATTCTCAGGTTTGGAGATCAATTCTGGTAATTCGTTTTTCAATCCTATCTTACAGTTGTACAGATATATCGCTCCAATGTTCAACTACACTCTTATGTCACTAGCTGAAGACGTTACAGAAAAGTCCAATCTGTTGATGGAGCTTGGTTATTTGTATGATATGATGTACAAATCTGAAGGTCGTCATTGTGCAGCATCAAATTTTCAGATTATCTTTTCATCGATTGAGGAAACACAAAATTTGGGACTGACCACAGACTCAAATATTTCAAGAGATGATTATAAGCAAAGAAGAATGATACAAACTTTCAATAGATTTTTATTGGAGAGACTTTCAAAAGATGAATGCAATTTGTATAAAGCTCAAACCCCAAAGAATTTAAACGACATATGTGGTGTTTACACTGAAACTACTGTGTATTCAAATTTTTGTTCGTTGACCCATAAAAGAGTTATGATGTATCATTCAATAGATATCAATTGCTTACCTTCTCCTCCACTTATTCCCACAAGTGTTACAATTCTCAACTATTTGGAAGCTTCCATGAATAAACATATCCAGCAACAAATCGTTTGTGAGAACTGTGGGTATCAGCACCCAGTAAATGCTTCTCTGGTCATCAATAACTTGTCTCCAATTGTCGTTATAAACTTAGATTTAAGCAATCAGCAAATGAACGAGATAAGATACTTAAAAGGTTGGCTTGCTCCCGAATTTTACTTTGCCCAGTCTCCCTTAGGTACACCTGTATTGAGGACTAATGCTATAGGCGGTGTAGCTTCCAACCTCAGAAAATTTGAGTTATCTGGTTATACAGCTCAAATTACCAATAGACAAGGTGAAAGTCACCTTGTTACATATTCCAAGATTCGAACGGATCCTAGTGATCCAGGAAGATGGTACCTATTTAACGACTTTTTAGTAAGAGAAGTTCCTGAAGAAGAGGTTTTGGACATTTCTCCGTGGTGGAAGAAGCCGGTTGTTATGATTTATAAAGAGGTTGGAATGGGTGATGAGTTCAGACCAAATATCTATATGAACGATTTGAATACTTCCATTTTGCACAAAGATTTTTTCATTGAAGGGACACGTGAAGGAAAAACAATTGAATATCATTTATTGGATGAAAATGAAGTCATAAAACCAGGAACCCTAGTTGCATTAGATGCGGAGTTCATTGAACTTTTACCTGCAGAATACGAGTTTAGTGGCGAAGGGACAAAATCTCTTGTTAGACCACCCACTCTATCGCTTGCAAGAATATCTGTTATTCGTGGTGAAGGCCCCAAAGAAGGTGAATGCATCATCGATGATTATATTGCGACCTCTAAGCATGTTCATGATTATAAGACAGAGTTTTCTGGTATAGTAGCTGGAGATTTGACGCCCGGTGTCTCTACGAAAAGTCTAGTCAATTTGCAAGTTGCATATAGAAGAATATGGTTATTGCTTAACCTTGGTTGTGTGTTTGTCGGACATTGGCTGGCTGGTGATTTTAGAATGATCAATATTTATGTCCCGCCTGCACAGGTACGTGATACTGGCTTATGCTTTTACCTCAAGAAGGAGAAGAGAAAGTTAGGCTTGAAATTTTTGGCTCACTACGTTTTAGATAAGGAAGTCCAGAAAGGAAATCATGATTCCATTGAAGATTCGAGTAATGCGCTACTTTTATACAAAGAGTACCTAAAGCTGAAAGAATCGGGAAGATTAGAGAATATGTTATTCCACCTCTATTTCGAGGGACAAATGTCCCGGTTTAAAGTGCCTACGGAAGTAACGTTGAGGAAATCCAGCAACACCAAGAAAGATGACAATGTCAACACGTAGTGAAACTTTTGTACAATATATTTAGCATTTTGTAATTTATAGAATAATTTTAGTTATGATGAGTGTATAGATCGACCGGCTCTGTATGAGTGGTACTGGCTCGTGAAATACCTTCTACAAAGCGGTTTTAAACTGATGTTGCTACTGCTGTTGTTGATGAGACTGTTGAGGTTGATGATGATGACAGTGTTGTTGTTGTTGTTGTTGTTGTTGTTGTTGTTGTTGTTGTTGTTGTTGTTGCTGTTGTTGCTGTTGCTGTTGCTGTTGCTGTTGCTGTTGCTGTTGCTGTTGCTGTTGTTGCTGCAATTGATGCCGTCTTTGCTGCTCTTGCTGCTGCTGCTGCTGTTGTTGAGCTCGTGTAGTCGGCTGGTATTGAGAGGATCTATTAAGACCACCGAAATGGTAGACTTGGTTTCCGAACCCGTTGGGATTTCCAGATGTGTTGCTATGTAAATTCGTATTTCCAAAAGTAGTGTGATTTCCCCTGGCAAATGCATGTGAGAATTGCCGTCCACTTGTATTTGGCTGATACCCATACCTTGCAGATAACGCAACCCCATCCTGGTTAAAGGAGCTCGATGAGTTGGTTCCACTTCTAAAAGAGGGTGCCTCTGGCTCCTTGAAATGCATGCAACTTTTCTTCCACAGGGTAAGTAGCTCATCATTATAGCTTTCTAAATCTTCAGTGAATGGTCCCTCTGGAATTTCTGCTTCCTTTAGTGATAATCCTAAACTCTTTGAAATTGGATTTGCAGTAGCTGGTCTAGAGTTCCTTAAAGATGATTTACTAATAGATTTGGAAACTGTTTTCAAAGGTTCAGGAACATCCAGCTTTTTGCTGCTAGGATGAAACTCATGCCCAGACGTACTATAAATTCTTTGAAGAGATCCCAACATAGAGTTGGTATGACGTCTTATGTGAAGAAATTCTCTTGACAATTGCTCATATTGAAAACGAGTGGTTTGGTTGATGATTTGAGAAGGCGTTTGACTTGTTCCTTCCTCAAAATCATTCAAAGTGGCAACATTCTCTCTTTGGAGCCATAGCTTTTGTTGCGTCCTTGATTCAAGTTCGGGTTCCTGAGAAGATAGATATGACGACAAGTCCAAGTCAAGGACCTCGGACTGCGGATTATCTGAATTTCCTCCGTATTCCATTGATTTAGCTTGTTTGGAAAGCAGAGAAACGTTCTGAGGTGTTGTCTCCTCAGACGCTGATTTATGATTATTGAGATCGTCAGATGATTCTTTGTCTTCCGCTGAAAGCTGACTTTTGGAATGACCAGGAGAATGTATTGTGTTCCCTTTTTGCTGCTGTTGAGGGTTTCCCTGTACAGTTGACATCTGTAAGCGGTGTTGAAGGTTTTCAGGAACTCCGAAAGAGAGGTATGATTCTTGACGCTGGAGAGATGGGTGAGAGGCGGTGGCCTTCATATTGGCTGCATTTAGTTGGCTTAATTGTAAGTTCTTGACGGAAGGCTGTGTATTTAGATTATACAATGTCAAGCCAGATTGCTGAAAGATCAATGAGTCTTGGTTTGTGTGGTAAGGCATCCCAGATTTGGAAGAACTTACAGTCGTATTCGAATCATCATGAGAGGACGTGTTCTCCTTTGGTTCTTCTTTCTCCACATCCTGGGAGTCTTCTACCGTGTTATTGGATTGCTCCCGTGGAACCATATGATTATTTGACAACTGTCGTTCCTGTCCTGTCGATTGAGAAAGAACCGAATGCATTCTATACATACTAAGAGAATTTTCTCCCTCTTTGAAATCATCTAATTGATTAGATGTATTTTTCTGGCCAGCCAAAGTGTTATTGTCATCAGTTTTCGATTCCTGTTGAAACTGTTTATCAGTTGTATCGTGAGGAGGATTTTCAATTTTCATTTGTGCCACGTTTTCTTCCAATTGGTCCACAACTTGACCTTCGGCATTCAATTGTCCGTTCTCTTTATTGGTTATACTTGTATTCAAAGGAATACCTTGAGTGTTAGAATTGTTCTTGTCTGTTGTAACGCCGTCAGTCCTTCTCTTCGCATTGTCATTGTCATTGTCATTGTCAGTGTCATCGCCATCGCCATCGCCATCGTCATTGTCATTGTCATCGTCATCATCATCATTATCGCCATCATCTTCTTCGTAGTCTTCGTAATCTTCATTATCCTTGTTATTCAAGCCGTTGTATTCATTATCACTATTTTGGTCACTTTGAACATCGGGTTCAGCATCTACCTTGCCTCTCCTTGCCTTCCTGAGATGCAAATTCGTCATACTTTTGGCTTTATTTGGTCTACTATAGATATTTGGGCCATTACTCACTGACCTAATGAGATCGACGTTTGACCTTGTACGTGCAATTCTGGGGCGGTCGGATTCGTTTCCACCAGTATTGCTACCCATGGAGTCTACTGACCTTATTCTGGTGAGCTTTGTCGCATTTTTCAGGTTCCCGAAAGATGATATCCGGCTGGATTTCTTAGAACCGTTGACGGTGAACTGTTTTCCTTGTTTGCGTTTCGGGAGTAAGACGGAGCTTGCAGTATTTTCTATGGAGCCTTCATTCGTCATATCTATCATTGTTACTCCTCCCCTTTGAGCCCTGGAAGCCATGCAACAGCACGGAGGTACCCCCACAAGCTCCGACAGAACCGGGTGTAGCTGATATCTGAAGCACACAAATATCAGCAATTTTGAGCGACGCAGTCTGGCTGTGTAGAACCTGTAGCCGGTTCTTTATTTGAAGAAGCCAGTACAGAAGGTCTTTCGGGCACAGGGTCAGGAGCGTCTACCAACCATTGTGAACACTAGAGGAACTCAATCAGGATAGAATTCATTGATGACTACAGCTAGAGATTTATCCAACGAAATGGACTTGTACAAAGTGGCGCAGAACTACATCGAGAAAATGCTTGCTGTGGATGCTGATAATGACAACAAAAATATAAGAGTATTGCTTCTTGATGAAAGCACAGCTTCGATCATATCGTTGGTCTCTACCCAAAGTGATCTTTTGAAGAAGGAGATATATCTAGTTGACCGTTTAGAAAATGAAAATCGTGATAAGTTGAGAAATTTGAAGTGTATCTGTTTTCTGAAGCCTAGTGATTTGACTGTAACAAGGTTGTCACAGGAAATCAGCAACCCCAAATACTCAAGCTATGAAATCTATTTCAATAACATCATATTCAAGTCTCGATTGGAAAGACTGGCTGAGTCAGATGACTTGGAAATCGTGAATAAAGTGGTGGAGGTTTTCCAAGATTATTATGTGTTGAATAAATCGTTGTTCACATCGACCAATATTATGAATCCTGTTTCCGCTAGTGGGATCCAGATATGGGACCCCTTGTCTCTAGAAAGCTCCACTGAATGCTTGACCTCGCTAATTCTATCACTAAACATGAAGCCAGTGATCAAATACGAGTCCAACTCCAAGATGGCAAATAAACTTGCTAATGCTCTCAATTACGAAATGACATCCAACAGTCCACTTTTTGAGCAGCTGTCGCCTAAAAGAGATACTGCGCCATTGGTTCTCATAATGGACAGGAAAAATGATCCCGTCACACCGTTATTGTTCCCTTGGACCTATCAGTCAATGATCAACGAGCTACTTGGTATCAACAATTCTAACGATAGTGTCGACTTATCATATCTGCCGAATATTGGTGAAGAACTTCGAACGGTAATAATGAATGAAACGCAGGACCCTTTCTACGCTAGATCCATGTATATGAACTTTGGTGATTTATCTACATTGTTGAAGCAATATGTTGATGACTACAAAGTCAAAACAAAAACAAACTCTAACATCTCGTCTATTAAGGACATGAAATTCTTTCTTGAGAACTATCCCGAGTATAAGAAGATGTCTTTGAATCTTTCGAAGCATATGCTACTCACGTCTGAAATTGACAAGCAGATTAACACTCAACGGGTCTGGGAGACAAGTGAATTTGAGCAAACCATGTGTAGTAATGCGGATACCTCACATCACGAGAATGACGTATCCGAATTGGAATCATTCTTATTTGACAGCAAGAGACCTGATGGAACGCCAGCTAATCCAGTAAGTGAAGAAGTCAAACTGAAATTATTATCATTGTACGCTCTCAAGTACGAAACATACCCAAGCAATCGTCTAAACGCGTTATTGAAGAGGTTAAACAACCCAACTTTCAGTAATTTCATCCCTATACTTCTCAAATATGCCGGTCAGAAAAGTCGAATTACTGGAGAGGATGGTGGTATCTTTAACAAATTAGGAGGCACTGTTGGAGCAGCCAATCAGGTTGCTGCTCTTTTCAGCAACATATCTGGAAACAACAATACCGACAATGCTTTCATGCAGCACCAACCTAGAATAGCCAATGTTTTGGACAAGTTCATAAAAGGGAAACAAGCCTTAAACAATAATTTTGTCTCTGTTGGTAAAGACAACACTGACAGCAAAATGCCATTCAGGGAAATTGTTGTTTTTGTTATTGGGGGTGTATGCTATGAAGAAGCCCGACTAATCGAAGAACTAAACAAAAGCCACGATGGTATTCGGATTGTCCTTGGTGGAACGCAAACGCTTAACAGTAAGATATTTATAGATAATCTCAGAGAAGCTGGAAGTAATTGGTGAGGTGGATGAATATATAAACTTATTCTGATATAATTTACTATATTTTTTTCTTTTACGTATCCACGGTCGTCAAATATTGTTTACAGCAAACAATATAAAGATTATTTGCTTTCTCATTTCAAAAAAGAGAAACATGATTGAATGATACAGCTTTATTAATAAAAAATTACAGGTAAAAAAAAGATAGCCGTTCTAGGAGTGAACGAGTGGATTAGGCATGGATGTTTTGCCACGTATTGAGTAGGGCCGTCAATTGGTCCAATTGATCTATGGAATCATTATAGCAGCCTATTAAGATGCTTTTCAAATCAGTTATTTCTGGTGTAAGCTCAGAATCATTCATTTTGAAAAGATTGTTCTTGAATTCTTCTTCGTTGCTTAAATTGATTTGAATGTTCGACACGAAATCCATGATGGAAAATATCCGACGAGTCATTTCATTCATGCTGATTCTTGCGCTAGGTATATTGGCTCTGAAAGGCTTGTCTTCACTAGCAGGGGTCTTCGTATCCTTCTTTTCTCTCTTGGAACTACTGCGTTTTGGCGTTGAAGGATTAGTGTTTGAGTTTAAATTGGTTGTGTTTTTCGAGCTGAAAGAATTGCTGGACCCCTTTGTAGATACAGTTGATTTTGCTTCTGGTCTGTCATCATTATCCTCCTCATGTTCATCGTTGGACGCACTTGTGGCTGAAGTAGTTCTCCGTGGCCTAGTTCTCTTTGGGTCTCTAGCACGACGTCTTTCTTCAATCTTTGGTTTCTTATAAATTTCAACTTTTTCGGGCTTGACTTCGGTCGTCTCAGCATCAGTTCCTATGGGGGCGTCGTCATTTTTAAGCAGCTCCGATTCTGTTTCAGGGTTGCTTTCGTCGTTCTCAGGAACTGTCAAAGATATATCATCGTGAAGTTTGGCTCTATTTTTTCTCAAGCTTGCAGTACGAGTTTCCCGTATTCCTCCAGGGCCTTCACTTGAACTTATATTCACCTCTTCAGGAACAACCCCGCTCTCCTTAGCGCTTTCCTCTAATGCTTTTTTCAACATCTCTTCGTAGTTGTAGTCTCTGTAACTATAGGAAGATCTCTTTCTATGCTTCCTTCGGTGTCCATCGTCATCTTCATACTCTTCTTCATTCTGGGACATCTCATGGTCATTGCTGTGCTCTTCTGTAGCTTCCTCGTTGTCTGTAGCTTTGATTTCAAATGGTTTCCTTTCCTTTTTCAACTCACTAAAGTCATCTGCTGATTCTGGATTGTCAACTTTTGAAGACACAAATCTACCATTCTTCCTCTTGAGGCTTTTCTTCTCGCTATTCAATGAAGTTGAAGAAGAATAGGTGCTATTGTCTGCATTTTCATGGGTTGGATCATACTTACTCCTTCGAATTCCGAATCTGTCTGTGAATAGGGTATGATTTTCTGGCTTGCATTGTTCACACCAGTATTTTTCCGGGGCGTTTTCCTCATCTTTAATGCCGACACAGTAGCCGTGTTGCCAGACAGCACAAATTTCACACTGGATGAAGAAGCCAGGGTCCACGTTATCGAACTCTCCGTGGTTGTTCTTCGGAACGTACAAGTCGTCCGATCCACAGATGCATCTTGTCACCTCTTCGACCTCGTTGATATCGTCCTGGTCGTGCTCCTGCTCTTCTTCTTGCTCTTGCTCTCGCTTTTGCTCTTGCTCTGGGTCCTGACTGTGGCTAGCCCGACGGCTTGAGTGTGAGTCCGGTTCGTCTGTCCGGGCTCTAGTTGAGCGTTTGGAGGCCGGTCCCATAATATTGCTGTTATTGTTATTGTACGAGTCAAAATCGGCATCCATCTCGAAGTCTTCTGTTGCGTATTTCGGCTGCGTTGTGTGTGCTCTTCTTGATCTGCGTGAGGACATTGCAACGCAGATGGTAGTAGACAAGAAATGGAAGCGTGGAGAGGGTGGCCGAGCCACGGCAGAGTGCTTGCTGCAGACAAAAACAAGAATGCAGTGCAGTCCGAGATAAAGAAAGGAAGGAGTGGAATGGAGTTGTCAGACAGAGCAGGAAAACAAAAGCGAGGGCTGGTCGAAAAAAGGAGAGATGGTGGAAGAAAAGTAGGGGGGGACGACGGGGGGTGAAGAAATCGGGGAAGAGGTGGAGGAGAGGACCAGCATCGGGGGGTGCTGGCTGTGGAAGCAAGGCTCACAGCAGAGGACAGCATAGTGCTGCAGAAAGTAAGCGCAAACAAATATGTCTGATTTTTACGATGATCCATCGAGATACAAGAAACGGAGAGTTGTGACACACCGAGGAAGTGGGAACCGGAGACGGGACGACGGCCGAGATGCCGGTGCCAGCGGCAGTAGTGCTAGTTCTGGACACGTCGGCAAACCTGGAAGAGCGGTGCCAGAGAAGGTGCTGGCGAAGCCTGTGTGGATGACCGACGAGGAGTACAAGAAACAGCAGGACTCGATTGTTCGAGCGATCCAGCCGCTGAAGAAGGGCGTTGGGGCCGACAGCGGAACCGATGACCGTGGAGAGAGGAAGAAAGAGACTGAAGATCGTGCTGCCAGCGGTGATACTGAGGGCACGCCTATGGCAAGTGAGGACGTGAACGTAAAGTTGAAGTACCTGAAGACGTTGCAGGCGCAGGGGAAGGACGAGATTGTGCGTGACTACTACAACACGCAGACATTCCACTCGAGACAGAGCAAGCGGACGGAGTCGCCGATCTACCGCTTGCGCTCGTTTAACAACTGCATCAAGTACATTCTCATCAACAAGTACGGGAAGCCGGACGGGACGGTGCTGGAGCTCGGGTGCGGCAAGGGAGGCGACTTGGCGAAGTGGGGCATGCTGGGCACCCGGCAATTTGTCGGTATCGATTTGAGTGATGAGAGCATCCGGGAGGCGATCAAGCGGTACCGGAATGGGCGGTACGACTTCCAGGCGGTCTTTGCGACCGGAGACGCCTTCAACGTGGAGCTTCCGGAGATTTTGAAGGACTTCAGTCCGGACGAGGTGTCCCACTTGCAGTTCGACAACGTGAGCATGCAGTTCTGCATGCACTACGCGTTCAGCAGCGAGGCGAGCGTCGAGAGCATGTTGGCGAACGTGAGCAAGAGTCTCAAGGTCGGCGGCATGTTTGTCGGCACCATCCCGAGCAGCGATTTCATCAAGTGGAAGCTCAAGAAGCTGCCGCCGGACGAGCACCGCTGGGGAAACTCGATCTACTCCGTGACCTTCCCGGATCTCGACTGCTTCGACCGCGAGAAGGGCACCTTCGTCCAGCCCTTCGGCAACGTCTACAACTACTTCTTGAAGGACGCTGTCGAGGACGTGCCCGAGTACGTCGTGCCCTTCGAGAAGTTCCGTAGCATGTGCGAGGAGCACGGTCTTGAGCTCCGCTACAAGAAGAATTTCTTCGACATGTTCAACAAGGAGGTCGGCCGCTTCTTCAACCAGCTCCCGGGCCCGTTGATCCAGTCCTTGCGTCTCCCCGGCGGCAAGTACGGTGTCGCCAACGAGGAGCGGGAGGCCTGCTCCTTCTACCTAGCCTTTGCCTTCGAGCGGGTGTAGTAACCTAGCCCTTCCTTCTCCTTCTGCATACCTTCTGAGTACCTTTGTAGATAAAGACAAGTTACAACAATGAAATTGCGCCGATCGGCGCAGGAAACAAAAACACGCGGGCAGCTGTGAGTTTTCCTTGCTGCAGGAGAGCCGTTGACTAGTGGCGCCATGCCGACTAAAGCAGACTAAGACAGAAGGAAACAAGTAGGCTTGTGCCCAATGGGGCAGGCGAGGCGGGTGTCGCCAGGCAACGCGGCTAGGCGGTGCTAGCACTAGCACAGTGGGAAATTGTGTCTGCCATTAAGATCACGCGGGGCGGCAGAAGTGTTGATGTTGACGTTGGGTGTGCAGGCTGGATGACTGCCTGCGATGGGAAAGATGTGGTGAAGCCTGATGTTGTTTCTTCTGCACGGTAAAGAGGAATAGCGGGGAGAAGGGGGGAAGAGCAAGACAGCAGCAGGAACTACAGAGAGATACGGATCTGCCATGGCGTACGAGAAAGCATCGACACTGACGGTGTCCGGGCCGTTCAACGTACAACACATACCCAAGGTGAGAAATATTGCACAACCTGCATTTAGCGTTCCTTCAGGGTCGTCGGGAGCAGTCTCAGTTGCGGGGGAGGACATGAAGACGTCTTCCTCGTCGTCCTCTTCAGCCTCATCCGGTGCAAGGACCACATTCACCACCATCGGCGCTAGTGGCGGTTCCACGCCGGTGTCGTCGTCGTGCGGGACGGTGGGGCCGTCCCATCTCACGAGGAGGAAAGGAACGGGGGCAGGGGCATTCACGACTAGCGCCATCATCGTCTGTACGCTCGGGTTCCTGGCGGAGTACGGGAACGAGCTGACGTGCGCCCCGGGCGACGTCTTCAAGTTGGTCGACCCGACGATCACCAACGGGTGGGTCCTTGTGCAGTCGTTGTCGTCGGGCAGGAAGGGGTGGGTGCCGAAGGACAACGTGAAGATTCTGGACCTGCACAACTCGAATGGGAACGGGCCCATCCGGAAGACGGCCTCCACGGGCGAGAGGAAGAGGGTGCAGAAAGAGGAGGAAGGGGGAACGAGAGAGAAACTGGTGACACCTTCCATGTCCCCGTCGTCCTCGTGCCTCTCCTCGAATTCTATCTTGGACTTTTACTCCACCCAGATGACGCCGTGCACCTCCTCACTCTCCTCACACGCCTCGCCGCTGTCAACCAAGAACACCAGTATCCGGCCGGAGAACCACCTCACACATACATACGCCTCCATCTTTGCCCACTCCATGTACTTTTTGGAGTCTTCATCGTCAGCCTCGTACTGGTACAGGATCGACCTTGTCTCGGCGCAAAACAGCAGTCAGAAAATACACCTCTGCAGATACTACACCGACATACTGGTCCTCGCTAGATGCCTCTCCTCCCAGGCAGACTCGCTGACCGCAGGCACTGTACTGCCCAAGCTGCCAGAAGCCTTCTGCCTCGGCGAAGACTCGTCAAGAGCAGAAGGTGACGACTCCTTCGCATCCCACATCTATCAAATCGACGAGTATCTACAGCAGCTGTTTAACGTCATCCAGGCGCAGCCCGAGGACGCTCCTCCAGTCCTCACGTTTCTGAAGTTCTGCCAACCAACAGACAATGACTTTGAGCACTACGTGCCTCTAGATGACGACCAGATCTTGCGAATCTTGAAACCCCACCAGGGCGAGGTCAGCAACGACATCGAGTTGATCTTGAAAGATGAAGAAAAGGAAGAGGGCGTCGACGAGCACGGCAAACTGAGCAATCACCATCCCCGCAACAACAACAACGCCGTCAACAATGAGCTGGGCGACTTCCTCTTCACCGCTCCTAAGCTGCAAAAGACTTTCAGCGCCACCTCCCTAAGCTCGAGAAATTCCTCAAGCACAACCATCTCTTCTCCCTCCACAATGGGTTCTGCCGTATACGTCAAGATCAAGATCATCTACAAGGACGAATACAGTCTGATCAAATTGCCAGGCGACGAACTAACCTTCGAAAACCTCTCCACAGCCATTTCAGATAAGCTGAAAGGCTTGTGTCGTTTCACCATGGCCTATCGGAACGACAACGGGATATTCATATTACTCAGAGATGACAATGGTCTGAAAAAGGCTCTCCTTATCAACAACAGGAAGATCATCGTCAAGGTGATCTGACTGCTGGTACTTGTTGTTTTACTACTTTCAATTCACTTCGGCTTTTCCCATTTCTCCCTTACTCTTTCCTTGTTTTTTCACGAGATCTACATGTTCATTTCTGTATGTAGTGTCTTTCAACATTACCTTGTTTTTTGCTTTTCCCTTTACTTAGACTGTTTGCTCTTTAATTATCTCTCTTTATCTTTTCAGTTATATTCTACATTTAATACATCGCCATTCCCGAGCCAACTCTCCATGCAGCCATCTACAAGCAAGATCTTGAAAATCTTCTTCTTCGGATTCGCTATTTTTTTCAGAAATTCCTCCTCCTTAACTCCAAAAATTACTGCACCAGAGACAACTCTGAGTATCTGATCTATACATTGTGGTACAATACTAAGGTGCTTCGTCCCCGCAACACTAAAAAATGATACAGCTATTCTGCCTCTATGCAATCGTGCTTTTGCATCTTGTCAACGGTGCAACCTGCATACAGTTATATGACCTACTGATCCATCCGGTAGGTGTACCCTCCGCTAACGGGTATCTTTTGTCAAACATATCCATAGATTCAACAATCATAGAGAGTCAATTGTCATCGAAAGAAACCTTATTGATTAAAGATATAGCAGATAGCCCAAACGGATGGTGCCTCTCTTTACATTCTCAACCTGGTGATGAACTAACAGCGCCAGAGCTAGAATGCTTCAACTATTTTAAATTAATCGGCCAATTTTCATCGATCCATGATCTAACCGGTGAATTGAGTCTTGCCCTTGATGCAGAACACCAAATCGTCTCTGCCAATTTCTACCCAAAAGGAAAAGGTGGACTTTCTTTGAGCATCAGCAAGTCTTACAAACTCTCACACCCACAACCTCGTCTACGTCTTGACGGTAAGACGGATGCAACAGAAGACGTCGAGATTTCACAGAAAAACACCAAAGAGAAGAAGAAGTCGAAACCAGAAGCGAAAAACCTCAATAATGACAAAGAAGATGAAACCGGCTTAAATGCCGACGGATTGAAAGATTTTCAGGAGATAGTGAAGCCACGGGGCTTATACTCGGACGAGAAAACGTTTATAGAGAGATACTGGGTCTACATCGTGCCTCCAATGTTGGTCTTTTTTGTTGTCGGGAACCTAGGTGGGGCGTGAAGCCATCGTGTATTAGTTATGTGTAATGTTGACGAAAGTCACTGGAAAAAAGAGGCACCATGCCTATTCGCCCAAAGAGGAAATTAATGTGTGATGGAAGAAGCTAGGGAAAAAAAAAGGACACCGGTTTGCTCTCTACCTTTTGATTTTTCCGTCGAGGACAGACTCTTGCTGGATCCGGCGTCCTCTCTCTTCCTTCCATGCAGGTATGAGTCTTCGCCCGCCAAAACATTGCTAGATTAGTCGATAGGATAGTATGAATCTCTCTAACTGGATAGGTTTGCTCGGTGGCTGTCTGTTGTTCGGCGAAGGAGTCCAGGCACGAGGTATATTTTCCAAAGTTGGTGCCTCGTGTCTCTACGTCGCTGCCAACTTCACATCCTTTCCGTTTAACTGTGACATGCCCGATCTTGCCTTTAAATGTAGATGTCAAGATCCGGCTTTCTTGGGAACAGTAACAAATTGTGTCGAGAACCACGCAAGCGATCCCCATGAATTATCAACAGCGTTCTCCCAGTTGCTGGAGACATGTAAAGCTCAAGGCGGTAAGTCTTGGGCCTTTCTTGATTTAGTGAAAATGAACGAAAACGCAACAAACTACATGATCGATTATGATACTTTGCCTACTCCGAAATTCAAAGCAAGTTTGGTCTGGAAAGCCATGAAAATCCATGATGTGCAAATGAAAAATGAACAGCTTCTAGAGAACTATAATGAGGATAAATATGTGGATTCCATACGACTTCCTGCCTCAGCTAGCACAATTGTATTTAATCCTTATTCCGACGAAGACCTAATTGAGGAACCTATTGTAGAAATCAAAAACACGGGTATGCTCAGAAATGGCAAAGTTGTTGGAATCGAACAAATGCCAAACTTTGAGAACTTTAAGGAAATTGAAACTATCGGTGTGGATAATATCTTGCAAGCACCAAGGTTTATATTGTTCAATCCGGTTGTCGTTCCAAGTGAATTATATAACATCTCATACAATAGTGTTTCCAAGTTAATGGACCAGAGAAATCTAGCCACCGTGTATGGGTTTTATGTTTACGCCTATTGGAGTGCAATAATGTTGGTTGCCATCATTGTCAATATTGCCCAATGGACTTCACCTTATTATAATAACAAAATAGCAAAGACAAGGTTTGCGCTTTGGTGTAAAAGTAAGATCATCTGTCCTCAAATCATCAAGCCTAGCAACGTGCTAAGTTTTAGAGCCAATTCAGTAGCAGACAATACTTTGAAAGAGATGGTCGATGGTCCTATGGGAATGTTTATTGGTGCAGAACGGGTAAAGGCCCAAGATACACAAGCTCAAATCTTGAGTTCCGAGTTATTAGATGAAAAAAACCAAAGTAAGTTGAATGATTTGAGCAATAAGTTGAAAAAGATCAGGAAATCATCACTGAAAAGGGATCAAAGTTCCAAGTTTAATAGAAATTGTAAAAACAACGTGTTACACACAATTTACACCATGCCAGTCAGAATGCATGCACTAGTCATTATTGGATACTTAATTTTGAATGTGGTCTTTTGTTGCGTCAATTATGAAATAGCATACCCAAACACGGTCTTCACATGTCGTAGGGGTCAAATGCTAGTTTCAATTGCTGATAGAACAGGTATTATTGGTACTGTTCAGTTGCCTATTGTCTTCCTCTTTTCCTTGAGAAATAACCTCTTCTCCAATATCACTGGAATGTCATACAGAACGTTTCAAATGTTTCATAAATGGACTTCAAGGGTTGTATTTGTATTGCTAGTCTTACACTGCGCATTTTACTTACTGTTTGTCAACGTTCGTGGTGATTATATTGAAAGATGGGGGTTATTGAAATGGAGATGTGCAAATACTGCTTTTGGTGCTATTTCGATAACAATGCTTGTTTCACTCTTTAGAAGATCATTCTATGAATTGTTCAAGGCTACCCATAAGATGCTGTTGATTGTTTTTGCAGTTGGCTCGTGGTATCACTGTTTGACCCTTGGATGGACTGAATATCTTGGAGCAGCTTATGTCGTTTGGGGAATGGATTATTTAGTCAGATGGGCTAAAATGATTTCCTCTGGTGGTATATTGAAAGGCCAGTGTAAGGTTATTTTCGATACGAAAACCTTAAAGCCACATTCAATCAAAATAGTAGTCAATCATTCAGGATGGTGGAAGCCTTATCCAGGATGTTATTGTTGGATTAGAATATTGAAATATGATATGTTTTGGGAAGCTCATCCTTTTACAGTGATATCTGCAACTTCAGCTAATAACTATAACCAGTTGGTTTTCATTATCAGAGTCAAGGATGGTTTGACAAAGAGGTTAGCAAATCACGTTTCCAAATTTCCTGGTGGTGAATGTAACTTGAACTTGATAGTTGAAGGTCCATATGGTAACAACATTCCATTCAAGCAGTATGACAAGTCTGTGTTAGTGGCAGGTGGTGTGGGATTAGCGGTTATTTATTCGATAGCTATGGATCTTGCACAAATCTACAGAGCTCAAGAGTTGCGTGGTAAAAGAGTAGTCAATGATACCAACCACAAACATATATCTTTGATTTGGTTCATACCAAATTTCGAAAGTCTTATGGCTTTCAAAAATGAAATTGAAAGCTTAAAAAGTTTCAAGGATATTATGGAGGTTCAAATATTCGTTACCAGAAGCTTGAAAGATGAGATGCTACAGGGCATCATCAATGATGCAAACCTTATCAATCCTTTGGGCGTGCTGTCCACTTCCTACGAGCTCGAAGGGTTCAGAGGATTTGCCAGTGCCCTTATCAAGAGTGCCAATATGCGCCGTCTAGAACATATCGAAGGTAAAGATACGGGGAGCTCGATAGAAGAGAAGCAGCTGACTACGTACAAAAACAAGGAGAATAGTAGCGATGAGGTGAATATTGAGGAAAAAGACGTTGATGATCTAGAAGGAGACACCACTGACACCAAAGATGGTGGGGACGTCGAACTGGGCAGCAACCAGGTCTTGCAGGAGCAAAGGTCCGAAGAGGTTGAGTTTTTGAAATGGTTGATTGCCAACAACGGCGAACAGATCAGCGTCAGCTTTGAGGACAAGCCGTTTCTACAGGACGAGTTGTCGGAGTTCTTGCTGAACACAACGGACCGCCGTCCGACGGCGTTGATTTCATGTGGGCCCACGATGCTCAATGCCGACGTCCGTTTGTCGGTGGTCAAGTGTCTTGAACGGGGTCTCTATGTCGATTACTACGAGGAGGAGTTGCTTTGGTAAGCAGCGCGTTTGTATTTGTATAGGTATCCGGATATTTTGAAAACAGGAAGGAGAATGTGTAACTGAAATCAAGTTTAAAGGAATGACATAGAGACTGGCTGGCGACTTCTCTTTTCTGTAGCAAGGGCGTGTCCATAGATTGGTATGAGTAAACAGAGCAAGCAGGCGAAACAGGCCAAGCAGCTGGGAGAAGACATCTGGAAGACGCAGACGGTGAAGATCAACAGTGAGTTGTTCACGCTGACATACGGATCGTTGGTGGCCCAGATATGTCGAGAGGAAAAGTTTGACTACGATAAGATCAACAACGTGTTGTTTGACATGGGTCGGAACATCGGGGTGAGATTGATTGAGGAATTTTTGAGCAAGACGAGTCTGGAGCGGTGCTCGAGTTTTAAGGAGACCAGTGAGGCTATCTGCAAGATTGGGTTCAAGATGTTTTTGAACGTGGTACCGAATGTGACATACTGGAGTGCCGACGGGCGCACGTTCCAGTTGACGCTGCTTGAGAACCCCTTGTCTGACTTTGTGGAGCTTCCGGATGACATTGACGAAGTGGATTACGACTACGACGTGGCGGTGAACGGGCTGGAGGACATGACCCTCTCGGTAGACATCGACGACAAGCTCGGGCCCGGCAGGGGCCGCAAGGGCAGTGCCCGTAAGGAGCTCTGGTATAGCAACATCCTCTGTGGGGTTCTTAAGGGCGCTCTTGAGATGGTGCAGCTGGATTGCCAGGTGTGGTTTGTGAGCGACGTGCTACGAGGCGATGCGTCGACCGACATCAAGGTCCGTTTGGTGCAGGTCCTCAAGGATGAGATTCCAGACGGGGACGAGTAGGAGTGTATAAAACAGGAGGGCTACCATGTGTGTGTCCGAGGGTTATACAGTCAGTTTCGTATATCTTGTTTCTCTGTTCTTCACCGGAAAGCCGGCAGTCAGGTAATGTAGATAAGGTGTAAGATTGAAATCATCATAGTATAACCGTGGCGCCTATTCCGCTGCAGCGTGTACAGCGTCAAGACATGTCGATCACTATCGGCAGCCACTACATGGGGAACCGGCACTCCGTATCCTCTTGCGGACCCACAGCAGAAGGCCCGGCAGGGAGAAGAAGAGTGGTTAAGAAGGTGAAAAAAAAAGAGAGACAATAGAAAATGTGTCTTGTCTGTCCAGGCTTTTTTCTATGTCGCAAAAGAAAACGAGAGCGGGCTTTGTTTGTTTATTTTTGTTGATCAGGGTTTTGGGGTCTTGTCAAAACCGTGTCAGTTCCGGTGGAGACAGAGGTCAAGAGCTCGAACAAAACAAGAACAGCAACCCGTGGTGCATAATGGATGGAACCAAATCGGGTGGCGAGGACGAGTACGAGGGACACGATGCAATTGATATGTACGGAACACACACGGATTCAGAAGAGAGCTACCTGAACAGAACCGGTTTCGAAGAGCCAGAGGACGAGTGGGAAGAAGGTGAAGGTGAAGTTGCAGACGAGGAAGAAGCAGGAGAACAACCGCTGGTTGTAAGTGAGCCCAGTGCTACTGAAGAAACCGAAGAAGAAGCTGTTGAACGGAGCGAAGAACAGACAGGAGCGGACGGCAATAGCGGTAAGATTGATGGGCAAGAATCAAAGGATGAAGGTGATGATGCTGGTGAAGGTGATGACGAAGAGGGAGCTGAGAATGACGAAACAGTATTCATGGTGGATGTAAACGGAGACCACATCGAAGAACAAGAAGACTACGATTTGGATTTCAACGAGTACGTAGGACCGTCTGATGAGGAAGACATGGGGGAGACCGAAGAATACGACGATGAGTATAACAATCAGCACGAAACTTCGCCTGGGTTGGTGGTTCCGGATGTCGGCATCACCCGGGAGTCGAGTATGATTTCCAGGATCACCAATGAGAGTGACATCTTCGCCAACCCTCGGAAGCCCTCTGTGGCTTTCCCACATCCTTCGTTGCAGACTTTAAGTGAGGAGATGAAACAGTTTTCCGGAGAGTCAGATAGCGACTTTATTTCGATGGTGAACGGGCGTACTGCTAAGCTTTCGAGGTCTGCCACTGCGTCGTCGACGGACTCGGATTCAAACCGCTCCTTTGGCCAGACGGATATCATCGACCACCACAACCAGTTTATCTCCAACGCACGGTACTCCCAGAGCATCATGTCCTATGATGATGACGATGACGATAATGACGATGCGTTTTCGTTCCAAGCGAATGACGATAAAGAGTATGAGATAGGGTACACGCCAAGCCATGAGTTTGATGATGGTGGTGTGGCGAATGACGAAGGTGACGAAACGGATACAAACATGACAGACACCGAATCGGTGACAGAAGACGACGCCAAGACCCCAGTTGATGAGGTTTCAAATACAGCGCTTCCTCCCGTCCCCTTTGCCCCACCGCTCATGGGAGAATCCCAGCAAGGGGCAGAAAAGAATAGGGATAGCATAATCAACGCAGAAGAGTTACAGAACGAGGTCGGTGCAATGAGGAATCAATTTGTTCGGTCAGATATGCATCCCTCTGTGATGAGTAAAGTGACAAATCTCGTTGAGTTTACAGGTGGCGACGACATGCCTGAGCTCCCGAAGGGCATGCTGGTGAACGGAGCGCCCGTGGATTCTGTTGTCAGTGACTCTATGGCTGAGAAGGGTGAATCTGAAGAGACTTCTATGACTGACCTAGACAAGTCGTTAGGAAGTGGGAATCTGGGAGTGCCAAGCGATGATGAGCTGGAGCTGGACAAGACGAAAAGTTCTGGATCCATAGGACTGAACAGCAGGTTCAACAAGAGTGCTAGCACCCTTGGGGGAAGAAGTCTTGACAATTCATCGTCAATTTCGGGGAGTACAAAGTCTCTAGTGCAGCCGGTGACGCCGAAAAACATCAAAGCTGGAGAGATTTTTGCCAGTATACCTGATGTCGACTTAGTGCAGATGTTCACGAATAACACCAAGGTTGAAGACAACATAAAGTCATTACGTGAAATACGAATCGAGTTGAGTGAATTCGATACTGGGATCACTGACTGGATATCCTACAACATGGGAGACAGTATGAAGATCAATATGGAGGACGACAAATTGGGTGTGCATGTGCGTAAGGCTTTCAAGCTCTCTGAAGAGGGCAGTGTTCCAAGCAACCGTAATACGTTTACGAATATGGGCAGTTTTAGCGATACGGTAGAGAATATGGCACATGAGTTTGGTGATTTCGGAGGGCGAAATGTTATCAAGTTCAAGGACGTTGTGAAGGAGGTGAAGGTTAAAAAGATCGGACAAAGGGGAAAGACGTTACTACGGAAACTCAAGAAGGTTCCTGAATTCAACAGTAATAATTAAATAATGAGATAATGGAGTACATTGGAAGATGTACTTGTGTATTTACGAGTAAATGAAATTTCAAATAGCATAATGCCAAATTCCAAATGCAGAATTAGAAAGAAAAGATGGCGGGGATTCATTAGAGTTGTTTTATTATCTATAACGGATTGTCTATCGCTTTACTGTTTTTTAGCCACTAGGTCGGCACCTATTTCTCTCACCACACGATCCATTAGTTCCCGCACGCTATGGCAGCCCTGTATTCCGAGGTCAATGAGTTTCTGTAGCTTGTCCAGGGGTATTTTGTCTTCCATCAAGAGGAGATTGATTTTGTCGCCATCGCCGACAATACCGACGGTCAAGAAGCTCAAGTCGTTTTCCTCGAGGGAGTTGGAGTCCAAGAGTGGGAAGGTGTCGTAAAGGGCGACGTTCACGGCGCTGATGTAGTCGTACATGGCGATGCCTGCGTCGATGAGGGCCAGAGAGGCGGCATTGACGCAGGACGCTAGCATGCCACCGTCGAGCTGCAAGATTGTTATCGAGACCTCGATCACCGTCCGAGAGTAATTTTTCTTGACGATGGTCTGCTGGAGAGCTCTTTTCAGTATGATGGCCAGCTCGGACATGCGGCGGTCGTTTCTCGACGTGGATTTTCTTTCTGTGGTGGCGTATGGCGGCTGGATGATGGATACGGAGATGGTAGGCTCGTTAGAGGAGGAGGGGGCGGCGCTGTTGACGGCAGAGGTCATCAACGTGTCAGAGGGTCCCCGTACAAGACAGAGGACCTTGGTGTTCCCCTGCGATATGTATGCAGAGCCGTCCGACGAGTGTGGGTGGGTGTTAATGGAACAGTTGAACGACCGCAGCTCGTTAAAGCGACGGCCGTCGACTCGCATTCCTTCGGGGGAGAAAAGCTCGAACCTCGACATTGGCAGTAAGGACAGCGGTACTGGTTATAGGTATCCGTTGAAGAGACGCCGGAGACGGGCCAGCAGAAGCATGAGCAACAGCAATAGGAAGAGGCCAATCCAGAAAAAAAAATTGACATGAAAAAACAGGAAAAACATGCGAGCGCAAATTGGGAGATAGACAGGAAAGCAGGAAAGAGGGGGGGGGAGAGTAGACAATCAGTCGGCGAATTCCCGGAGGCCAAAGGCGATGCTCTGGCGAAGGAGGACGACGTCGACGACGAAGACGGAGACAAAAAGGAGCCCCATGCCGATCAATCCCGGCTGGAACTTGGCCCGCTCGGCGAGGTTGTAAAAGTTGAGCCAGGCCTTCTTCAAGCCGAGGCAGGAGCAGAAGCCGGCGACGGCGCAGATGAAGAGCGTCGTCGGCTTGAAGAAGTGTGTGTAGTCGTGGACGTTGCTGGTGTAGGCTGCAATGAGCAGCGGGAGGTTGGTTTCGGTGTCGTTGCCGCCAACGACGCCGTCGACGTCGGTGATCCGCCGCACGGAGAGGACGATCATCTGGAGGACGACCTGGGTGATGGAGAAGGACGACACGAGCAACGTCGTCGTGCACCGGATGTATGCGAGAAACGAGCGTTCGTTGGCGAGCTCGTCCCGCGTGAGGGAGTTCTTATTATCGTAGTGGGAGAAGACGCTGTTGAGCGCACGATCTGTCCAACGGACGTGCATGGCTGGCGGCGGCGGGCGGTCTGCTTTGTGCATCTGTCCTTGACGGCCAGATAAGAACTACCAGGGCAGCAGAGGACGTCGGAGGTCGGAAGTCGGAGCTGGAAATAGGCAGGACTGAAACGGCCAGAGCCTCCGCAGGGGAGGCAAAAGGCGAGGCACGGATTCACTATTTATTTCTCTCTTTCTCTCTTTCTCTCTTCCTCTCACCCTTCCCCCGTTCCTCCTTTTCCTTTTCGAGCCGTCCGGTCAAGCACATCATCTCCAGAAGCTCCTCCATCCAGCATTGTCCATGTTGGAGCAGACGGTCATGCTGCACCTCGACGTCGAGACGTGGGAGACGGCCAAAGCGGTGCTGCACCACTTCAAACAGGGCTTCATCTACATCAACTTCACCCTCGCGATGCTCATCTTCGTGCCCTACATGACACTCATCCTGTTGGATTTGGTCGTCTACATCGGCCGGCTCGTCTGCGAGTGGCTCTGCGAGCTGCTCATGCTTTTGACGAGCCCGGCGGCAAAGGCGGCGCCTTCCCCAACAGCGTCCGGCGACTGCAAAAAGACAATCTGAGCTCCCTTCCTATTCCCTATTCCCTATTCCCTATTCCCTATTCCTTATTCCTTATTCCTTATTCCGACTACATTCTGTTTTTTCTCCTGCTTCTGCCCCTGCTCCTGTTCCTGTTCTCCCTGGTGGCGACAGCACGGGGGCGGTGGTGGTGATAGCAGGACCGGGCCCTGGGGGCTCCTCCCTTTTTTTCTCACTCCTCTTTCCGCCTCTCCGCATCTTACTCCGTGCACCCGTGCACCACGGGGCAACAAACAACCGGAGTGGCGCAGCGGAAGGGGCTGTGGCGGTGCGGGAGAAAGGAGAGGCCAGAGGCCAGACGTGGAGAGAGGGACGGTCTGTCCGATATGACTGGCCACTGTCTCTGCTGCGACGCTCCGCTCTCCTTAGCCGGCTGTATACGTTTGTTTATTCCGCTGCGTGTAGACACAGCCCCAATTACACTACCAGACGCTACGTTCACCATGTCCGCAGAGAAAAAGCTTGCCGCCATCGACGACGACGACGCCATCGCCGAGCCCGGCGTCAGTGACGCTGAGAAGGAGAAGCTTGAGACGACAGAGACGACAGAGACGACAGGGAAGGAAGCTGCTGACGCTGGAGAGGTGAAGAGCGGCTCCGATGAGGTGAAGAAGGAGGATGAAGAGGAGAGGAAAGAGGTGCCGAAGATGAAGGAAGAGGAGATGGAGTCCAAAGCAGAAGCAGAAGCAGAAGCAGAAGCAAAGGACACCACGACGGAGGCAGAGGCTCCGCCTCCGCCAATGCCAACAAGACCGGCCAAGCGGCTCTCACAGACAGAGCTCACGATCGCCCAGCTTGTCGACGTGTTCCCGCACTTGGACCTCAAGTACATCAAGATGGCCCTCATTGCCTCCGAGGGCCGCTTGGAGCCGGCGTCGAACGCCTTGTTGTTTCTCTCCGATCCCAGCTCGGGCATCGAGATCCCGCAACCACACGGAGGAGCTTCCATCTCAGCACCGCCAGCAGTCGCAGGCAACATCCCAAGTCTCGAAGAGTCGGACGAGGCGTTGGCCAGACGCTTGGCAAGAGCGTACGAGAGAGGTTCGAGGCGCACGTCCGCCTCCACGGCCAATAAGGGCAGGACGAGACCGCAGGAGCATGGTGCCAACAGCAACCGCGTCCGCAGGACACCCAGCATGAACGAGCACCGTGTCTACAACAACTTCATCGACGACGACGACAACAACAACTACGGCGCCGAAGAGGACCTGTACGAGACAATCACGAAAAACGTCAACGACGCCAAGCAGGTGGTGGGCGGCTGGTTTGGAAACGTGGCCAAGAAGCTCCAGGAGTCGATGGACCAGTCTCCTGATGGGCAAACGCAGGCGCAGAGGCAGGGGAGACAGGCGCCACCTTTTCCAAATAGAAGACAAAGTCCCGTTCCGCAGCACGGCTCGGAACCCTACTCGAGAAGCCCATACCAGCAGCCGCAGTCTATCCAGCGGGGATACTACTCGCAGAAGAACGAGTACGTGGTCAATGCCGGGGAAGAAGACAACGACGACGATGCGCCAAAGCTACCTGCTCGCGGCAAGGGCCAGGCCCATTTGTACCCGGCGGTAGGCGGCGGCCATTCGGACATCGAGACCCCGGTCCAGATCGAAATGACCGACGCCTCTACCGACCTGGCAGACTCTCCTAAGCCAATAGAAAAGGACGATCTGTATACGACGAACAGTGCCAAAATTACAATGAACAAGAAATCCGAACCTACCATGGCCACGAGCGCAACCACCACCACTACCGCCGCCAATGCTAAGTCAGCAGCAGCAACCCCTGCATCTTCCAAAAGTAAAACATGGACGCCCTTGAAGTCTGTGGACCCAGAGCCTTCTAGCGATGCGTTCTTGGTCGACGATAGTGAAGATGATGATGATAAATGATAGTTTTCTCTGCTACACTTTCTTTTCTCTCCTTCTTTCATTCTCCTACTTTGTTAACTTCCTGTGTCTCTTTTTTCTATCACTTTCTTTCGACTTCTTCCTTCTAATTTCAATTCAAATATCTTTCTAAAAAAAATGCTAAAAGCTCTAAGCTTTTTTTTTTTTGCTCAAAGAAAAGATAAAAATAAACATGGTTTACATTCTACAAAAATAATTCCCTACTTAAAGTCTCTTATTTTCTAAGAATCCAGTCTCCGTGAAATCTCCCTCCCAGAGAATGGTTCTCAGAATTTTCTTTAGAACTTCAACTTGGAACGCCCCGTAGGGAAACCACTCACCATCAACACTAATGTAACACTCCTTGTCAGCCTTCGGTATCAGTCTGAAGGCTTCAACTTTACTATGGTCAACGCAATCCTCCCACACATGAGTACCTTTCTCCAACGACAGCAATGCCCCCGCTGTCGGTATAATCCTCGATCTCGAATCAAAAACAACTAAATCAATAGCCCCATCAGATGGCATAGCAGCAGGGAAAAAATTGGTCGTTGCTGCAATATATGGCATCTTGCCTGCGTAGAAAATTCTCATATTGTTTGTAGTGCCCTTGTCATAGATCTCCCAATCATCAGGCAAAGTACTGAAATCTTTCGATTCCTTAAAGCATGATTGATACTTAAGTACAAAATCATCATCGCTTAGTTCCTTAAGGTCTGAACCAGCAGCTGAAAAAACCGACGACGATTTAGAATATCTTTCAGTACTTACATGAACGGAGTCTTTATAACCTCCTCTCTCAATAGTTCCATGGCGGCTTCTAGATTCAGGAGTTCCCCTATTTTGTGATTCATTCATATAGTAATTCGAAACTTCCTCCTTATTCTTACATTTCCATTTTACCGCCAAATCGCATGGGTACTTGTGTCCCGCTAAAACCTCATATGCAACACCTAAATCAAACCTAATACTTCCAATAGAACGCATCCATTCGGTACCAATATCAGCCTGAGCAATGGCACCAAAAGTTTGTGATAGAAAAGAAACAATAACTTCGTCAGATGACTCCTTCCCAACCGCCATCAAATCACATTGGGATGGCTTACCTTTCAGAATCCTCAAAGCAGCCAATGATGCGGATGTAGCTCCAAGACAGGATAAGGACATGGCATTTCCAGAACCACCAGGAGTTTGAACAACGTTAACTTTGGAAAAAGCTTCAGCACGATCTTCACGTTGGAAAAATCCATTGATTACTTCATATGGTATACCATCACCAGAAGCACATAAAATAGTGTCATATTTCTGGATATCTATCGACTTTGCGATATCGGTAGCATGACCTTTGTACTCGGTATACTGAACTTCAAGATTGCAGTGGGCTGCCGACAAGATAGGCTGGACTTCTTCTTTGAAAATTTTAGTAGCTTCACTTGTCCCACTATGAGGATTGATCAAAACAAAGATTGATTGTTGTCTAGATCCATTTAAGCTGAACTGAGAATGTGCATAAGAACATCTTATTATAAATTCTGTTAGGTTGATGTTTTCATCCCCCAATACGCTAGTATCCTCCAGCTCAAGGGTCAGAATTTGGGACGTAGGATACACCTTTCTTTTAGCATCTTCGTAAGGTAGTTTAAACTCACCGACTTTGTTTGGAATTTGGATTGGTATTTCATCAAAAATTGGATACACGTATGTCACCTCAACTTCATTCAGTTTACCTGAGCTAGTCCCCTCAACCCACAAGATATTCCTAAAAGGTATAAGCGAGTTAATATGTCTTGACTCATTAAAAGAAGACGTTGCCGTTGAAACAGGCAGACAGCAGGCTAAGGGATTGTCCAATTGAGGGGTAGTAGTTACCATCAGAGGTTGGCCAGATAGTACTAGCCTTTTCCCCACCAGGTCAATAGTTGCCTTCATATGACTTAATTCTCTATAGCAAAGGTTGGACTTGGGTTGTAAAAAGAGGCTAATCGTGGCCGAAGCCTTGATACTAAGAAGTGTTAATTTACTTTTTACCAAGAAATATCACACACGTACCCTTTAAATCGATGGGGGGAGGAATTTGACGAAAAAATAACAAAAAATAAACGTCAGCTACAGGATTCGAACCTGTGCGGGCGGAGCCCAAAAGATTTCAAGTCTTTCTCCTTAACCACTCGGACAAACTGACTAGTTTTACCCAATTTGTTTTATTGCTAATAAACAAGTTCAATATATCACGTGCTTTACTTTAAATTTTTGATGCGCATTGGCTTTTGTTCAGTAAATACTAAATTTGGCGATTTGAAAATGAGTATTTTTATGGTTTTCCGACAAAAATCTATAACGATGCATTCGAACTCTTAAAAAAGTTTTATCAAACTTCTTAGTTTCAAAAAAATTGTTTGCCGTTCGACAAATAATCTGAGCATTCATGTGAAATGTACCAGTTATAAAATACCTTTAACTTACTTAGGTAACATTCTTAGCCTACTATTATTAACCTATATTTAATAATAGCCTTTATTTGGATATCTGCTGAACCCAAATACTTACGTTATCAAAATACCTTTTACCCTTAAAATCGGTGCCATCAATCCCATCCATTTCCTTCCAGCTCGTTGAAATTTCTAACAGAGAACCTTGATCAATGGATTGGTAAGCAGCTTCCATTGCGCTATTGAAACTGAAAGTGACAAACGATCTTGTAATGATATTGGAATATTCCACTTCTACACACACATTCTCTTGTATCTCTTGACAGTACTGATACTCCTGGTTCACTTTTATTTTGAAGTTGGTGAAATACAACCTCGAATCGGTCGACTCCTCCTGGATGTTTGCAACACGTACGTCAAATGTTTTACTGTCGTACTTGTATGTTGGGCTATCAACTCTTACTTTTTTTAGACACCAAGTCTTTGAGTTGCTTCTAATCTGTGCATATAACCTGCTGAGCTTTTGGTCATCTAGTAGCTCACACCAATAACGCAATAATTGAATCTGTGACTTGATTTTGACTCCAGTATCGTATATCGCCCTCCGTTGCATAAAAATTTGGGTAGCTTCTGCTAAGGGGACTCCATAGAGTAAAGTGATCAATGCAGAGACTAGTGTTCCTGTCCTTCCTTTTCCATGCTTGCAGTGGATAAATACTACATGAGAATTATCTTGCAAGAACCTCGCAATATCATAAATCAAACTAACAAAATCACTCAATGCTACCGCATGATGATCTGTCCAGTGAATCCATCTAGTGGATACAGAACCAGAGTACTCTTCATCAATGTGATAGGGTTCTTTCTCAGCCACCAAATTGATTACAACTGATTTTTTGTAAGTTTGAGCCAAAAATCTTAGGATTTTATTTAATGAACTTTTGCTCGAAGTTGTCCCTATAGAAATTTTCTCTGAAGGATAAGAGCCCACTAGTACTGTTGGGAGAATGTAAAACAGATCGACCCCGTGGCATGGCTGGGGTACCTTAATTTTTGGCACAGTAGTCATTGCTGGTAGACTTGCCAGTGAGACAAGATGCAAAAGAGCATCATCGCAATTATCAGAGGATTCGCTGAGCCTCTCAACGCTATTGGACAAGTACCCTCTTAGTTGAGCGGTCAAAAAAAGAGGACCTGCCTAATTTAGTCCAGACATGCTATTGGTCACCTCCATTCGATGTCCTGTGCAGTCTACTTAAGTTGGTTTCAGCGGAGACGAGTCCTTGATTGTTGTTGGGTGATGTAATTATGGCCATCTCCAGCCTAAACTCTGAATTTTTAACTTCATAGTTTTGAGACGATAAGTCAGCAGTCAAACCAAGATGACCATGTCTCAGATGAATGGCTCAAAGCTGCATAAGGGAGTTAGGTTATATGGGCTGCAATTTCGGGACTAAAGAATGAGTGAAATATGAAAAGAAGCACTACTACAAATACGCACATAATTTAAATATTAAGGGGAAAAGGCCACAGAATAAGCTCTTCACATCTGTCAGAGAATTGACAAGACGCAATTTAACTTAAAGAGGAAAGCTTCCCATTTAAATCGAGAGGCCATGTTAGACATTTCATATACCCATTATCCATCAGCTGAAAGTCTTCTATATAAAAATCTCAAGAATTTCCCGATTTGGGCGGCAACGCAACCCTCCTCAAACACAAGGCGACGAACCAAAGGTGGTCCCGTCAGTGTGGGGCGGGCACGACCAGCTTAACATGACGGTGGGGAGTTTGTCCTACGCTATAAATCCCTGGTGGTGGTTTTTTTTGAGAACTTATGTTTTCCCTTTTGGGGGAGCAAAGAGAATGATCGAAACGTTGTAGTTTTTCAATGTGGTGATGTCGTTATTTCAGCTCCTTTCCATTGTGTGCAAGCAATGTAACCGTTCCATTGTTTCACAAATAGAACAATCAGTTTAACCTGAGGTTTCAACTTCGAACTTTAGAAGCTCATCATATTTAAAGAAGTCGAATCCTGCTTCAGAAAAAGCAATCCACACAACCTCAAAATGATGATTGATCTTCTCTGTATAGCATCAATAAACCATCGAACAACAACCTTCATTCTTCTCAACTAATCATCACATCATTGGAGAAAGATGAAACTATTTTACTCAGGTTTGATCTCTTGCTTCATGGCTGTTGCCATTGCTGCTCCTATTGCTCTTCCTGCTCCTGCCGCCGATGCGGTTGCATCCCCTGACGCTGCCGCTATTGCTGACGCCGACGCCGATGCTTGGAGATGGCACAGCTGGGTTAGAAACCAGGCAATCTATAAGAGAGAGGCTGATGCAGATGCTAATGCCGATGCTGACGCCGATGCTAGTGCCTGGAGATGGCACAGTTGGGTTAGAAACCAGGCAATCTACAAAAGGGAGGCAGATGCCGATGCTGACGCCGATGCTGGCGCCGACGCCGATGCATGGAGATGGCACAGCTGGGTTAGAAACCAGGCAATCTACAAAAGGGAGGCAGATGCCGATGCTGACGCCGATGCTGACGCCGACGCCGATGCATGGAGATGGCACAGCTGGGTTAGAAACCAGGCAATCTACAAAAGGGAAGACTCGCAATACTCTACCCATGAGGAATCAGAACCAAACGAGGAGCCTCTTGGTTTCATTTATGCTTTTGAAAGTAGTGAAAGCTCTGAACCTTCGGCCTTCTATCCTATTTACTTCAAGGATATTGAGGACGAAGTCTATAAACATTTTAATCTTTCCAGCTCAAAGCTTTTATCAACTTCTATCAAAGGAACTCTTTTGAAAAGAGAGGCTGACGCTGATGCTAGTGCCTGGAGATGGCACAGTTGGGTTAGAAACCAGGCAATCTACAAGAGGGAGGCAGATGCAGATGCAGATGCTAACGCCGATGCTAGTGCAGACGCTGACGCCGATGCTAGTGCCTGGAGATGGCACAGTTGGGTTAGAAATCAGGCAATCTATTAAATCATCTGGTTATCGATTTAATTTCTTGACCAAACAATTACTTTATATATTGGCTATTTTATATTTTTGTCGTTTTATTATAATATTTTAATATGTTGTTGATTTAAACTTATAAGAAAGCTTTCGGTGCTAGTGTAAAAAAAATCTTGTCCTTGGTGTAAACAAAGGGAGCTATCTTACTTCTTTACGCCAACAAATGCTCAAGCGATTCTCCCATAAGTTCCTCCATAATCTTAGCCAAACCTTCACGGACTGCAGCTTGGACATCGTCATCATCATCTTCCAGTAACTCGGCAACAATAGGAACGAGTTGAGGTAGCAAACTCAACCAAGCTTCACCGACACGTTTGTAGATAGTTGTAAGTGCTTTAATGGACCAATACTTTTCTTTAGCTGACGGTTCAACATCACCGATGACACGCATATGTGAGATGATGAGTTCATTCAAACGTTTATTGTGATCATCAGATGATGAAATATCCTGAGCTAGTGCGCACAAACATTTGACAAGATGCTTACCTATTGGATCTTCAATATTAGAAAGTTGGGAGGTAAGCGCCTCTGAAATTGCGTCAAATCTTGAACCAACCTGCCAGTATTCAGTCTGATCATATTTGAAAGATGAAATGAGTGATATCAATATCAATCTACGTAATGAAATACTTACCACATCACCACTTGCTAACCTTTTAAGGAGGGAAACAGTAGAGTCAAGGATGTAGTTGAAGTAAGTAGTGACGATGGCTTTGAGATTTTCTTGTAGCTTGTTGAAAAGTTTGTAGAAAGATTCAAGTCTTTCGACTTCACCGATATTGGAAATTGTGCCTTCACCATCAAAAGCCCACCTAACTATCATAGCCAATAATGGTCTGAAGCTCTTATCATTCAACTTCATAACGTAAACGATACAGCAATTGTGAATCATCGACTCCACTCTTCCTACAGTGTTAGCGTCGAAAGTAGAGATCGCACGATATTCTAATGCATTGGTTAAGAATCTGAAAAAGATGGCAGATTCAGATATAGCTGTAACTTTATTCATCTTTTCGACTGTGTTTTCCACGGTACCGATGAATAATCCAACAGCTGTCACGTTTAGTTCAGAGACAAATGCCCATAAAGAACATAACGAGGAAAGCAGAATCTTTGAGTCAATGTATTCTACCACAACATCAAGAACGTTAGACCTGATTGAATCAGATACAGCATGAGCCTTGAAAAGGGTTTTCAAAATGTCTTTGATGTTTGGTGTCAAAAAGTTAGGGATCTTTTTAACTAAAGTTGAGAAGAAGACGATGATCGAAATTTGAATCAATTTAGAAGATTCTTGCTTACTTTCAACGTACTTGTTAAATATTTTGAAAATTGGGGGTACAATCTTAGGAAACAAACCAATCATCTTGACACCCACAATAACAACAATGCTTGTGATACAATTAATGGAGGAAATAGTAAGTTCCGGGGAGTCATCATTAAGTAAACCACACTTGCTACTGATAACGCCTAAAAATTTGATCAACGATGATGGTTCTATGTGGCTACCAAAGCGATGGAAGATCGTGGCCATTGTATCTAAACTTGCTTGAGATAATTCGACGTCAGCTTGCGATGAGATTTTTTCCAGTATTGTTGGCATCAATGATGTGATACTTTCATGTGCGTAAGGGTTCTCAGTGTGTTCCAAATTGAACTTGAAAGCTGTTAAAGTGACAAGACTCTTTGCAGTTTGTAACGACACTACGGGTGATTTTAAGATTTCGTTAACCGATTGGGAGTAGTATTGTATTGGTAATAAATTCAAAACATCTCCTAACAACTTGTAGATTTTGTTCAGTATTTCATCATCCTCATGATTTCTACTCAACATATCTATAACACCTAGGAGATATTTGATTGTTTCCGAGAAACTGGATAATAACTCGTTGGTATTTCTGTCCTCTAGGATTTGAGATGCAATTTTTAGTCTGAGTTTTGGAACTCCATTTGTTCCTTGAGAATCGGTTAATGCATGTCTAATAAATGAAACAAGTCCTTTTCTCCAATGGTATAACTCACTCTTTGACATCGATACAATTGAAGGACCAAAAATGACCTTAGAGGAAAGCTCTTTGAAGGTTGGGGAATCCTTTTCAATCGGTTCAATTGGGATACATTTCCACAAATCCAAAAATCTTCTTGTGGCATCCAATTCCTCCTTAGCAGAGAAAACTTGAAGGAAAACAGTGGCAAAATCAACTAAGGCAGAACAGTCTCCCATTCTATGTTTCATGTAAGCATTCACGTATTGTTGACCGCATAAAAATAGAATCAAATGAATTGAGAGATCTCCTCCAAGGGTACGAGCTAAAGTGGTAAAAAGCCTAACACGTCTATGTCTTGGAACATGCAAAAATGCACTTACAAAGGATGCAAGTAAGAATTCGATTTCATCAATTTTACCATATTGAGCAGCATTTGCAAGAGCAGGAACAACACAAATAATAGTTTGTTCTACTACATGTCCTGAGAATTCATCATCTTGACGGATGGTGTGAGCACCCATGAAAGTGAAAATTGGCATGACAGAATGCAAAACAAGTTCAGGTGAAAGGGACGCAAGAGCTGCAATAACAAGTAACAACTTATTTTGGACTTGTGGGGAATCTGAAGCCCTGATAGCTGAAACGACAACATCTGCACGAATTGACGAAGCATCTTTAATTGGTACATTCATCTCTTTGAGTTTTTCTATGAGGTTTTTTAAACAGGAAGCGATTGTTTCTTGGGCATACAATATTGGTAATTTACCATCTTTTCCTAATGTTTCTAGATCATCTAATACGACAAAGATTAATTTGAGGAGTTCAAAAGAAGGCTCAAAATCGTATTGCTTACTGAAATAGTCTAATACTTCAAGGAGCATTGTGACTTTTTTCAAGTGAGAAGTGGCCATATTTGAGACCTCATCATCTTTGAGCGCCTGCCTTGTCGATTGTGATGATCTTCTTCTTCTCTTAGGAGGATTTGATTGAGCCTGTGGTGTGGTGGTATTCAGTGCCGAGTTTTTCAGTAGCTCAGTGAAAATTTCGTTTGACATCTTGATCGATTCTAAGACATCTACTGGATCATATGTCACAAAATTGTCGGCTAAATGCTCTTCAAGAATATAACCAACGATTTTTATTTGGAAATCAAATTTAAGCGTTGAAAAGATCTCGATCATACGAGTTTGAGCCAATTTCGACAATTGCTCGTAAGGTGATGCTAATGCATTTTCCAAGAATGTGATAGCAGCATCGTTTTTCTCTTTAGGTGAGACCATGGACACAATGTTAGATTCAAAGGCATATGAATCGCAATTTGTTTGAAAGCATTTGAGGATCCAGTCATCTCTGTTGCTCACATATGAGCTTAGAATGTCCCGGAACAATGAAGATGGAGCTGCAGCCCCCTTAACATTACTTGCGCTTTTGACAGATATTTTCATCAGGTTCATTTTAATGACTGGAATATTGACATATAATGCATGAGTGGTGAAAAATGCTAGGTACAACTTACCAAACTTCTTGTTTGTCAACAAAGTTTCCAAACATGAAAAAAGTGCAATATTGTCAACAATAAAATTTGGGATATTGGCTTTTAGTGTTTCTAATAGTAGCTTTGCATCCTTTGGTGAAATAACTGCGACGTCGGAAGATTTATCACCATACAAAGTGTCATTTAGTAAAATTGTCTTTGGGGATGTCTCTTTTCTGACCTTATCGTTCAAGGTTGAAACTAGCTCACAAGCTCTCCTTCTAATTTGTGCAACGTTATCAATCAATAAAGTGATAACGACAGGTAAAATTGGTCCAATAAAAACATTGGAATCTAGATTTTTAATTGCTTCAACTAATTTCGTAATAGCTTGAATTCTTGCCTTTAATGGGCAATATGAGGTAGCAACTCTTAACAAGAATGAAATAGTGATGGAAGGCTTGACTAAGCAAAGTTCAAGGAATGATGCTGTCGAATTGTCAAGCATACTTTTCAAGTATAGGTTTTCGTAAAATTCATAACTTTTTCCAACTTCGGAGTCGTTAGATAAGAATGAAGCCACCGTTGCCTGATGCTTCTTATATGTTTCAATAACATTTTCATCAACACTAGTAATGTCAGTGGTCTTGATATTAATAATATCATCATCAGTTCCCAAGCTAGCTTCTGTGGTCTGGTCAACCAATGTACTTTGGACCACCATCTCCAAGTCTGTAAGAGCAATTTCCTTTGTTTTCAAAATGTCAAAAAACAACGTTTGGTCTTTCTTAATTAAGTACTTCAAAAGGTCTATATAGCTGTTTGAAGAATTTTTGCTTGCGACCGATTTCAAGATTTCGGCAGCAATTAACGTAAATTGTTGGTTTGATAACTCAATATTTGCACTCTCAAGATTCTTTAGAACTGCAGAGCTGATACTTACATCATTTATAATGAGCGATCTGAAGTATGCGCAAATGAATTTGCCACTATTCTTTGTTGTGCTCAAAAAATCTAAGTATGGAATCGAAATATCGGATAGTAAACCCTCAGGTAACAAGTCGACAATCTTTTTAGGTAGAGGCTCCAAGCCGTGATCCTGCACCGACTGCAAGAGCTTCAAGGCACAGTTGAAAGAGCTTTCTTTAGCTGATTGCGGTGCAGACAACAAAACTGTTTCAACAGAAGCTAACACTATTTCTCTACTCAATGGGACGGCAGCGGAAATGACCACCAAGATGGTATATGCACTAATTTTTGATTCTTCATTTGAAGATGCCAACAAAGAACTAACACATTCTAAAGCATAGGGAACAAATACTTTCAACTTATCAGAACCCGTAGATGATAGTGTTGCTAATGCAGATATGGTAATGGACACATAAAACACTAGTAATTTCCTGTAGTGGTTCTTATGGCGTAACTCATCTTGTAAGAACTTGCAGTACAAATTGAAGAACTCAACCTCTGTGAATGCTTTGACAAGTGTGTTTTTTGAAGGGTTGTTACCTGACTTCTTGAAGTTGACTAACCAGGAAAACAATTTAGGTAGGTCGCTGATGACGTACAAAACGTGAGGGAAGATGGGCTGATCAAAGTAAGCTAAAGTGGAGAGTAACAAGTGCTCTGAATTATAAATGTTCAGCTGGAATCTTCTTAATGGCCATTCCACTGCTCTTACAGCAATTGCAAGGTTCCAGTAAGGAGAAAGCAGTGAGAGAAATGCGTCGATGGTTTTGTTCAAATCGTCGTTTTCCTCCTTGCTCTGGACCTGTCTATCAATCTGTATGGAGGTTTCACTGAAGATGGAGTTCTCGAATCTGGCGAAACGTCGGTCTAGAGATTCCAAACGCTGTAAGGCGTCCAAGGCATCGTAGTAGATCGACTCGTAATCCTGTGTGGCAGCAAATTTAGGATCATGAAGAAAGGAAACTGAGTGGATCTTAGTTCTTCTCTTTCTATCCAAAGCCACAGCCTTGTTTTCTTGAGCAATCCCTGCTAACTGCTCTGCTAAAGAGGTCATTGCTGGCTATGTATGTATAGAGGAGACGATCGGTTGGCCGGAGGAAGAGTTATGGACCGACGTGAAACCAAGCGGAGAGTTAAGCAAAACCAACTTGTATCAGTGGTAGTCTACAGAGAAGTGAAAAAAAAATTAGAAAATGCAGATAAAATGAGAAATAGAGCAAAAAAAAAATTAGTGAGAGAAGTGAAAAAATTTAGAAAACGGAGAACGAGACGGCTCGGATCGACGCGTCGATAGGAAGGAGGGAGTTAAGACCACCGTTTATCAGCTTTAGGCGAGCCTACTCGGCCCGCTTGAACACGACTGTCCCGACGCAAAGATGGACCTCGGGGAAGCCGCTGGGGACCCGACCCACCAGCACCATGTCCGGCTCATCTCTGCTGTGTTTCAGGAGCTCGGTGAACTGCATGACCAACTCGATCTGCCGCCGGCTGGCCTCCGTGTCGTCCATGTCGTCGAGGTCTTTCCACGGGTCCTGCGCGTCGAGCTCGGGAATGCCCGTCTTCGCCATCTTGACAAAGTCGACCCGGTACTCGCCCGTCTCCCCCACCTTGTACATGCTCACATTGTGCAGCCGTCTGTCCTTGTCGACGTGGAGCGGCAGCACACTCTTAGGGTCGATGCTCTCGTCGAGGAGGAAGTCGTCCTTAGAGTTGTAATGGATCTCCGCGTCGGTGATCTCCACCACGGACGTGCTGTACACTGCTCCAACCCCGAAGAAGGGCGTGCCCGTGATGTGTATCATCATCATTGTGAACCCGGAGGGCGTGTTGCTGATCGTCAGGGTGCAGTCGTTCACGTAGTTAAACGTCTTCTCCGTGGCATACGTTGCTGGCGGCAGGTCTTGCATGCCAACGGCGGGACCTGTATCGCCCGCTGGCGGCGTGTGGAGCTGTTGGTGGCTGTTGCTGTTGTTCTCCTGGTAAGTTATTCCCATGCCTTGCATGTTGTCAACAAGCGGCACACTCCCTGCACCTCCATACACGTCGCAGGGCTCGCCCTCACCTACACAGTGTGCATTTGCTCTGCTCATCGCCGTCTTCCTGCTTCATTTAGAGCTCTGCTCCCCGGCCCCGGCCGTCTCCGTGTCGTCTTCGGGCTCATCATCTGCTCTTCTTCCTTCATCTGCTGCTATTCATTATCCGACCAGGGATCTCCCACGAGCCTCTTGCCACATTCCCTCCACCAGTGCACCGACGTTTTTCGGGCTCGGAGCCCCTGCTGCACCGCCACGGCCCGCGACCCAGCTCGCTTGCAGCTTCCTGTTTCGCGTAACGCTCTCCAGGAGGGGCTTCTCGTTGAACAAGACCATTTTGCGGAGTTCGCTGGTGACGTGCTCGTACATGTTTCTCTGTTTGAGACTGTTGTTCATCCAGTGTGCGGTGGTGTCCCTCTTGCTCCTGCTGCCGGAGCTTGGGGCAGTGGTGGAAGCGGAGGAGGCAGACGAGAAGTGGGTGTGAACAGTCCCGCTGTAGTTGGCGGGGTCCAGCCACTCCTGGCCGATCGGGAGGTTGTCTGCGTCAGCTGCTCCGTCGAGTTCGTGCTTAATAGCAAGCTTTCTCTGCTGCGTCCTGGTCGGGAGAAACCCCTCGCTGCCGTAGTAAGGACCGTCGTGCAGGGTGCCGCTGTTTAGGGTGACGTCCGACTTTCCGTCGTCCGCAAACGGCTCGTCGAGGCCGTCCATGTCCACGACACTTACGTCGTCGTCACTGCCGATGGTGTTGTCCATTTTCGGGTCCTCGAAAATCGAGTTCCGGCTGCCTCGGGCGCCCCCTGCATCCTCCCAACCCTGCACGCTGCTTGTGTTGTCGACGTTGTCGGTGCTTCTGCTGTTGAAGCGGGGGCTGCGGAGAAAGCTGGGCGTATGGTGGCTGGCAAACTCGTGTGGGTTGTGTGGGTTGTGTGCAGCTTGTCTGTTGTATCTTTCGCCATCACTGATTTCAACAGAAGCAATTCTCATCCGTTGCTGCATCGCCTCGTCGACATGCTCGTACTGTCTTTGCTGCAGCACCTGCTGCTCAAAAGCGTAGTTCCGACAACCGGCAACGGTGGTCTCGAAGACAGTGCTGTCGTTGTATATGTTCAGGCCGTGCTTGCCGTTGATCACGTTGGCGCTCGAGGACCGTGCCAAGTTGCCGACGTCTGCTATACTGTGTCGTTTGAAATGGGCAAGGTTTTGTGTAGGGGCTATGCCGCCTGCGGCAGGCCCTGTACTTTTGACTCGTGCCAGCGTCGAGAAGCTCAAATGGCTCCCCTGGCTCCCCTTGCTTCCAATACTGTTCTCCCTTGCTGTGGGCCCGGGGAACAGTGGACTCCGGGGAGACTTCGCCTCCTCCACCCCAATCCTGCTCAGTAGCAACTGCTGGTTGTGCTGTGAGGACGTGCGTCGAGGAATGTTCTTCTGGAACTCATACCTTTTCGGGATCTGGTTCTGTCTTCCTCTGGCAATCAGGTTGTGGCTGTTGTATTGTTGTGACGGGTGCACCTGAAATGGTTGCGGCTGCTGCTGCTGCTGCTGCTGCTGCTGCTGCTGTGGGTAGTGGTGAAACCCATAATTGCTGTCCATGGCTACTACTAGATGTGTTTTTCCGAACTACCGTGTACGGTTCGATTAGTTTGTTTTCTCGACGTACGGGGGAAATAGTAATTTTTTGGACGCTTGATAGAGGTTCCTTTTAGGTCTCTGTCCACACATGCACGCCTGATTTGCACTAGTTATGCCTGTCGCCTCTGCTCAGAAATGCACAACCCTATCCTGGCTATGCTTGCCGTGGAAGAGGCCTTGCAGATTTGCGGGCATCGCATCGACGACGATAAGCTGCACCTCGACTCTCCGAGGCCCTTATCTGGGTTCCCAATGCCGTTTTCGCACATGGTTGGCTGTGCACCACTTATCGCCGACTCGCGTCGAGGCAACAAAAAGGCTCCCGCTAATTTACTTTCCGTACTATATCACCTAAACACACACACTCCGGACAGCGTCAATTGTAGATCTGGATAGGAGGAATCTTGTCCGCCTTGTAAAACCAGTTCGAGCCTTCCACTTCCTTCTTAAGCCACTTGGTTGGGAACATCACGACGTGTCCTCTGACCATCCGCATTAAACGCAAACTCGTCGGGTAGTCGTAGACAGCACCTCTTCCGTAGCCACTAGCGCCTGGAAGTGTCGTCCCAACTGGCCCACTAGTCCTTTGGAACCTCTCAAGTTCTGCAAGTTTGAAGCTACGCTCCAAGCGGCGACGATGTTCCACAACATCATCGTCTAGAGGATGGCCCATGCTAGCATGGCTTTCTCTGTCAAATCCTTCTTGTTGAGCTTCTTCTCCAGCAAAAATATTGCTTCCTTCGCCGCTGCTAATGCCATCCCTATATATTCTCTGGTATGTCTCAAATGCACTCTTCAACTCCTCAAAATCTTTGTAGTCTTTCCATGTTTGTACCAAATCGTCAGGCTGAACGTGGAAAACCATTTGAAAAAGCAAGGTGTTTCTAATGGCCTGGGTCATCCATGTACCTTCGTAGAAGCTTATATCAAGCGGATCCTCGAAAACATAGGGGTCAAGGAAATCGAAATCGAGTTGCGGCAACATGTTTTTGTCAATATCATTGATATCATCGTTTTTCAACTTGATCAATGGTATGTCAGGTAAACGCAACTTCTTTGCACTTGCGTTATTAGCTTTCCCTTCAATCGGCGTAGAATTAAATCTATTCGTGTCTCCTCCGTTCATCTGAGATCTATTTGCAGTTGAGGATGCTGTATCCAAATGATGGGAGGCAGATTTAGGGGTGTCGGATCCCGTAATGGCTTCTCCGCTGCTATCATTGGTAGGATGGACATCAGCATTCTTAAAGGAAGATTTCAGCATTTCCGGATTGGTATTACTTCTAGACCTGACGTAGCTATTTTCCGCATCTTCAAAAATCTCACTGGAACCCTTACTTTCACGATGAGCATTTGCTGCCAGTTTGCAGTAAAGCTTCTTCATATAGTACAACCTTTTAACCATGGTCCATCTATCAGTATTGATTGTGTTTTGTTCTCCAAAGCTTGCATTTTGAACAATATGCTGGGAAAGAACATCAACGATGTCTTCAAAGTCAGGTAAAGGATAATTCTTATCATGTGGCTCTCGTTTATCAATGTCCACTGACCGTGCACACTGATTGACACGTTGGGCAAGGAATTTCTTGATTTGAGCCTTAGCCTCTTCATAATATTTCAAATTGAATCCATCAACATCACCCTTGACTTCATTTCTATGGTTTTCAGTAGTAACCCTTGTATCAGATGATAGAGTTTTATCACTTCTGATACCTGCATTCTCATTACCAGCTCTATGGTTAAAAGAGAACGAAAACTCAATATTATCCAATGACTCAGAATTTTCCTGTTCTGTCTTGATGCATGTAAAGGTTTTAATCATTTCTTCGGTTAGTTTCTCTCCAAATTTAGCATTATTTTCGCCGTATCTTTTGCAAAATCCGGGTGTACCACAATTTAAACCTAATAAATACCTTGTACCCATCTCAACCATTGCACTCAATGAAGTTTTACCCTCATTAGCTTTCAAAACAGAAGCATTGTTACCGAGTTCTGTATTACAGAATTTCTCAATTTCGTTGAACCTCCGCTCCACCAAATCCATCAAATCAACATCAACACCTAAATGTTCACGCATTAACCTTACTCTTAAACTGTGTGAGAATTTTCCAACATGATATGCTTTGCCATCCATCTTAGATTCAATTAAATCTTTATCACGAACTATTGCACAAACTTCCGAATCTCTAGTACCACGCATGGATCTTTCATTAATATTTGCTGATCCAATAATTGCAATTCTATCATCGACAATCATAGTTTTAGCATGAATGTACAACTGTTCAGTGGTAAGCAACTTCTTTTCACTGATCAATCCCCATTTTCTCAAAGAGTAAAAATTAATGTAATCTTCAGGTTTAATTCCTACTCTGCGTAATCTCGCAAAAATTGAAGTTTCACCCATAGAGATGGACATATACTGGCATTGCATAATTAAACGGACACTACCACCTTCTTTAGTATCAACATCAGCCTCAAATCCAGGCATCAAAGGAATGACAATGACTGCCTTCCATACCTCACCATTTTTATGGGCGGTAATAATCCTGTCAACCAATGCATCACCAATTTGATTCTTGACAACACAACTTTCAACAGTACAACTTGTAACAAAAAACTGATTTTCCATGTAGACAAAATGCTCACTTTGCTCGATACATTTGATGTATGCATTTTGAATACTTTGTTCATGTTCATCAAGTCCAAGTGACCAGTCACCACTCGATCTCAATAACTGGACTTCACAGTTACCTTTCAAGTTCAGTTTTGATAATTCTTCATCTGTAAAAGGTCTAGGTGGAACAAGCAAAGGAGTTGGCCGAGAAGGTCTCTTTTGTCTAAGAAGGTAATTCCATCTTTGAATGAAATGACGAGACAAATCTCTAGCCACTTGTCCACCAGTGACCATATGAACATCATGCCATGGCATACGTGGAACAGTCTGTCTATCATACATATCTTCATGAGGCGAAGTCAATTCAAAGAAGTCTTTCTTACGTGGGTTAGAGTAATCCTTCCCGGGAAATACTTGGAATTGCTCTTGAAAATCATATTCTGAACTAAAATTAGAGTCCGCTAAGTTTGAATCGTTAAGATGGTGTTCTAAACTTGTATTATCAGTTACACCAGATTCTGGTGTTTTTGATGTTGATCCATTGCGTTTGGTATTAGGGGTTGAAGATGTGTTTGCAGTGAGAGAAGATGATGGGTTGCTATTCATCGATTCAACCTTGAACGCATATTTACTATCATCAACCAAAACATGGTCAGGGGAATCATATCTTCCAAAACATAAATCAATTCCACCTAAGAAGCAAACTGAATGATCGATAATCAATAACTTTTCATGATGAGCCCAAAAGAAAACATTCTGCATGATTTGGTTTGGAGACCTTAAAACGTAAATGTTCTCATGCAAATCTAACAACGAATGTTTGGTATACATAGAATCTGTGACAACAGTATTACCGACATTCCTGTAAATAATAACAAAAATTTTGACACCTTGTTTCGCCTTCTTCTCAAGCAATCTGTCTATTCTCCAATTTTGGTTACCATTTGCTGGACGCCTCAAGTATAGCTCTGGCGATAACCACCAATCATGAATGTAAATGACATCTTTAGCCATTTCAATGGCAGATGATGCAGCATACCAATAATCCCTTGCATCGACAAACCATTGTGCAAAGGCATGGTGTCTAACAGGAGCAAATGAGTTGAATCTATGAGGTTTGGCCCATTCAGTTTCACTGATTATTGATCTTATACATGAAGCCCATTGTCGAGTAATTCTTGGATTTTTAGCAACCAGTTGAATTGAACGTTCTGAGTTGGTCAATTTGATGGTTGGATAAGATTTGGCGCTTTTTAGAACAGACTTCGAGTTAGCAAAATAATAGTCGTCAACATCATCGTTTTCAATTTCATTCTCGTTATCATTTTCATTCTCGTTAATATTATCATTTATGTTGTAGTTATAGTAGTTTTCAGAATCGGAATCAGAATCTTCTGTGCCTCCATAGTTGTTTTTCTTTTCAGAAAAGCCTTTCACTGACATTTGAATCTTAGGATCAAGTAGAAAAACTTCTTCCGGGGTAGTTGATGAAATGTCTGAAGTGTATATTAGAAAAGAATCACCAAGAATGCACCATTTACTTGTGTGACGTTTGATCATTTCACTCAAGTCATGGAATTTGAAATGCCCCACTCTCCAACCTTGTTTACTGGCCGAAGAAACGATAAACATGTAGCCCTCCTTTCTTTTTCTGTAAATCTCATTAGAAAGCAAAAGACTAAAAGGAGATAGCTCGAAAAATTGCAGGACCTTATTGGACTGCTCTTTAAACGAAACATTTTCTAATAAAGAATCAAAATATAGTTGCATATCATTTCTGTACTTTTGGTTTAACCGTGTTCTCTCTTGGAGTGCTATCAAATGTCTTTCTCTTTCTTTCTTTTTCTCTCTTTCTTTCTCTCTTTCCTTTTCTCTTTCCTTCTCCTTCTCTTTCTCCTTCTCCTTCTCTTTGTCTTTCTCTGTCTTTTCCTTATCCTTGTCTCTATTTCTTTCATACGGTTTGTTATAAGAACGAAGGTTTGCGAATGCGGCTGTTGAGAATCTGCTCAATGTATTTGACAAGGAGTGTAGAGACTCTTCACGAGATTCTTGTGAAGATGCCGAGTTAAGACGCTGTAAAGGAACTGTACCCACTGATTGGGAAGAACCAATTTGGTTGTCGATTGTTGGAGCTCTGTCAATATTTGAGTATTCACTTTTCGAGCTAGAGTTTTTCTCCTTTGGATTGTGCCCTTTTGTGATACTCGTTTTGTTACTGTGGTTGTTATTGTTTTGAGAAGAAGTTGCTTCATTATTCAAAGATTTCTTTTTGTCGGATTTACTATCATTTGCAATCAAAATCTCCCGATCACCTTTGAATAAACCTCTAAATTTGGCAAAATGGCTAGGTAGCACGGGAAACCTTGGGATTTCGGCTTCTTTAGTTTTCACTCTATCTAATCTTTCTTTTGTTCTGCGCAGCAATTTTTTGTGTAAAACGACAAGAGCCTTGGTATCCTTTTCCATGTCCCAACGCAAGACATGGTCACCTACGCCATATTCCAAATGTAGTCTGAAGATTCTATTTTTGGTAAACGTTGCAAGCTTCAATAGATCTTCCTTATTGAGAGAGGAGGTGATATGATTATCATGGTTCAGATTGATTTTTCTGGATAAGAAGACTTCGACGGTAATATCGGTTAGACATAAACTTAGCAAAGGAATCATCAAGGGGCCTTTTCTAATACCATTTTCGTCTTTAAAGAATGAAGACGTCAAATACAACATATCGGCATAGCCTAAAAGAAAGGCATCAACCATTAAGGCAGTTTTCTTATCATTTTTGGCATCAAGGATATCTTTGGGATCATTTGATAAATCGTGTGGTTTTATGGCGTTTCTAAAATTTGCTGTGGTGTCTTCGATTGATAGGTTTTGGTTTAAGTTTTCTTCGAGAGAAGAATTTTCTGAGCGTATCAATCTCAACTTTGAGTTTTCAAGGTATAGTTCATGATTACTGTGCTGCCAAGTATTATTTCTATTGGGTAAAGTTATTGGTTCTGTGCTATGTTGAACATCCCTGATGATTCTGTTTTCCTTTTCCTTTTCCAAACTTTTCCTGATTGCTTCAGGTTCAATGGTTCCGTCGGGGCCTACTAGTTCATCAATATCTGGTTGGTCGATATTGTTATCATTATTTTCCAGTTGATGGATTTTCCTTTCAATACTGGCCATTCGTTCTTTGTCTTGAGATTCTTGGGTACCGCTATCATCGAGCATCATTTTGCGTCTATGCAGCAAGCTCTTTATACCAGAGGTTACCACCTAGACTTCTTCCCCAAGGGTCCTTGAGCCATCCAGGTAAGCGAAGGGGGCCTGAAGAGGGTTAAGGTTTGATTTATTCCCGACAACCTCACTTTCCTTGATTCGTTTGGCCATGACGAAATCACGGGTATCCTCGCTGTTCAATGGCAAGCTCTGCAGTGCATCTGTGTACTGAGAGGATGCATTTGACGTCGATGAGTTTGTTCTAGTTGCCATTTTCAGTGACGAGGAGTCGGTTTGGTTGGACGGTATTCGTTTAGAGTTGGCGGAGCCGGAGGAAGCGATTTTGGACAGAACGGGGGTCGTCATATGGAGGTAGTGTGTCAATGCTGTGTTCTGAGTAGTCTGTATCTTTTGTGCCTGTGTCAATCTCAGGAAACAGGAGAATGTCGGCGATCTGTGAAGGAAAAACTGGTTGTCTTAGGTTCTTGTCGTTTTTGTTTTTGTTTGTTTTTTCTGTCAGAAGACCGGAACAAAGGTAGAGGAGGGGAAGGGGGTATGATAAAAATACAGGAAGAAAATCAGACGGCGACTATTCCAATGAGAAGATAGTTGCTGTGCCAGCAGGTGTGTGCCGAGGTGCAGCAGCAAAAGAGTGATGGGGGAAACAAGGAAGGAACGGTGGAAGGTGTGAAAAACGGGGAGAAACAGCATCGCTGCATGAGATTATTATTATTATGCTATTTTATCGCACCTTGTTGTAAATGTAGTTTCATCCGATATCCCAGGATGACGCAAGAGGAGGGAGGGAAGGAGGGCAGAAGGACGATGCTGTTACAATAGGTTGACGGAGAGTTATGTATTGGAGGGGGGTGCCTAGAGGCGACGCCGAGTCTATTATATATGGGCTAGCTAGCATGCTAGTGTGTACTAAATACATGTGGGACGAGGGAGATGGACGGATGGAGAGGAAAAGCGGGTTCTGCATTAGAACTTCTTGGCTAGGATCTCCTTAACTGCGAGGGTGTGGTCGCCCTTGATTCTGAGACTGCCGCTGATGGTGTGGCAGTTGAAGTTTGAGCGGCTCACGTCCGGGAGCAGCTGCTGGAGGTCGTTTCTGAGCTGCACGACGTTCCCCTGGACCCGCTTGATGTCCGTGAAGACGGCCTGCGAGCGGTAGCTCTTGTAGACGGGGAGATTTCCGAGGTGGGTGCGTGGAACATGATAGGAGGTGGGCTTTGGCTTGACGGTAAGCTGTGCTGCCGATATGGAGTCGAGGGCCGGGAGGGCTTTTGCAAGACGGGCAGCGGCGGCTGCGGAGACGGAGACGGAGGCAGACATGGTGCGTTGGTCTGGCAGGAGAGTCAGTGAAGATAGGGGGCTGTAGATCCAGTTATCCTTGGATACGTTCTTGCAGATGCCTTTGAAGGTGTGGTGTAGATGTCTTCCGTCCAGAAGGAGCGAGACGAAAAGTTTGCTGAGCATTGCCTGGGAGCTTTTGCGGTGCACGGGTGCGCGGGGTGCCGGGCCTGGGGGGAGGGACCGTTGCGCTTAGCAAATGGAGTCAAGAGAGTATAAGCTGACACCGGAGCTACGAGAAGGAGAAGAAGTGGGGCAGAGTTCTCACAGGACGCCACGAACAGACACAGACAAGACAGAACAGTCACAACGGAATGGGAAGACCAAGAGTATGTACCTGCACGGTGGGGATCCGGGACGCTAGCTGCTGTCCGGCCCTGCGCCAAACCGTTCTTTGCGATAGCGATCGGAGATACTAACAGACGGCGACGCCTCGACATGGGTGCCCCCCGCTGGCACAGCTCATACTGTTGATCCGCCACGGCGAGTCCGAGGGCAACTGCGACAAGTCGGTGAACTGCTACACGCCGAACCACAAGATCCCGTTGACGGCGGCGGGCCGGGAACAGGCGTTTGCCGCCGGAGTGAAGCTCTACGAGTACGTGCGGGAGGATGAGTCTGTCTGCTTCTTCACGTCGCCGTACCAGCGCACGAGGGAGACGTTGCAGGGGATCCTCCGGGGCCTACGGAGCGTCGACGACGCCAACGGCGTCGTCGACAGCGACCATGATGACGCCCATGCCAATGGCGACGCCGTTGGCGTCGCCATTGGCGACAGCAGCAAACCCCGGAGACGGGAGATTGTCATCCACGAGGAGCCCCGCATGCGGGAGCAGGACTTTGGGAACTTCCAGGGCACGCCGCAGGAGATGAAGCAGATCTGGCTCGAGCGGGCCAAGTACGGTCACTTCTTCTACCGCATCCCGCACGGGGAGAGCGCCGCCGACGTCTACGATCGCTGCTCGTCCTTCAACGACACGCTCTTCCGCCAGTTCAAGAAAGACGCCTTCCCCGGCGTGCTCGTCCTTGTCACCCATGGCATCTGGGCCCGTGTCTTTCTCCAGCGCTGGTTCCGCTGGAGCGTCGAGTACTTCGAGGACCTCAAGAACATCCCGCACTGCAGCTGGATCTGTCTCCGCCAGCAGCCCCACCACGCGCCCCAGATCGAGGGTGAGTGCTCTTACGTGCTCGAAACGCCCCTCGAGCGCTGGTCCGCCGACCCGGCTTCTGGCGCCGGCGCGCCCATCGACCTCCTCGTCTATCCGTACGGCTAGAACCTTGGGCCGATGGCGGGCCTAGGCCCGCGCTCTTTCCGGGATCGACGGGTCGACGGACTCCCGTGACGCCGGGGCTCCGGGGTGGGTGCTCCGGGACGGGGAGAGGCGGGGCGCGGGGCGAGTGGGGAGACGGCGGGTGTTGCATGGCCAGGGCGGCAGGGGCCAGGGTCCTCCGCTGAGCATGCTCCTCTTTCTGAACCGCTGAGCCAGGCAATTGCACGTAAGAGATGACACAGGCACAGACGAAGGGTTGTGGTCCACAGGCAAGCACAATTACATACACAATTACGTACACAAATACATATACAAACACACACAATGGCTAGAACTTTTTTTGTCGGAGGTAACTTCAAGATGAATGGATCGAAGGAGTCGATCAAGACAATTGTCGAAAACCTCAACTCGAGCAAGCTCCCAGCAAACGTCGAGGTCGTGCTCTGTCCGCCAGCTCCATACTTGGCGTACACGGCGGACCTCAACAAGCAGAAGACGGTCCAGGTCGGCGCCCAGAACAGCTACACACGGGAGTCCGGCGCCTACACGGGGGAGATCTCTCCGGTCGAGGTGAAGGACTGCGGCGCTGAGTGGGTCATTCTCGGCCACAGCGAGCGCAGGGGCATCTTCCACGAGTCGGACGAGTTTGTCGCTGAAAAGGTGGCGTTTGCCATCGAGAAGGGCCTCAAGGTGATTTTGTGCATTGGCGAGTCAATCGACGAGAAAAAGGCCGGCAGCACCCTGGACGTCTGCAAGAGAGAGCTTGCGGCCGTTCTCAAGGCGGTCAAGAAGGACGACTGGAAACACATTGTCGTCGCGTACGAGCCTATCTGGGCCATCGGGACCGGCTTGGCCGCCACCTCCGCGGACGCCCAGGACATCCACAGCCAGATCAGAGACTACCTCAAGTCCGAGATCGGCGAGCTCGCCGATTCGGTCAGAATCTTGTACGGCGGCAGTGCCAACGGCAATAACGCCCCAGACTTCAAGGACAAGCCCGACGTCGACGGCTTCCTCGTCGGCGGCGCCTCCTTGAAGCCCGAGTTTGTCTCCATCATCACCTCGAGACAGTAAGTATATCGGTACCTAATTAGATAGAACCTGCTCCGTAGCGCGTCGTATTTACACACAAACATACTCCTTATTTAGCAAAGACCCAGCACGCCGACCAGCTCATAACTCGTCGTCATCGTGGCCGCCAGCCGTCCGGAAGTTCTCCAGCAACGCCTCGGCAACACCATTTTCTCCCTCCTCCTCCCCGCCGCCAGCACGCCTCAGCCCCCGGATCATTCGCCAGTTCCGGGCAATCGCCCGCTTCTCGCACTTGCTGATGCTCCCGCTGACGCCGACAGACTCCCAGATCACGTCCCGGCCCTCTAGCGTCTGCACAAAGAACATCGCCGCCAGCACCCGCTCCACTGCGTCTCGGTGCACCCGCAGGATCCCCGTCGACGTCTTGTTCGAAAAGTACTTAACCACAAACGACGTCAGTGTGTCCGCCAGCCCCTCGTCGCCAAAGTTCTTCGTCATCGACAGCCTCAACGTCGACGCCAGCGTCAGTGCAGAAAGCGTGTTCGTGGACTCCGTCGGAACGTCGCACGGCAGTCCGCTGTTGCCCCCTCCTACCTCATCCGCCGCCTGCGGGTACCTTAGCTGGAACAATATGTACCGTGTCTTTAATCTAACCATTCTTGTCCTCTCTTCTTTTTGGTATCAACCCAGAGACGGTAGGTACAGGCTCTTCATGAAGCTTAACACTTGCAGAAGAAGGTGAAAAACGGTTGCCGCACCCCCTCCGCCCGCCGACGCGTCGGCCCCGCCTTCGTCTCCGTCCCCGTTTCTCCAGCTGGCGCTGCCTCTCCATTTTTCTTCATGATTTCCTTCCGGTGCCTCTTCACTGGATCGTGTGCTCTCACCCTCTTTTCTTTTCTCTTCATTGCTCACGGCGTCTGCTCTTTCGCCCCTGCTGCTCACCTGCTGCCTCTTTTATTCCTTCGCCCGTCCTTCAGCACAGTGAAACGTCTCTGGTGGTACACAGAATCAACCGGTTCCCTTTCTTGCACATCTTTCCACCCCCACTGCCCTACTGTGTCCCTCCCAGGCTATTATATGCACGCACTGCGCAGTCTACAGCTATCTCCACTCGCATCGCTAAAGCCTGTTAATTCTCTTCGTGCAGACTTCCATCCAGCCAGCCGTGCCTTCTCGTCCACGATGTCCATATACACAAACCCAGCAACAAACCCTAAGGTCCAGGAGTGGCCGGCCGCCAAGGTCAGAAACACGTTCTTGGACTTTTTCAAGCAAAAACAGCACACGTTTGTCCCATCGTCTTCCGTCATCCCACATGATGACCCAACCTTGCTCTTTGCCAACGCAGGTATGAACCAGTACAAGCCGATTTTCTTGGGAACCGTCGACCCTTCCTCCTCCTTCTCCACCTTGAAGAGAGCAGTGAACTCCCAGAAATGTATCCGTGCCGGTGGTAAGCACAACGATTTGGAAGACGTCGGTAGAGACTCTTACCACCACACCTTCTTCGAGATGTTGGGAAATTGGTCCTTCGGTGACTACTTTAAGGAGGAGGCCATCCAGTACTCGTGGGAACTTTTGACACAGGTCTACGGTATTCCAGCAGACAGACTATACGTCACCTACTTTGAAGGTGACGAGAAAGCAGGCCTCGAACCAGATCTTGAGGCAAAGAAATTGTGGTCTGCCATCGGTGTCCCTGATGACCACATCTTGCCAGGTAACGCCAAGGACAACTTCTGGGAAATGGGTGACCAAGGTCCATGTGGTCCATGTTCCGAAATTCACTATGACAGAATCGGTGGTAGAAACGCTGCCTCCTTAGTCAACGAAGATGACCCTGATGTTCTTGAAATCTGGAATAACGTCTTCATCCAGTTCAACAGAGAACCAGATGGATCATTGAAGCCTTTGCCTGCAAAGCATATCGATACCGGTTTGGGTTTCGAGAGATTGGTCTCTCTTTTACAAGATGTCAGATCCAACTATGATACCGACGTTTTTGAACCTCTTTTCCTGAAAATCCAGGAAATCACCGGTGTCAGACCTTACTCCGGTAAATTCGGTAAGGACGACGTCGATGGTATCGATACCGCATACCGTGTTCTAGCAGATCACGTCCGTACCTTGACCTTTGCCTTGGCGGACGGTGGTGTCCCAAATAACGAAGGTAGAGGTTATGTTTTGAGAAGAATCTTGAGAAGAGGTGCAAGATACACTAGGAAATACATGAACTACCCAATAGGTAACTTCTTCTCCCAATTGGCCCCAACCTTGATTGAACAAGATGAACACATCTTCCCTGAATTGGCTAAGGACCCATCTTCCATTTTCGAAATCTTAGATGAAGAAGAAGCATCCTTCGCTCGTACTTTGGACAGAGGTGAAAAATTGTTCGAACAGTATGCCTTGATTGCTTCCAAGACCCCTGAACAGACCCTTTCAGGTAAGGACGTTTGGAGACTTTATGATACCTATGGTTTCCCTGTCGATCTTACTCGTTTGATGGCAGAAGAAGCCGGATTAAAGATTGATGAAGAAGGTTTTGAAAAGGCAAGACTTGCCTCCAAGGAAGCTTCCAAAGGAGGTGCAAGCAAGTCAGCTAGGGCTCTATTAAAACTTGATGTTCACGCATTGGCTTTATTGGGCGAACAAAAGGTTCCAACAACAGATGACTCTGCCAAATACGATACGAAGGATATCAACTCTCAAATTTTGGCTATCTACACTGATGGCGGATTTGTCGACTCCATCACGACAGACTCATCCAAGGATAAGCAAATTGGAATTATATTGGACAAGACCCCATTCTATGCTGAACAAGGTGGTCAAGAATACGATACAGGCAGAATCGTTATTGACGGTAAATCCGAGTTCCATGTCGAAAATGTCCAAGTTTACGCAGGTTATGTTTTACATACCGGTTTCCTTGATGAGGGTGAATTGAAAGTCAATGATATTGTCATTTCAGGTTATGATGAACTTAGAAGGTGGCCTCTACGTAACAACCACACAGGTACTCACATCTTGAATTTTGCCCTCCGTGATGTTATTGGTGAAGGTGTTGAACAAAAGGGTTCCTTAGTTGCATCAGAAAAACTCCGTTTCGATTTCTCCCATAAGAAGGCCGTCGAGCTAAAGGAACTGGAACAAGTTGAACAAATTGTCAACAAGATCATTCAGGACGACCTTAAGGTCTATGCAAAGCCTGTTGCGCTGGAAACCGCCAAGAGTATCAATGGTTTACGTGCTGTTTTCGGTGAATCTTACCCTGATCCTGTGCGTGTCGTCTCTGTCGGTATTCCAGTTGAAGACTTACTTGCAGACCCATCCAACGAAAAATGGAAAGAATATTCTATTGAATTCTGTGGTGGTACTCACGTCGCAAAAACTGATGATATTAAGGAATTCGTCATCATTGAAGAATCAGGTATTGCTAAGGGTATCCGTCGTATTGTTGCTGTTTCAGGTTCTGAAGCACGTGAGGTGCAAAGAAAGGCTTCGGAATTCTCCAAGATTTTGGACGATGTCAACAAGCTGCCATACGGTGAAATTAAAGAGCGTAAAGTGAAGGATCTGGGTACAGAATTGGGTAAATTGTCAATAAGTGTGGTTGAGAAGGCTGCATTGAAGGCTAAATTCACTGCAATCGAAAAGAGCGTCAAAGATGAAACAAAACTTCGTGTCAAACAAGATACAGCTAAGGTCATGGATGCAGTCAAATCTTTTTTCGCTGCACCAGACCACAAATCGGTTTGTGCAGTGCATGTCTCTGCCGGCGCTAACGCTAAGATCATCTCTGAAGCAATCAACTACATGAAGAAAGAACAGAAAGACAGCTGTCTTTACATTATTCTTGCAGAAGCAGAAGGTAAAGCAGCACAAGGTGTCTATTTGAGCCCCGCAGTCCAAGAAAAAGTACCGGCTGTAGAAGTTGCTACTAAGGGTGCAGCTTTTATCGGTGGCAGAGCAGGTGGTAAAGGTAACACCTGTCAAGGTATGGGTGATAAGGCTGAAGGTGCAGATGCTGCTGTCGAAGAGGTCAAATCTTTGCTAGAAAAGTTGGCTATCTAATCGTTTACTTTCAGTTTTACTTTTATACAATCTATATCAGTTTCTCAATGACTTAAAAAATTTACACGATAAAACCAAGAAGACCGCTTACGTAACACATTTACTTCTTCCTTACTATTTTATTTCGATAGGTGACAGTCGAAGAGATGATGAACTTCTTCCATTACAAGATGCCTTCAGATGGAGTAAAGCTAAAATAATCTGAAAGAAAAAAGGCCAGGCACTATCAGTCTCGTGATATATGGAAAAATCCATTGCACACTTCCTTTGAAACAAAAATGGCGTTGCTTTACCGAATATCGAACATGAATTTGGTATCTTTACAGTTTTATTTCTTATCAATTCTTTTCATCCTAGCAAGTCGGGCATGGGCTGTGGAGCTTATAGACATCGATGCAACATTTGCACTAGGAAGCACTTTTCACAACTTTGATGATAATCCTGATGACCCACCTATTGTGGAGCCTGAACCACACGAACTGTCTGGTCCTATAGAGTTTGATAACATGACGAATCTCGCCGAGTCTGTGCCTGTGAAGGATTCTGTTAATTACAGCACACTGGTGGCTTATAAATTTGAACCGGATCTTGACTCAGAATGGACACACTCTTATCAAATTCTTGTGTACATTTCCGCTTCTTTGTGTGGCTTACCTGACACGTGGGATACAGACCTTTCAGAAAATGGTCTTACTTTATATTATACATTCAATGAAACAGTAGCCCAAAGTACAGATACGGACGAAATGACAGCCATTAGGTTCAGGAATGGATATGCTGAAGGGTTGGCACAGATGCAAATGCAGGTAAACGTATCACAATATACTTTATACATGCTAGTTATCCCTGACTCATGCGCCGAATGTACCAGTGATTCAAACTGGGTTTATGAGTTTGCCGTTTCTCAAAAAAATCTACTTTTTCTTTATGACGTCGAACCTTTCATTTCTGTTGTTGATGTCGACTATGATACAGTGATTTTCGAAGCAGGAAAAATAAATTTTGGGAAAAATAGATCTTACGGAATGTACATATTTGAGGATGGCAGTTATATACCGACGTCGTTGAATCAATCATGGTGTGCGATTAGTGAATCTACTGGATATGGTACAAGAATTGAGATACAGGAAAATACTACTGAATCTACAAGAAATGAGTTTCTTGTGTCTGGTCTAGAAATTTCCAAGCATTATTCTGCTGTACTTGTTGTGACGTTTACAGATATACCCTACGGTGGAGGGGTCTTCAAACAATTCGAATTTACAATGTCTACATCGAAAGCTTGTAAACTTGCTTATAGTTTAGACTTTTGCAATGAAGTTGCATATGCAGTTCCTGTTTCAACCGAGTTCTATCAAGGAGGTGAGTCATGGGAACAGCTCATGGCGGCATACGATAATTATTCTCAAAGCTTGTACACTCCATTCGAGTATGCGATGCAACAAATACCATGTGACACAGAGCTGTCAGCGAGATATTCTCCAATACGAACTTGTGATGATTGCAAATACTCGTACAAACAATGGCTATGCTCTGTGACTATTCCCCGATGCATTTCCCCTTCTCATGCGGGCCCGCAAAACATGGTCTATGATGCAGGTTTAGGAAGAAATCATTTTATTGAGCAAACAATCAATCCACCCTTGCCCTATGCCGAAGTTTTACCATGTCTTAATATGTGTGAAGCAATTGTTCGTGATTGCCCTTCAGATTTCGGTTTTGCGTGTCCTCAGTCTGCAGATTTGGTTCAACTTAGTTACGGAGATCCGAACTTTGATGATCCGGACCAAACCACTGAAAATGGGGTAAGTGTTACCTCAGACTTATTTGGCTATGTGCAAACCTATAGGGCATGTAATTTTATGGGTGAGCAGAATTTTCAAAACACAACGTCTGCTGCCTAATATTTACACTAACGCATATTTCACTTTTTTTGCTTTATACATGAATTTGTAAATACGGAAAGTTCAACAACTTTAACAGGTACCTTTCAGATTAAAAGGTCAGGAGTCAGTTTTTTGTCTTTTTCAAAGGAGGTTCTCCGGAACCTTCAGCTGAGTTTGATTTTTCCTCTTTCTTCGCTTCTTCTCCCTTCTCTTCCTCTTTTTTTTCAGCTTCGTTCTTCACTGCTTCTGGATGAGCCTTTATCGCCTTTTCCATCTCTTCCCTAACGTTAACATTACCGTTATCGGACCTCAAAACTTTCTCAAGAACAGGCGCCCAAATCTCTTCACCGTATTTGATAAAATCGTCCATCTCGAAAACATTTTTGTTTAGTTCCCATTCAGCTTGCTTCCATCTGACTAGCTTCACCATGTAAGAGCTCGATCCAACAGCACGTCCCAAATCGCTCAACAAAGATCTGATATAGGTACCTGATGAAACAGTCGCATCAAAGTGAAGTAATGGGGCACGGTATGCCTCATCTTCGTACACTTTAGAATCTTTTATTATGCGCATTTCTAAAGGTAATGAGTTGTCACCCTTATTCTCGTTATTCCATTCTCTCGAAAACGGAACAGCGTGGTCGTTCAACGTTGGATTGTTGGCTAGTTGTTCGGCAAGTGTTTTCCCATTTTCATCTACTTCACTCTTCAAAAACACATAATCGTGTTCTGTTGTCAAAGTATCATCCTTAATATCCATATCGGTAATCGTGACTTCTCTACTTTTAATCTGGCGTGGTAGGGGCAAGCCCTCTCTGGCATATTCGTATAATCTTTTACCATCCATCTTCAAGGCACTGAAAATTGGAGGAGTCTGGTCTAAAGTTCCAACCATTCTTTGCCTGGTCTGTTCAAGCAAATCCTTGGTGACATGGTCAACCTCCGTTTTCAGTAATAACTCGCCTTCGCTGTCTCCTGTTGTCGTTGATCCGCCCAAAAGCCCAACACATTCATACTTTTTCACAGAGCCATTGGTGTAATCACCCAACTTCTTAGTCCCTGAACCAACACCAATGACCAAAACGCCAGAGGCTAATGGATCAAGTGTGCCACCATGTCCCATTTTCAACTTTGTTGTTTTCCATTTCTTAATACGTTGCTTGCCTTGTGCTTGTTTTCTAGTGTTTTGCAGCTTTTGTAGCGACTCCTGAGAGACTTTAGACGAGGATAATATTCGATTCAGTTGGTCCAAAACTGCCCGGGAAGTGGCACCAGACTGTTTATTAACAGCAAAAACTCCGTCCATAATAATCTTGGGCGGCATAGATTTACACACTGTTTGTCACCATCAACTTCTCCTAAGCTTGCATTGAGAGCACCGACAACTGAAAGAGATAGAAAGAAATGCACGAAAGAGGAAAAAAAAAGTTTGTATGGTGTAGAGGTGTTCATGGAGTATGATGGCTGATTCATGTTAGTCGGAGGAACCAGCCTTGACACTTGCACACTGCTTGCGGGACCTTGAGAAAGGGTCTATCTGGGGTTGAAGCTGGTCGCTAATCCTGGGCACCGACGGCACACATCAATTGATTAAGTGTTGAATAAACACCGTGCACAATGTCGCAATCCAGCATGGGTCCCGAGATTGCGGACAAAATCATCGCTGATTTAGCTGCATTAGGTGTTGATGCCAAACGAAAGAATCCAGAGATAAGGCATGCCTGTGATCACTCAATTGAGTTGCTTAAACCATTTTCTTTATCTGCTTCGAACTCTGATTATCTGGTGGCGTCTGCTGGGAACAATAGTCCAGCCTTAGTTGACACTCTTTGTGCGCATCCCGGATTTATAGTACCTCTACTTATGGCATGTCATTCGAAAAATACAAAACTTATTGGGGATGCAGTGAGATGTTTGAGCAAGATTATCCAGCTGAAATTGCTACCAAGTGTTGAATCCACACCCGAGGGATCACCAGAGCCCATCGATGGCGTGGTCGATGCGTTGACAGAGGCCTCAAATGTTGGCCCAGAAATACAAGTGAAAATACTACAATTACTACCTTCTTTTTTCCAACTGTATGCCTTCAGGGTCAATGGTGAAACGCTGAGTAAGATGTTGTATATTTGTACTACTCTTCAAGCCGCCAGTAAAGGCCCAGTGATAATAAATACAGCTCAAGCAACCTTCTCACAGTTGATTGATATCGCTTTCGAGAAAGTTACGATATCTGATACAACACCTGATAAAGAAGTTTCTTCTACAATGTTCGAAGTCCCAATAGATAATGATAAAAACATCCAAGTGAAACAAAGTGTATACGATGCACAGCGGTTGGTATCTGATCTTTGTACCTTGATTGAACATCACAAACCATCGTTTTTGAAAACCAATTACATAACCGAAGACTATGGTTTTGAAATACTAGAAAGCCTGATAAAGAATAATTCAGAAATCTTCATGGAACATGTGGAATTGTCTTTTCTCTTGCGTACCCGTGTTGCCCCTATATTGTTGAGGTTCGTTTCTTCCAGCAAAGATTTCACTTTGATGGTGAAAGTATCAAGATTAATATTTCTTTTATTGAACGATGAATTCGACGTTTTGAGAGTAGAATCGGAAGTTACGCTTACCCTCTTGACACACATTCTTTCAAAGAATTCGGGAGCTCCACAATGGAAAAGAACAATGGTGTTAGAAATCTATGTGGGCGTATTCAAAAACCATGAGCTTCTCAGAAAGATATTCATGGAATATGATAACAATCCTACAGAGGAGAGAAAAAGTGTTGTTGACGACTTGCTCAGAGTTTGCCTCAGCATAGTCAATGATCAAAAAAATGTTTTGAATACTGGTGATTTAATACAGCTACCTCCCACCTCCAACGAACCAGTACAAAACGGTAAAAAGCAAAAGCCTCAGCAGCTGTCCCAAAGAAAAGTGGTTTATCCTTCAGGTCTGAGAGCAGCTGAATTTGCTAAAACGACAAGGTTCATGGATTCAATCGAGAAACAGGAACCACCGCAAACGCCATATTCTTATGACTCGTATCTCATTTCTCAAATACTTATTGCTCTCTCGGATTGTGTCCAGATCTCTACTTTGAATTTAATGAAAGCAGCTGATCCAGTTCTCTATATCTCGGAAGAGCTATTTTCAGAAAGCAAAGATGAGAATTTGAAAGTTCTGTACGAGTGCATATGTGACTTGATCACTAACACATGGACATTGCAGCTAGAAATAACCGACATCTTCATTCATTCAACTTTGGACAATGAATTATTTTCCGGAACTTTGAAGCTGCTTGAAAATTTGTGTTACTGTTCAGGCGTTCTATCCTTGAATAAAGTGAAACAATCTATCCTTAAGTATTTAAGTGTCTGCACATTAAAACTGGATGGTAGAAGCGGGTATCAGAGTAGAGTGATGTCAATTGGCGAATCTATCGTGGGAACAATCAGCACAACATTGGGGCAAGCTGTATCTAACATGTCAAATAATGGTAATACCGATGTTCCAAGCCCAACTTCTGTGCAAATGTATCCCAGAACAATTAATACAAGACAAACTCTATGTTTCCATACACTAATTAGACTAGGTGTTTCCTTGGGATCGCATTTACATGATGACTGGGAGATAATCTTGATGGTGTTGCAATGGGTAAGCTATTACATAGATGGAACCTCAGGGATGAACAAAAAAGGCATACCTCCGCTCTCTCCTTATCTAATGAATCGTGATCTTCAGATAATTGAGCATTCTTTAGGTGAACTCAGTAAGAGCATTTTCAATCAAGATGAAGCCACGTTTTCATACATTTTGAAATCATTAGTATCTCTTTCTGAAAAGGTAATGACATCTGAGACTGAGAGAGGGTTTGGACAGACTCCACTAACCGCAGATGGAGATATTCAACCTTGCATATTCAACAGGCTTTTCTATGTCAATAAGTTAACAGACGTCTGTGACATAAACCCTATTAAATTCATGATTAATCCAGAGAAAAACTTTGATCTAATAAATGATTATTTTTGTAAGATCGCAGATAACAGATCAAATTCAGATGAAACAAGGTTACTTGCAAGCAGAAGCTTCAATCAAATAGCTAAAGCATCAGCTGAAACCGGTTTTGAGAGAGACTTCATTGAAATACACGAATTGACAGAGACAAAAGTTCTTACTAACATGTGTAAATTTATGACCCGTCTATCGCAATTGCCTATGTCTAACGAACTTTTGATTGCCAACTGTGAGGCAGAAATGTATCTACAAACATTAGAAACCTTGAAGAACATTATAGATAGATTTGGCAGTCTTATTCAGCATACTTGGGGAGTTGTCACAGAGATGTTAGACTTCCCCTTTTTAATCATTAGTAATTGTGACTCCGAAGTTTTAAAAGAAAAAATCATAAATGACATTATTGTATCCGTGTTGAAATCATCCTTCGAAACTATGAAAGTTGTTTTGGATGAAATACTGCAATGTATACCAAAAAATCAAATAAAAGTCATTATTGATAGTTTATACCATTTTGTGGAACAAACCTTCGATTTGAATATTTCATTTAATTCAGTAAGTTACTTTTGGTTGATTAATGATTACATTAAAGATAAACTAGAAACAAATAACATGAAATCTGAGTTTGACTACAAGCTTGCTTCTGAGGCTCAGTTGGTTGAATATGTTCTAAATGATTCAACAGATGACTATCAGTATTATCAATACTTCTGGATCTATCTTGTTTTGCAACTAGCGAAAACTTCGCCGGACAAAAGGGTACAGGTTCGAAATGGTGCAATTTTAACAACCTTTAGTGTTATTCAATCGTTTTTGACAGATGCATCCCAGTACTCTGTACTGTATGATATTGTTATACGCCCAGTTATTTTGCAAATTAAACCGCCAGTACCGACTGTTGCTTTTAGTTCACAAGACCAAAAGGATTGGATGGAAAGTTTCATAAATATCTCGAATGGACTGACAAAACTCCTGTTCAATTTTATGAGTTCATCGTCCTCCCTCGACTCTCCACAAATTATTACGATGTGGCAAGGAATAATGGAGTACTTTGTCGGTCTTTTGAACTTAGATTACAACTGGGTCGAGCTAAATAACCAAATCTTCAAAAATTATCATGAAATTTTGAACGGATTCAAAGAAAGTAACAAAGACTTGCCAAAAGACCTGCTTGAATCTTTGTTTGAGCCCTGGGCCTCAGTTAAAATCAATTATAATTTAGCAAAAGAGGCGGTATATCAAACTTCTTTGTGCTCATTTGTTGACTGCTTTCCAGTGTCCATGCATCTATTCAAGCCAATAATGACCACTTCTAAGTTTGAAAAATTGTTGATGATCTTGAATTCTTGTATCAGGTATCCCATTCTTGTTGACCCAAGAAATGATAACATGAAATGTACTGCATTGCAGCAGGCAGTTCTGGATAATCTATCTTTGTTGGAATTCGATGAATCAGATCCCTATTATATGTTTTATGAGTCATTATTAATTCAGCAATTGAACCTGATTGTTGTTTTACCTTTCCATACTAGAGATTTGATTGTAAAAAAGCTAGGAGACAAAGGTATCAAAATTCCCACATTTGTTGCTGCTAGTTATCGAGGCTTACAAATATTGGAGAAGCATTTGGATAAAATATCTGATTTAACCTACTTTAACGATCGCTCCATTTTGAAAGTTATCAAGTCTTTATTGGAGCCATCCAAGCTGAAGAGTGACATATACTTTACTACTAAAAACTTAGAAGGAGATCAAGAAAAAGAGTATCTATGGGTGATTGGTTTTAAAATACTAGTTAATATCACTGTTAAAATTCTGAATCTCATTATGGATACCTCAGATACAAAATTTAAGACAGATGTAAATGTTGATTCCTTGACCCAACTAATTCCTTTGGCATTGTCTGTATTTGACTGTTGTTTCATTCCCTCTGTGCCGTCGACAAAAAATGGGGATAACATTGATTTAGAGCAGTATCAAAAAATGAAAAATATACTACTGAAGTTTTTCAACATCTTTTATGACACGAACAAAGCATGTAAGATAGAAAAATTTCAAATCGAGCAATTCCTCTCATCAGTCTGGTACGCTTCGTTTTATCATAATCAAGATACCATCATTGAATCTATTCTTCCTCCAGTATCACAACCGCTTTCCACAGCATCTATGGATGAACTAGCTAAAGAAATGATATCCCCACAGAACTGGGACATTTATGGTACTACTAGTATAGTGAACGTTTCCCCACGTTTGCGAATCTCGACCCAGTGTTTTGATGATCTAGTTTTATTTGTCAATCCTGACTCAAATATACGCATTTGGCAAATTTGCCTCCCTTTCTTCATTTCAAGGTGCACACTTATACTCAGAAAATTTCTCATGGATATCAAGTTACTTGGCGGAAGGCCGGTCTCAAGAATTTTAATCGTTGAGCTGAGAGACGCTGTCAATGGAATGCAAACAGCTCTTTCTTATTTTCAAGATTCGGATAGTGCCGGAAGTAAGCGAGCTAATTTGAAACTTAAATCTGTGTACCCAATGTTGATAGAGTTACTTCCGAAAGTGTCTGATAAAGATATTGAGGCAAAGTTGCTGGATACTTGCCTCAAATTGGGAAGCTAATATTTTATCAGTAAATGAACTGTTTTCAAATGTAAATTTGTTATCCTACTAGCTTGTGAATGAAACGTTTCAATTAACTATATAGAAAAGTAATATATAACAGATAGATCACCTGGTACTTATTGGAAAGTCTTTGCTAAAAAAATCATCAATATCTTTGAAGATTGATGCTAGTCCGTCATCGTCAAATACGGATGCTGCAATATCATCGTATTGGGAAGATGGTATTGTACTATTAGTTGAGAGTACATTATTACTCCATTGATCCCCGGTAGGAGTACTTTTTTTTTGGGTGGGACTTCCGAGTTGGTTGGAGGTTCTCATTGCTGGATCAAATTCTTTATGCAAATCGTCTTTATCCAAGTTCATACCCAAAATTTGATGGGTAGTAACTACTTCAGTTGGGGTTCCTTTCTGAAGCTGGCGTGAGAGTATATTTTTCACGACGGTCTTCAAGTTATCAATGTATTGGTGGATCTCAAAGCCTTTTTCACAGTGGTGTTTAATATAAGAACACAAGAAATATATGCCGATAAGAAACAGTTTGGTTTTCTCAAAAAATGTGTAGTCGGAAATTAACATTGGGATTTGTATCAGACTTTCATATATGCCGGTAATGAAAGAAACCACCCGTATCGGATGAGAAGCTACAGTCACTGAATTCAAGAATTTGTGATTCTTCGATGGATTGAAATCCAATAAAGCATTTTCCAACTCCTTATTTCCAAATTTAGGTGGAGCTGAAGAAATGGAATCACTGGCTAAACCTGGTGCCAGTGGGGTATTACCCTTCGAATGGCTTTTTGCAATTTCGCTCTCTTCAGTGACTATCAAATCAATGAAAAACAAGGATTGTAATCCAATCCAGGAAGAAAAAACCTCTTTGTTGTAAAGCCAGAACCTGTAGTTAAAGTTACCACGCGATATAGCCGATATGGTATTCATCACGACAAAAAATAATAGTTTGATTTTGATAGCGCACTCGTTTTTTAGGCCCTCTATAATCTGCTGGTTCCTTCGTTCATTTAAAATTTCTTGAGAAAACTCTGTAATTAAAGTAGAGTTGTGCAATATATGGTTAACCTGATACAATAAAGTTGACAAAAGATTCAACAGCAGGAATTTGAGGTAAAAAAATTTCCATTTATCCTCATTTTCTTCAACTCGACGGAAATCATCAAGTGAGTCAAGCGTTGATATGAGTTTAGTTAGTTTCGACAAAGCATCAAGTAACTCACGTAATGTAGATTTCTTTTCGCTCAAAAATAAGAAGGATAGTTCTCTAGCTGTGGTCACAAAAGCACTGAAACATTCAGACTCCGAATTGGGCAACATGTAGTATCCGTGGTTGTATCTATCGTCAATATATGGGGGTGCAGACATACACACAAAATACGAGGCATCCAAAACCAAAAGATAGTTCCACAGTGTTTTGAGAGACTCCACTGGAATCTCCTTTGCAAAAATGGCATCGTTTACATCATCAGAGCCGGCGGTGCTGTATTGATCCATGTATACAACCTTATCTAGATTCATGCCAATACCCATTTCGATGCACATGTTCACTGCCGTTTGGAACATTGGATAGGAATTATGCGACGCCACACCGGCGCTAAGTGCATTTCCGTATATCATCAAGGTCAATCTTAAGTTCAAGATCGTATACACCGCAAATATCGAGTATTTCCGTCTGTAGTTAGATGTGTTTAGCAGTTTCACAGACAAATCATTAAACTCGTTGTCTTGCTGGGATAAAGAGAAGTTGAAAATCGAAGGGTCGCTCTTAGTGAATATATTGGTTAGCTCAACCAAAGATGTGAGTAGAGCAATGAATGCATATTCAAAGTTTTTTACAGGGCGTTTGAATGCAATTCCTTCTCGTTTCATGATAAAGTAGTGATGGAAAATCAACTGTACGACCCCCATTGGGATATAGGAGCCAAAAAGTACCTTATTTAGAACTGTTTGAAAGTACCCCAATCTTTCTAAGATGGCGTAATAGTTGTTACAAACTAGCCTTTCAACTAGTGAGTTCAACTCTTCATGGCTGTTAGGCATGTTGCTATCAGTGAGTTGAATTTCGTGAAGCTGGAAACTTTCTTTAAAGTTTTTCGATTTCCACATTTTCCTTTCATTCTTCAGAGTTTCCCTAAACGAAATAAGGAAGTTGTATGACAAGAACGGCTCTGGCTTAGCGTACACTGAGCATATGCTCATACTCCTGATCGTTCCCGAGGGCTTTTTGTTGACTAAATATGAAGTCGCCAAGTTGAAGCTTGTATCCATTATTGAATTTTCCACTCTGATCTGAGAATTATGGAGAGGATGCTGAGCAGATTGAAGGGGCCCGAATTCATGGTCTTTTGTCTCTTTCACATGATAGCCGGTGGGTTCCTTCTCCACAATTTTGATGCCGTTCTTCTCGTTTCTCCTCACTTCGTAGTCGTAGTTACACGTGCGGATGGAGGACGATTTGATGCAATTGGAACATGGTTTCTGACGATCGCACTTAATTTTCTTCTCCTTGCACGAGGAGCATACCAATGATGCCCTTTTCCTCTGTTTCTTTAACTTTGTAACACCAACACACGACATTTGGCCTTGCGTTGCCGCTGCCTAGTCACTGTATACTAAGTATTGGTGGTCAAATGCTCAAGGGAAGGAGAATGTTTTCCTTTTCACCCATTTCAATCTTCATGTTGTCGGTTTGTTTTTCGTTAATACCGAGAACGCAGGGTGACCTTCTCGCTTTTTCCGGCGATACGGAGATAGTGCTTTGGAGTCCGCTATTCCCGCAGATTTGATTCATCTTGGTCAACTATGTCTGTCTGTAGTTTATGAAAAATAATAGTAACGGGGCTTGCAGATGGAACATATATACGCAGGTACACACACTTATCTAGATACACAACACAGATGCTTGCTACTTCACGGTTGTCACAGATAATCCGGCATATCCTCCGTAGTGGATGGTTTGGTGCTGAAGTTCCGAGACATGTCGACGTACTCTGTGTCCGGTTCGTAGTTATAGTTGCCCGGATTGTACACGGATGCGATGTTGGATGGGTCCTTCTTGTTATCAGGATACCCCTCCGTTGGGTATTTTGTAGTAGCGTCCTTTCTGTGCAGTTCGAACTCCCTCCAGGTCATTTGCTTGATCTGCGAGCCGTCGAACTCACCTTCACGGTCGCCGTGAGATCCTTTATCTCCTCCGGTAGTCTTTCTCGTGTCGCCCCAACTGAAATCATCGAATTTCCAGTATGCATAGGTAGGCAACACAAAGTTCCAGATAGGCAAAGAGAACAAGTATATTATCATCCAGGCGACGTACATCAAGTTGGAAACCGTCACGATGATCAAAAGGGCTGGAAGACCAAAGATAATTGCCATAAGCACTAATGACATCACTGGAGTTGGTTTGGAAACGATTGCAATAATGATAATGTACAAGGTGAAAGTAATGGATGCTGGTAAAACAAGAGTACCGATCAATTGAATAATAATTACGAATTGCATGGAGAGACAGAAAGCACCGCACAAATCTTTGACAAGCGCCAATTCCATTAAGTTATGAACAGTAGAGTTGATCCAACGACGACGTTGGGACAGCAAGACTTTGAATTTGTCAGGAACAACAGTCTTACATGCTGCCTTAGGGACAAAAACCTGTTTTCTTCTTGGGAAGGCTCTAAGCATCAATGAAGTGAGGTATCTGTCTTCACCTAAAAGCAATAGATTCTTCTTGTGTAGACTGTCCAAAACATTATCAGAATATTTTTCAACAATATCTGAATTTGCTAGAATTGGCACCCAGACGTTGGTGCTCTTTGGTGATTTGATACGATACATACAGAAACAACCCGGTAAGCATGTCACACTCCCGAAAACTGACTCGAATGCTTTTGATTGATGATGAGAAATATAGTACTCAAAAACTTGAATTGCCGTGACCCATGATTGTGCCTTATTTGAAATCTTGGTTTCCCCACATAAACCCATGATCTCTGGGTCTTTAACAAATTCAGCAGCCATATGAGTTAAAGAATCAGGGTAAACAAGGGTATCTGCGTCAACCATCAAAATAGTTTCATACATAGTGGCCATCAAACCTGTCATTTGCCATATTGCCTTCAGCATTTCGTATTGTAAAGGTGTCATACGTTCATTGAAAGTGACACTTTGAAGGAAAGACATCAAGATAATTTGGGAATCACGCTTACCTCTATTACCAGGTTTCGCTGATGTCATTTCTTCAGGGGTACCACATTTAACAACCAATAAAACAGGGATTTTCTGTTGCTTTTCAATAGGAACAGTGGAATCATCATATTTATAAAAACCAGCATAAACCTTGGCCATATTATGTCTCTTAGAACCATGGGCAACTGAAACATAAGAAAATGGTTGAACTTCATCCTTCGGAACAACTAGATCTGTCATCATATCCAAACATATTTCAGGTGTTGATTTATCATTACCTGCACCGGTAATCAAACCATCACAAATGACGACAATCAATTTATGAGAATTCGGATAATCTGTTGTGGCAATAGAATCGATTGTTGTTCTAATACCGTCTTCATCTTCAGAATAACAGGTAACTAGACACATGGTATGGATCAACGGATATCCAAATGGCTCCCAATTGACAGGAGGTTGAGGAATTACGTCTGTGGAGATGATATCAGGGTCCAAAGTTTCAATTTCTTCATCTTCGAAGGGGTCATTTTTTTTAAAAGGGTTCAATGTTAGGTTGCTAGTACTTAACATCGAAGAACGAGACATACTTCTACTTTTTCTCTTCCCGGCATTTGCCATCATATAGGCCTCGGTTGTCATTGTAATATACTGGGGTTTATAGTTATCCTTTTGATCTCTTTCAGCCTCAATATTTTTGTCATCATCTCCAATGAAATCGTTTATATCCCCTCCCCAGGAGAGACGGAAGGTTTTATTGAATTTGCTGTGATAATCTGCCCTTCTTTTCTTTGGAACGTCTGCTAGAGGTGCTGAACTGTAAGGGTCATCGACCCAGTTGTCAATTTGGTTATTTCTCTCGTTCATCTCCTTAATGGAGCTGTAGGAAACACCTTGATGTGGTGCAACAAACCATTTGAAATAACATGCCACCACAAATTGCACAATGACAATTGACAAGACGAAGACTAGGGAAACATACAAAACAATCGTAGAAGCAATACAACCAACCGTGGAGACATCCACAATTCCTATTTTGGCGATCTCTATCAGACAATCAGCGGCTTGTCTTTGATGGGGTTCGGTCAAAAGTAATGAGATATCGTAACCTTTCATAGTTTTATCGTTTTTGATATCATCAAATAATTGAGGATAGGTCAATTCAGCTGTAAACAACCAACTTAACAAGTCCATATCAATGACATTACCATTGTATACAATCAAGTCTCTAGTACTATTTGCAATGGCTTCCCAGGTATAATATAAATCTCCTTCGACCTTCAAACTGTAGAATGATTTTCTTGCAGACGAGGATGTATGGCATGCATACCCGTCATAGTGATCAAACGTAAAGTTTGGTGTGGATGAACCATCCAATTCCATGATTTTACAAGGCATGTACCATGCCATTTCTTCGCCTTGGAAGGGGATTTTGCTATCCTGTTTTGGTTTAATCAAGCCTTTACAGTTACCATTGACATTTTGGAATAAGAGACTTCCATCTTTACCACCAGCATTGATTGGGGGATATAAAACATTTGTACCTGCATCGATTCCTTCTGCAGCTGGATGAGAAGAAGAAGATAGATCATAAGCTCTTCCGTTGATGACCAGATAACTTGATGATAAATCTTGAGGCTTTAGTCTTGCTGTCAAGTTAGTGCATGTAGCTCTGGTGAAGCCAAAGGTCAAGAACCCAATGATACAACCGATAACTAAAATGACACTGATCAAACCCATCTTTTCTCTCCACGCATACTGTCTATCTTTTGTTTTCAAACCAAACAAACTCATCAAAGGTCCAGGGGCCCAAAACGTGATCACGTAGCAATAAAGTTTCCAGTACGGAAACCCATGTTTATCCTCCTCCAATTCCATCCTTTTCGGAGGAATGGCAGTGTAGTAGTTTTCATTTGAAAGGGGCATTTTTTCATCATTATCGTGGTCAAGGACGGTTAAATTGTACTCATTCAGTAGTGGTTGCGCATGCGGGCCAGGGTCTTCGTACTCGTCGTTCAAATGGAATATCTCTCTTGGCTGGTTTGGAATAGGGTTTGCGGGTGTTTCGTACTCAGTCACTCTTTCGATTGTGGTGTCTTTCCCCGCTTTGCTGCCATTTCCCTCATCTTCTTCCCCCAGCACAAATGGGTTTGGGTTTTCTGGAATATCATCGTCGTGATATGCGTACGCTTCGGAGGATCTGTGATGCAGGTGGTTGGACGACGAGAACTGTGACATGTTCTGCATGGGGATGTCTTCATTCTCGGCTATGAAGTGGTCATTGTTGAAATTATCCGAGCTAAGATTGTTGTTGTGATAGATGTTGCTGCTGTTGTTGTTGTCTTGGTACGAGGAGAGTCTTGCAGAGTTCGAATTCGAAACGGTATTCTTGCTGTACCTGGAATTTCGAAACGAAGTCTGGTACGAGGCTGGTCTGGCACGGTCTCTGCGAACCAAGGACCTCTTTCTTCTGAAGTTCCCCGACTCTGTGTCCCCCGAATCAAATGTGGACCCAGAAGACTCTCCGGATTGCTCCAGCATGTCTTTGTACGGATGCACCACTGCGTGAGTTAGAGATAGCAAAGTTAGTACATGTTCTTCGAAACCACAACCTTCAACGGTATCATGGATCACTCTTCTTCTTCGTCGTTCTCCTCTCTTCTGGGACTCTTTTCTCGCAAAACAAGCCGGGAAAAGTCCGTCTCTGCGCCCAGTGTGTGCACTTACTGTTTCTGTTGTTCTCTTGGCGGCAGTGTCCCCCTCTTTTGCTCTGCGCAGGCCCTCCTGATGCCAGAGATGGAGGCTCTGACGCCATGATGTGTCTCTTTCCTGAGCGGGTGGAAACCAAAACAGAGACACCGCACATAGAAAAAGAAGGTCTCCCCCCAGAGAAGAAAATTTCCTCTTTTGGCACGAATTGCGTCTGGCGAGTCCGTTCGGTTTCATTTCAAATTTCGCCGCGTTGCAAACGACCAGTTTCGTGTCAGGAGATGAAGAAAGAAAGAAGAAGGCCAAGAAGAGGAGCAGTGTTCAGCAGGACACAAGAGAAACAGTATAGACAACAGAAAAGTACCAGCTAGAACATGTCCGACAGAAGAAGCCCACGGAAAAGACTGCACCGCCACGACGACGACTCGGACGGCAACAGCTCGGACGAAGAGGTGGAGAACCAGTCTCCAGCATTACTGTCACTGGACGACGCATACCGCAGCGGACGCCGCAACCCATTGAACTCGTCTCCACCAGCGTCAGACATCCCGGACCTAGCGTCGTCGCCGAACGCTGAGCGGTTTGACAACGACGACGAAGAGAACGAGGGGTCGGTGCACAACGAGGTCGAGGACGACCTGCGGGACCTAGACGACGAGATGGAAGAAGCCACGGGCAGAGACCTTATTGGCGATGACATGATGGACGATTACAGAGAGCGTCCGGGCGAGGACGCGTACGAAGGCTTGGATATCGATGACGACGTGGTGGACGATATGGACATTGGTCAACGGAGACAGGTGGACAGACTCCTCAACTTGAGGGACGACTACACGAGGTCGCAGAACTTGGATTTGGACGAGGACGACCAGGAGATGCGTGGCTCGCAGTCGGAGGACGAGTTCGGGTTGCCAACACAGAGAACCAGAAGACGGTTTGAGGAGGATTTCAACAACGAGGATCTTGCTGCGAACGAAATTGCCTATGCACAGTTGATCGACGTCAAGGCTCCGTCGGTTCTCGAGTGGATTTGCCAGCCCCAGGTGACCAGAACCATTGCTAGGGAGTTCAAATCCTTCCTTTTGGAGTTCGTCGACGACAAGGGTCGATCTGTGTATGGTCCAAAGATCAGAGAGATGGGTGAGTCCAACAGCGAGTCGTTGGAGGTCTCTTACTCCCATTTGTTGAACTCGAAGGCTATTTTGGCAGATTTCCTCAGACAGTGCCCAGAAGAGATGCTAAAAATCTTTGACGTTGTTGCCATGGAGGCCACGGAGATCCATTACTCAGACTATACTCAGATCCATTCCGAGATCCATGTGAGAATCACAGACTACTACGAAATGCAGAACTTGAGAGACTTGAGACAGAACCACTTGAACAATCTTGTCAAGATTAGAGGTGTTGTTACAAGAAGAACGGGAATCTTCCCCCAACTCAAGTACATCAAGTTCGACTGTCCACAGTGTAAAACCGTGCTCGGTCCTTACTTCCAGGACTCAAACCAGGAAATTAAGATCAGATACTGTTCTAACTGTGAGTATCGGGGGAAAATGCCAATCAATTCCGAACAGACGGTGTACAGAAACTACCAAAGAATCACAGTGCAGGAGTCGCCAGGCTCTATGCCTGCCGGTCGACTACCTCGTCACAAGGAAGCAATCTTACTCTGGGACCTGGTCGACGTGGCCAAACCTGGAGAGGAAGTCGAGCTCACGGGGATATACAAGAACTTGTACGATGGTATCTTGAACGCAAAGAACGGTTTCCCTGTTTTCGCCACCGTCATTGAGGCCAACTGCATCAAGCGTCGGGAAGGTGGCAGTGATGATACGGACTCTTCTTCGGCCTACCAGATTTCGCTAGAAGAGGAGAAGACTTTCAGAAGCATGTCGAACCAACCGGATATCATTGAAAAAATCATCTCCTCCATGGCTCCTTCCATTTATGGCCACAAGTACATCAAGACTGCTGTCGCCTGCGCGTTATTTGGAGGTGTTCCCAAAGACGTCAATGGGAAGCATTCGATCAGAGGTGATATCAATGTCTTGTTGTTGGGTGACCCTGGTACTGCGAAGTCCCAGATTTTGAAGTATGTCGAGAAAACCGCCTATCGTGCTGTTTTCTCAACAGGTCAAGGTGCATCTGCTGTTGGTTTGACCGCATCTGTTCGTAAAGATCCGGTCACCAAAGAATGGACCTTGGAAGGCGGGGCTTTGGTCTTGGCCGACAAGGGTGTCTGCATGATTGACGAATTCGACAAGATGAACGACCAGGACCGGACCTCCATCCACGAAGCCATGGAGCAACAGTCGATCTCCATCTCCAAGGCAGGTATCGTTACCACTCTACAGGCAAGATGCTCGGTCATTGCAGCTGCTAACCCTATCGGAGGCAGGTACAACAGTACCGTTGATCTACAAAGAAACGTGAACTTGACCGAACCTATTCTTTCGAGATTCGACGTCATTTGTGTCGTGAGAGATTTGTGTAACCCTGAGAACGACGAGAGATTGGCCACCTTCGTGGTGGACTCGCACATGAGATCGTATCCGGATGAAGGTGACGATGAGGACGGTTTAGAAGAAGGCTCCGACCCGGAGAAAATCAAGGAAGACAGCGATTCGGACGACGAAATGAACGAAGAGATGATGCGTGAAAGACGAAGAAAAAGACAGGAGAAGGTCAAACGTGCAAAGGAGAGTGAGATCTCGCCTATCCCGCAGGCCGTGCTTGTGAAGTATCTCTACTACGCCCGGAGCCGCATCCAGCCGAAACTCAACCAGATGGATATGGACAAGGTTTCCCGGGTCTACTCCGACCTCAGAAAGGAGTCCAACACCACGGGCTCGTTCCCGATCACCGTGAGGCATTTGGAGTCGATCTTGAGAATCGCCGAGTCCTTTGCGAAGATGAGACTTAGTCCGTACGTCTCCAGCAGCGACTTGGACCGTGCCATTAAGGTCGTCGTCGACAGCTTCATTGGTGCCCAGAAGATCAGCATCAGAAGACAGTTGCAGAGAAGCTTCATGAAGTACACCTTGCCCCACCGGTCGCAGCGGGGCAGCGGCAGAAACGCAGCTCCAACGCCTGCCCCAACCACTGCTGCAGCATGATCCCAGTCCTGTGTTTCACATATATACCCTCCACCTGGTCTTTTGTACCATTCCTCACCCCGTGTATGGATATTCCCGCTTTTATTTAATTCCGATCCTTTAGTCTTCCCCGAAACGGACCCTCGGGCGAAACGCCGAGCAGGCGCATCTCAGTTTTCGTCTTCCGCGGCGAACTGCGATTACTTCTTTCTTTCCCGCTGGCGGCGGCGGAATAAGAGGGGGATGATCTAGAGACCGCAGGTTAGCCTTGACGGAAAGAGAGGAGAGAGAGGAGAAGAGAGCAAAGACAAGCCTGGTGTTGCAGCTTCGACACAAGTCACAGATGGTATCTCTCACAGAAGTCCCTACTCCGGTCACCCCCGAGGCGGTTTTCTACTTCATCCCCAATCTCATTGGATATGGACGGGTGATAACCTTGGTGCTGTCGTTTTTCACGATGGCCCACCACCCTCTCATCACAATGGGCTTCCTCTACAGTGCGTCGTGTTTGCTTGACGCCTTCGATGGGTATTACGCCCGGAAATTCAATCAGTCGACGCAATTCGGCGCTGTGTTGGACATGGTCACGGACAGATGTTCCACCTGTTCGTTGATTGTCTTCTTAGGCGTCTTGTATCCTGATTACTTCATTGCGTGGCAGGCGTTGATCTCGTTGGACCTTGCCTCGCACTACGTCCACATGTATGCGCAGACCGTGAGCGGCTCGACTAGCCACAAGAAGATGGGAGAGGGCGCCAACTGGTTGTTGAAGCTCTACTACGAGAATCGGGTCTTCTTGTTCCTAGTGTGTGCCTTCAACGAGACGTTCTACATCGCCCTCTACCTCAACCACTTTGACTTCCTGTATGTTCCAGGAACAAACATCAGTTTGGCGTACTGGGTCACGCTGCTCTGCTCGCCAGTCTGGTTCTTCAAGCAGATCTGCAACGTCATCCAGCTGGTAAACGCGTGCCAGATGCTAGCCAAGCTCGATGCGCAGAACATGAATGCTGCAAGAAAAGCCAACTGAAGTCTGTTTGGCCCTGTTGCATCCGTCTCCCCTCCTTTCATTTCCCTTACCATTCCTATTCTTCAGTCCCGGAAAAACACGTACACGCTGAAAATGGTGTATATTATTATCCTTCTCATATGGTCCTGTATGGAAAAACACCTATCTAAATGTTTATATGTACGTATCTGTCTATTTGTTTATATCAGAGTAAACGCACATGAATAAATACTTCAATTCGATCCAATGGTGCAAAAAGTATCGAAAAACATTGGGCAAGTCACAACAAAAACGAATGAATCACAAAAAAAACGGGGTCAACTGGGAATTGAACCCAGGGCCTCCTGCACCCAAAGCAGGAATCATACCACTAGACCATTAACCCTGTAACTGAACAAAAAAGGTATTGCTCTACTACAATAATCTTCTATTACGTGCAGCTTTCAGCACGTGATTATTTTTACGTAATGCTTTAAGTTTGCTGATTTCCACCATATTGTATTGCTTACCGTTATTTGCTAAAAACTTTTCATCATTAACTCTCCACAACTAAGAATCATGTCATACCATTTTTGGGGTCGATCTGCTCATTTTTTCCTTTTGCTTGCTTTCATTTCCGGACTCGGCGATAGCGCTTGTTCCTTCTTTCTCCGCAAAGCTCCTCGCTTGCCACTGCTGCCGCAGAGGGGGAGGGGTTCGCATACTAACTGAGACGGGGTGTCTGCCAGGACGGGAGGATGAACGGAGAGGAGGCCGCTGGCGGCCGGTGAACTTTTGGATCCTGCACCGTCCGCCTCGAGCGTCTTCTGAAACTGAGAAATTGCGTTCCCTCTGCCTACTTTAGCTGTCCAGCACCGCATCCCATAGCACAGTCTACCCTGGCACCGCTCTCCCTCCTTCCGTTCATTGCCACTGCCGTTGTCCAGACAGCATTAATAATCCGGGTCTCTTTTCAACCCCCGTGTCCACGTTCCGGCACACATCATTGATACCAAGGTCAATTTCATTGTGCAGACACAGAGTGCAGCTGGATCCTTGCATTCTGGAAGTAGCAAAGTCATACAGGCCTCCTTTGTCCTCCATAATATTCTGCAAACAGGCGATCTGCATCTGAAGATCGCAGCTCGAGAAGCATTGGCATACATATAAACATTAGAATCACAGCAAAAATGCCCGAAGAAAGCAGAAGCAGCTGCACTTCCAGCGACCAGGAACATCACACACACCACGATGAGACCTGCGAAATACCGAAAACACACCAGATCTCCACAGACATTGCAGTTCACGCGGTGCCTGTGAGTGAACCGCTTTCAGCACACACAGAGGACCTCTTGTCGTTCAGGTTGAGAATGAGCCCGAACGAAATCACGTCGGCGTCCGGTGCGCTGGCCGGGTTCTTGTCCGGTCTAGTGGTGTGTCCGTTGGACGTTGCCAAAACTAGATTCCAAGCGCAGGGAGCATACCTGCGAAGCAACTCCAACAGCAGCAACCTAACCCCGAAATACAAAGGTGCGTTCCAGTCGATGCGCTTGATATGGCACGAGGAAGGTGTCCGAGGCTTGTATAGAGGTGTCGTGCCGATCACATTGGGCTACTTCCCAACGTGGATGATCTACTTCTCCTGCTACGAACACTTCAAGAAGTTCTACACAAATCTCACCCACGACGAGAACATCAGCTACTTTGCCAGTGCAATTTCGTCCGGTGCAATCTCGTCCACCGCAACCAACCCGATCTGGGTGGTGAAAACTAGATTGATGCTGCAGATGGACAATGGAAAGACGATATACGATACCTTTTTGGAAAACGACATCAAAAACAACAAATTAAAGCCCAACACACCCAGCACACCCAACGCCGCCACCATACCGAAGAAGGGAGACTGGTATACGGGCACTTTCGATGCATTCAGGAAAATGTACAAACACGAAGGTATAGGAGTTTTTTATAAAGGTTTACTTCCTTCATATTTTGGATTGTGCCATGTGGCAATCCAATTCCCCTTGTACGAGAATTTCAAGAAGATGTTCAAGATTGACAACGACAAAAACGAAAACGTTTTGGAATCCTCCTCGCTATCCCAGAAGGCTACAAACTTTGTCAAGTTCATTCTTGCCTCTTCGCTATCCAAGATGATAGCGAGTGGTATAACATATCCACACGAGCTAGTCAGAACTAGATTACAGTTGTTCTCAAATAGCAACAAGATCCTGAACGAGTCCCAGGTAAGTGGTTTGATTAGAGTGATCAAAACAATCATCAAAAATGAAGGTTTCAGAGGTTTTTACAGTGGTTTCGTTATAAATTTGGCAAGAACCGTTCCAGCAAGTGCTGTTACCATGGTATCGTTTGAATATTTTAGGGAATATTTCCAACGTTTCGGATACTGATATCCGCAAGTCTCACACATTCACTTCCACATATCCATCTCAAATTATGTTCATATCTAATCATAACTATCTTTATATATTTGTTATTTATTATGTATTATGATTTGTTTCCTTCCTTTCTCTTATTCAATTTTTACATTTCTACATTGTTCTTGTTTTTTCCTTCTCCTCCTCATTCTCTTCTCAAATACTATTTTAGACACAATTCTGCACAGTCCAACCTCGCATTTCACCGGTGGCATTGCTTTGAACACATGTTCTAATCATGCTCTTCTGGGCGCGTAGGAAAAAAGGTGAACTTCGCCGCGTGTCAAACGACAGCCAGACAGACCCCGGTGTTCACAATAACAAACCTACAACTACTGCTGGAGAGAAAAATCTGCCGGAAAGGAGTGCATTTCCGCCATTACGCCCTTCTCCAATAGTCTGAGTAATGCACCAGCAATGCCGCTGATGAAAGATATACTACTAGTATGCTGGTTACTTTTAGGCTTCAACGTCGGCATTTCACAGGCAGTGGCCAAGCCGTCCACTGATGATGATGATGATTTGCATTCACGAGTGCCTCCTCCATTGACCTCATCGGATTTTGACAAAGTTTTGCAAGAAGGCTTTCATGTGGTCGAGTTCTTCTCACCTTATTGTCCCCATTGTACACAGCTGTTCCCAATTTGGGTCGAGTTTTATGAGTATAACCAGAATATAAACGGAAAGGACAGCAAAGACAAGAGTAACTCGTTTCAAATTCACCAGGTTGACTGTGTAGCCAGCGGAGATTTGTGTGAACGTGAGGGAATCCAATATTACCCTATGATCAGATTCTACGGTGCCGGTTCGAAGCTGTTGGGTTCAATGACCAGCACTCAAAGGGACGTTGACACAATGAATGAGTTTGCCAACGAGCAAATTATCGTTTGGTCCGAAAGTGAGGATGATGATGACAGTGGTGCCTCGAAACTAATTACAGGAATCCCACTTTACAATCAGAATAAAATGATCAAGATAAACGAGCTGCTTAAAATTATCGAGGGAGAAAATAAGGTGCCTAAATTGATTTCGTTTTGGCCTACCACTGAAAGTGAACTTAACGATCAGACTTTCCAAAATGATTATAACCAGAACAAAATTTTCTCATATTACCCGAACCTACATCCGTTCAGAAACTTGTGGAACCTATCAATGAGGAAACTGAAAAAATTCGTCGACGAAGATAAACTAGAGTTCAACTATTTCAACTGTAAATCTAACTCGGAGATTTGCGAGACTTTGGGCTTCAAATCGTTGACTGCAAGCAGAATCGATCCTAATCTATTGCCGCAAGTTGTTCTATACTTACCGAAGACTACAGGTGGTAACGCGATCTCTTACAACCTTAAGATAAATGATTTCCGTAATTTGAATACAGCCGTCAAGTCGTTGACACATTGGACACAGAGAACATTGATTAACTCTGAACTTGAAGATATGAAGTTTCAAGATATACAAAGCTTCATAGGATCTTCAACAAAACTAAACGGCAAGGGTTCAATTAGTGACATTACCGATTACTCCAAAGTAGCTTTTATTCAGGTCAATGATCCAGAATCTGCAGTTCCTGAAGATGATGCTTTACTTAGTCGTTTAATACAGCCTGTTGCTGATCTCACATCTGATGTCTATTTGTTCAAAACAACGGACAAGGATGCTGTGATGAAGTTTTTGAAAAACCAAGAAGAACAAATGGCCAATAGGTACATTCATTCGGGTATAGAGGATGCTGAACTGAAATTCGACGAAAAGATGTTTCTATCCAGAACGCACACTACATTCCCCATGATGATTTGTATCAAATCAGGATCATTGTATTCTCCTGTCTTCACAAGTTTCATGTCTAAACACATTAGAGACTACAATAAAGTCTTGACTTTCATAAAGAGAAACCAAATGCCTACAATCAATCATTTGACTGTCAACTCTAAGAGTCAAATATTTCCACCAACCCTTGATGAAACAATAAACTCGAAAACTGAAAAAGTTTTGATCACCCTTACAGATTTCCAACCAAAACAATACTTTGACGTAGAATTCTTTATGTCATATGTCTTTCACAAATTCACTTTCATAAACAATAAAGAAAAATTCAACAGAATAAACGAAAAGAGATCGAATAAGTATGACAAAGTTGGCAAACTCAGAGCAGAAAAAGCAGACTCAGACGATATTATTGACGCTCTAAGAGAAAAAGTTGATATTTCTTACAGCACAACTGACAACCAGCTTTATCCAGTATATGTCGAGACTAAGAAACTGCCTGAGGTTGTATCAGCTATGAAATGGTCAAAACTTGATCCTTCCCGTTACACCACTGGAGATGTGATCCTTGTCGATAGATTCAATGGGCAGTATTGGGACGAGGATGATTCAGGACACAAGTTGACCATAGAAGATCCATCACAAACAGTAAGTTTACTCGAAAAAGTGAGCTACAAAAAACTTAAGGGAAAAAGTTTAAAACATATATCCCTTTTTGCGAAGATTCCACTTTATTCCTTTATTGCTATTCTCATTTTCATGATATATCGTGCAGTGAGGATGTACTTACTAAAGCGGACAGTTTACATAGAAAAGATGAAGGGATTGGGCATACTGGGCGTATGTCCGGAATTGGAGGAATCCAAGTTTGACTAACAATCTCATACAACACCCGCTTGCCTAGCCTTAATCCAGGGATCATGAAAAACTGGCACTGAGTTTGCAACATTGGGTATGCAATCAGCGATGTTGTTTCAAGTTTTGTATCAAAATTTTTAGATGAAATTTTATTAAATGAGGTCGATAGTAAATAAACTTGCAGATGAAAGCTATGCCTGACGCATTTAGCGTTTCATCAACTCAAACTTTTGTAGACTCCGTACATATTCGAAACAAGTTCACGTTCACGTGACCTCGTTACATAATATTTTATTTTTCATCTTTTACTTTTTAACATTTTTTCCATTTTTTGATTTTCCATTTGCGTCTGTCCTTTTCATCTCCTTGGCTTAAAGTACATATTTGACAGCCAAACTAGATTATCTTGCTCCTGATAATTGACAATAAATTAGCTCATAATCAAACCAGGTAGATGAGCTTTTATTTCCTTCGTTCCGGCCGGCTGGTTTTCTCTAGAGCGGTACAGGTCCGAAGCCTTGCTACTATAGTTCAAGATGAGAATAAGGTAATTTACAATAATAACATAAAGGATCTAATAAAGAGGTCGTTCACGAACTTCAAGAATAAAATCAAGCTTAGCAATGCCAACAAATTTAGCTACGATGTGCTCAGGCAAAAATACGATACAGAATTTTTGAAAGTAAACATAAACACTCTTTTGAGGAAAACCTCTGAAGTAGAAACGAAAGTCTTAACACTATCAAACGAGCATATAAAATTTGAGGAGTTGAAAAAAACGCTCCCATCAATAATGCCATCTTTTATAATACCCCAAACATTCACTCTTTACAATATTGCCGCCTATTTGTTATTCGAGGGTTCCGATTTAACTCAAGTGCCAATCAAGATTGAAAATGCTGAGTCGATATCGAAATCTGAAAAAATTGATTATATCATGAACTTACTTGTTGAAAAATTGATGTATATGAAATTCAAACCTTACTACTTGCAAAACGTTTTCAATGATAGAAGTAATAATCAAAATTACAATCAAAACCTCACGATAAATATTATGGACGTTGATAATCCATGCGAATGGTTTCCGCAAGCCAGAAAAATCAAACGAAAATTCATTATGCACGTTGGGCCTACAAACAGTGGTAAAACTTATAATGCGTTGCAGAGACTGGAAAACTGCTCAAAGGGTTACTTTGCAGGACCTTTGAGACTACTAGCAAGAGAAGTGTACGAAAAATTCCAGGAGCGTGGAGTTAGATGTAATCTTGTTACGGGTGAAGAAGTTGTGGTTGATATTGATGAAAACGGAAACAGGGCAGACCTAACTTCAGGTACCATCGAAATGCTTTCGCTAAGTGACACATATGATGTTATTGTCGTTGACGAAATTCAAATGATTGGTGACGAATTCCGTGGATCTGCATGGACAAACGCCATTTTGGGCGCAAAGGCTAAAGAAATTCATTTATGTGGTGAAAAAAGTGCTATTCCTTTAATTGAAAAGCTAGTCAAAATGACGGGTGATGACTTGGTTATCAACGAATACAACAGATTGGGTAAACTAGTCGTCGATGAAGATCCTGTCAGCATTCATGATCTAAAAAGAGGTGATTGCATAGTTTGTTTTAGCAAGCCCGTTATCTTGGATATGAAAGCACACGTTGAAAAACAAACAGGGTTAAAGTGTGCCGTGATCTATGGGGCGCTACCACCCGAAACGAGAGCACAAGAAGCACAAAGGTTCAATAATGGAGAGTACGATGTCGTCGTTGCTTCGGATGCTATTGGTATGGGACTGAATCTTAAAATTAACAGAGTTATCTTCACGACTACTCAAAAGTATAATGGTAAGACAAATATAACATTATCTGATTCAAATATCAAGCAAATTGGTGGACGTGCAGGTAGGTTTGGTGTTGGAGAGGGTGAAGGCCACATTACGGCTATTTCTAAGGACGAATTACAATTGATCAAAAAGGCTATCGATGCTCCAGTAACATTCTTGAAAAAAGCCACACTTTGGCCCCCTGATGGAATGTGGGTTAGGTACTACTCCATGTTCACTGAGGAAACAGATTTGAACACCATGTATCGAAAGTTTGAAACTGATCTATCAAAGCATTTTAGAAAAACAAAACACATTGAACGAGACTTTGTACTTCAATCTCTAGATGACAGAAAAGCCGTTGGAAAGTTTTTTGAAAAAGAACATCTCACTAAGAAATTTTATATTCAAGATCAGCTCAAGTGCATTGCTTGCCCAACTACTATCACTGGAGCCCCAACTAGAGCACTGAAATTGGTTACCGATGATTTATTCAAACAATTCATGCAAACAATTATCAAAAGAAGTAGGAAGTCCATTTTTGATTTCGAGTCTATGCCTTTTTATGTCACAACGAGTGATGATGTTAAGGAGAAACCGGTTCTACAAAATACAAAGGCATACGCACACGGATCTGAGAACTCAGAAATTGAACCCGTTCCATCAAGTTTGAAGGGTGAAATTATCGATAGAATAAAAAAGGCTGAAGTCAAAGAATTCCAGACCTTAAGAACTCCTGTAAATAAAATAGTTCCGGTTGAAGAACGCTTGATGAAATTAGAGCAATTTCACAGAGCGACGGGAACATACATGTGGTTGGCTTATAGATTCCCACAATGTTTCACCGACCTTCAATCTGCTACAAAACTAAGAGAGTTGATTGAATACAGAATCTCTGAAATGTTGAGTAATCTAAGAGCTTCTAACAAATTGAATAAAAAGAGGTTCAAAACTTTTTAAGCTTTACTTTTTATCCCTATCCAACCTTGTACATAGATGCATTCTTTATATGAAATCTTTACCAAGCGAAATTTCTGTACAAATCTAGTTTAACTAATGGACGCATTAATCTATATATTCCAGTCATCTCTTTCCATATCCCCGGATTTGATTAATGGCTCATCAAGTTCGTTTATCTTCATATCTGAACACAAACAACACGACTTTGAAAGTAGATGATCGATTTCGACCTTCAAATCCTCAATAACAGAAGCGTTCTTATTGTTCATCAAGATTTTCTTCTGTATCTTATATATCGAGTTTTTAGCCTTGTAATCATTGGATTCCAAAATATTTTTCACCAAACAATCCTGATGAAATGCATGAGAGCATGGAAATACAATAAACTTCCTAATGGCCAATATCTTATGGCATAATTGACATGACTCAAACGGTTCAATGATCTGAAAGTTTGAAGTTTGGAAATCCTTGATTTTTTGATTTATCTTATCTGATTCATTTAAAGTGTTATCCATCTCAACGGCAGCCTTGTTCATCTCCAGAGACAGTTTTTTTAGTGATTCAATGAGAGACTCTTTAAAGTTGTCAATGACTATGAAATCTGGGAAAAGAGGTAATAGGTTCTTAATCTCTAAATCATCACATTTCTCAGTCAAGAACCTTAATAGGACATAAATAGGGTCCTCATTTTCTTCTTCAGTAGTTGGGACACGATCATCGTAAAACATTTTTTGATGCTGCTTAATGTAATCTTTATTTATCACAACCTTGGATATAAGCTTCTTGCTTATTTTCAGCCATAGTTCCTTCCTCTTGTATTCATCTTTTTCATTAGGTTTATCGGCAACCAAAATTGCAGCATCTATCAAATCGTTGTCGAGTGCAAGATCAACTGCTTCTTCGTCCTTGCCCAAAATAGAGTATATGAATATTGCAGACTGGATTTTCTGAAACTTGAAACTGAGCCTCAAGATAAAGTCGTAATCAAAAAATGTTTCACCTTTTTCAAATTTTCTGAACTTTTTCTTCCTAAAAGATTGGTAGCTCTCTAATTGCTTCAATATGATATTTTCATTGTGTGTGTTGGGATAAGTTATCAAAATTGAGAAGAACGTGTTATGGACTATTCTATTGGATACGCTTTTTTCATATATCAAAAACTTCAAAAATCGTAGTGACTGATTGTGCTCCGGGCTAATGTGCTGAGGAAATGCGACTGTTTTGTTGTATGTCAGTAGTGAAGGTATCAACTTTAATTCGTTCAAATCATCAATCAGACGAACCCATGTATCAATAGTTTTGACTGGGTGATTCACCAATAAAACTGTTGCACATTTATATACAAGTTCAGGATCTTGCTGAGATGCCAAAGCATTTAGTGATTCGTCCCACATCTGAAGATTTATGTAATACTTTAAAACAAAATGATAATCATTGATCAGTTTGGCAAAATGTAAAAGATCCTTGTTTCTATTGTGCAAAATTATAATCTGATAAATTGTCTCTTTGTCAAAGGAATTTAGGTTCTCCGAAAAGAAGGAGTACAATTCGTTTGTCAAGCTGTCCGACTTGAAAGAAACTTCACCATTCTTATTACTTCCATTGAGAGCCCCATTGGTTTTATCTTCATCCACTATCGTGTTTTTCTTATGGCTGTTCAACAGCTTATTCTCGAGTGCATTTAGCTGCTCGATAAAGATTTCCACAATCCAACTACTTAAGATTTTTTTCTGACTTTTCATGCTATTTGGCAAAGATCTTAACTTAATTGTCAAATAATACCTTAATATAGCTTTATCAGCTAGATCAAAAAGTTTCAAAGCAACTTTATCAAACGATTCATCGGTTTGAGCAAGGATTTGCACTGCTTCTTTATAGTTTTGCTTTTCAAGTAAATAGTAACCCTTCTTTTTCAATATGTAATTTTGCCTTCTAAGAGTTTCCACAGATTTATCATTAGGCAATAAAGATAATGCATCATCAAACATATGCTTTTGTATCATTGTAGTAAATATTCCAGACTCTTGAAAATTCACAATTAACTCGTATAAGTGGCGGTCAGAATAAAGCCAAAAAGTTTTTGCTAGTCGATCAAACGAAATCCCTTGCATTTTCTGGTCAAGGTAGGATAACGATATCGAATTCAGGTGTTGTAAGCTAAGCTGGTTATATATCTCCAAGTGGTTATTAGCTGTAAGAACCAGAATAAAATACCCGGTCAAGACAAATGTGTTTATTTTCAAATGTTCCAAAACAACAGATGGGGGATTGAACGATTTCAGGTTTTTTATTTCTGCTCCTGGTATAAATATTTTTGAGCCGGCGGAACTCGATTCACTGTATGCAATATGTTTTAAATCACTAGATATATTCGATATACCGCTTTGTTTGATTATTAAGGGTTCTATCTTTGCTAAGCTTTGGAAAACAGAAACATTACTCGAGGGCTCCAAGGGTATCTTCACTTTCACATTCAAAATGCTGTTTTCGACTGTGAATAGATTGATAGAATACGAAGCAATTCCACTTTCTTGAGCAATTGCAGTGTTTAGTATATGAGTTAAGCAATTCTTATTTTTCAATATGGTTCGTAGGAATACCTCTTTGTTTGAGCTTATGGCATATTCCAACAACAGACTATTAGATGTTGATACAAGAAGGTGCCCGGTAGTATCTTTCTTAACACATTCTTCAAAGAAGCTAATAGAAGTGACATTGAGGTTTTTCAATTTATTCAAAATATGGTAGGTAGTAGAAGAGTTATTGATGTAGTAGTATTCATTTCTCGTACTCTGCAGAATTAAATGATACCCGTGGCTATCAATCCATGCATTTTTGAGTTTATTATCTTTACCTAGCGGCAATTGAATATCAATCACCACTTCCGGATCGTCTAGATTGATTATGTGAACAGCCCCTGTTTTCAGTATCAGATTGACATGGTTGTTTCTCACTAACAACTTGCAGATTTCAGATTCCAACTGAAACTGGAGTTGTACCTCTTCAAAGTCAAAAGCTGCCTCATTCTTAGCGTTCACCTCCACAGTATCCAACTTTAGTGGCATTGTGAATTGATGATGCTGGCAACTTGAGTTATCTTATGGTCCCGATCCCCCCCGGTGGCCACAATTAGCTACTTTCACCGTGCATAATTGAAATGCTGCTTTTGGCTTTCTCTCGCCCGCAGACATGAATCTGAGATTTTCTTTCTCCAGTGTTGCAGTAAATTCATTTTGCAATCATTTTCCAGTGTAAGCCTGCATTCTCTCCCGAGTTTGACAGCACCCTACCAAGGACAGTATAGAAATGGGTATCAGTGTACCGATCAAGCTTCTCAACGAAGCCCAAGGACATATAGTATCCCTCGAACTCAATAATGGAATTTCCTACAGAGGTAAACTCATTGAGGCAGAGGACAATACGAATGTGCAATTAAAAGACGTTGTGATTATTGGGAAAGATGGCTCAACACAAAAGGCGTCTCAGGTGTACATTAGAGGATCCCAGATCCAGTTCTTTTCCCTCCCAGAAATACTTGTACATGCTCCTATGTTTGAATCTTCCAAAGGCCAGGTTTTGACGAAAAATTAGCATCACAAAAAAATAAAACAGTGGTGATAACATTTGTATAATAGATAAGTGGTTCCCATAAGTTTATGTAATATTGGAATACTAGCAGCTTGTGAAAATCTTGAAACAAAATCCTGAAACACTCATGATTAATGAACGATAAAATATATACACACTATATATGTATACGAGAGATATGCGAGGGATAAAGCTAAGCAGCTAATCAAAGCCTTCCAAAACATTAAGTACATTTTCCAACCGTGCACAACTTTGTTTGTATCTGGCGGGATTGAGCATCATGTTTGCCGTCAACCTACTGATGGAGTCGACTATTCTTTCTATCAAGAATTTTTCTTCTGCAGGAATATTTAACGTTGCAAACTCCTGTCCTATTATTATTCCATCTGTCGCATTAAGTAACTTAGCTAATGTCTCATAAGAAAATGGCCTTATCTTGCTCTTTCCTGATGTTGATTTACGTTTTGTTCTATTGGCGCTTGTATTCTTATGATGGCGACTATGGTGGCTATGAGAGGATGACATTTTCTGTTGTGTTTTCCGGTTTTCCGACTTTTCTTTCAACTCTTCACTCTGCCGCTCGGGGATATCTTTTTCTAAACTTTTCGAAGGGGATTGTATATTTTTATCTTTTATAGTTGGAACCGATGGATCCATATCCATTGTGGTGGTTCCTATATTTAGGTTCTCTGTTGGCTCTTCAAGAAAGTCCTCAAATAAATTCTTCTTCTCGCTTAATTGGGAATGAATGGATCCTGTGTGAGCAGTATGGAAGGAGTTGCTCGTGTAGGCCGAGTTTATCGTCGAGCTCATCGAGTATGTTGGTGCTGTGTTGGAAACCTTTCTTTTTTCCAATGAAGAAGGTTGCTCGTCCTGGAATTCTAATTTAAGGTTTTCAACTTCTTTCATTATATCGTCTAATCTCCCATGTAACTTCAGACTGGCGTCGCTGGTCGTAGATGTATTTCTACTATGCTTTCCTCTTAAAGGAGATGAAGATGTAGATGCAGGAACATTGGTATTCAGCTTAGGCAAGGGGGATTTAGGAGGAGGGGATGAAAGAGTACATTTATTTGGACTAATATCATTCTTGGTTTTAATGACTTTTATGATATTGTCCCCGTCTAGATTTGATAACGTCGGTCTTCTGTGAGATCTGGCAGGTATTTTTAGATCGTCATTTGTACTGCTCTTAGTTTTCGAAGGTAAGGCCATGTCATTTTGAGAAAGATTTTGATCGTTGATGTAGTTGTCGGATAATAAGGAGTTTTCCGATGAAGACATGTCATGAATCTGAGATAACTGCAAGCTTTCTTTGTTGCCTACAAATTTGATCGTATCGATGTCCACATGCTGGACCACACCTGAATATTCGGACATCATAGAATTCCGAATACCAGGTTGTCCTTCTGCTCTGAAACTCATGACGTTAGCGTTGTTGTTGAAGCTTCCAAATGAATGCTTTTTTTTGATTGCTCCTTCAGTGTGTCTTCCTAGGTTTGCACTTGTGTGCGTGTTTGAATTTGAATTTGAGTTTGAGTTTGAATTTGAATTTGAATTTGAATTTAAATTTGAGTTGGGTGCCGAGCTTGAATTTGAATTCGAGTTGACAGAGAAGTTTGTCGATTGGGGCTGCGAGTGGGGGTTGGAATATTCCGAATGACCGCCAGAGTTAGAGTGTAACGAATTCGAGGAAGGGTCCGATGGCAAAACTTCGCTAGGCGGAACAATGGAGAAGCTTGAATTGAATCTCGGGATACTAGCTATATGATCTATTTTTGTTCCAAGATCAGGGCTTTCCGAAATCTCCTTCTTCGAATCTTTCAAGTCCTGACTATTAAGAGACTCATCCATTTTTTTTACTACTTAGTTAGCTGGTCACAACTCCTATATGTTGTGCATAACTTGAAGTTAAAAAGAGTAGATGAATTTTTGATTATTGATGAACGAAGACGAATTTCAGCAACTCCTGTAAGGGCCCCATGGTTGAAAGAGCCAGCTCTACTTTGATGCAGGATCTCCAGTCAGTGAAATGGCTGGTTTTTATCTCATTCCCCGATTAGGAAATTACTGGACAAATTACGTAAGCGGTTTGACACATGCCCATATTAGTTGAGCCCCGTTCCCGGTGAAACTTCTATTGGGTCATTGACAAATTACTCTTGTTGTTTCTGATTATACAAGTAAACTGTTTTATTATCGTATTTAGGATAAATATGATACGGTAAAAGGAAATTATGAAGTTATGTAAACTAATCACTAATTTCTGTGATATCGTCTTCCGTGGCCATTAATCCCATGACATTCAAGAATAGGTTCAAATTGCCCAAATACCTGGTTGCACTTTCAATGTCACCATTGCTCTTTAGCTCCTTTACAACCGCCATTATACCAAAGATCTCGTTTCTGATCTCATCAATAATAATTCTTTGATGGTTCAACATACCTGCCAATGAAAGAGACGCCAAGAATTGCCAAACATACGAATCATCACTTTTCGATTCTTTGTTTGTGACCTTTCTACTTTCATCGTGAGAGATGTATGGTGGAAAACAAGACGTGAGCCTTCCTTCTAAGCACTGGAACAACTGATCATAGACATACTGCCATTGGGAGAGTTCTTGCGCATTTAGCGACTTTGAGAACTCTTGTTTCACTAACTCCAATCTTGAAATTAAAACGGTGATCAGTGACAACCCTATCTTGGTAGTAGTCAAGAACAAGATACTTTTATTTGAAACAAGGGTGTTAAGCCAGGTTAAAACATAGCTGAAGTTAGCCTCACTTAAGTACAAAACAAGACACTTCAAGATTGTCATTTGGAACAAATCGGTCTTTTTGATTATTTCATCTGGAGTCTCGTAGTTTGAATTTTCGTAATTTTTGTAGGAACCTTTCATGATAATATCAATGTTTTGAAGATTCAGGAAAAGTTGGGACAGTAGCTCAATTTTTTGGTCTGCCTTCAAAAAGTGGAACATTCTACCGAAAAGCTTCATCATCTTATCAAATGATAGGATGGAGATGAATGGATTCACAACCTCGTTCGTTGAAGTCTTGATTACATCATTGAGATGCAAAGAATTCCATAACTCTGTGGTCTCGTATGGTTGGTTTTCTCTCTCCAGTGATTCCAACTTTAACACCTCGTTGTAAATCTTTTCAATGATGGAAAGTTGAAAAGTTCTAGACGATTTAGAGAATGTGTATTCCTTTGGTAAGACAACATCTGCAGCACCTTTTGAGGTGGTGGATTCCAAGTCGTTACCATTCTCGCTATCTTGCGAATGGATGATCAATTGTCTTCTTGGTTGTTTACCAGAGCCAAATGACGCTTTACCTAATGCACCTTCTTTTGCCAAGATACCAGTACTTTCACCTCTCTCTTTTGCAACAGAAACAGCTTTTGAAACTTGCTGTTGCATCCTTTGTAATGCAATGTCTGCCCTCTTCGAGCGACCTCCTAATCGGTGGCCTGATTGCTCCAAGTATTTCTGAGCCAAAGAGTTCATGTTGTTTTCACCAGTGGATGAGTTTAAAACTTTGTAAACCTGATAGTAAAAGTCTTCGTTGTAAGGATCGTCAGTGACAATTTGAGATAACTGAAATCTGGTAACAAAATCCTTATCCTTTGGTGTCATGAAACCTGAACATCTAGTGATCTTGTGGACCTTTTGTTGCCTAATCAAGAAATTCTCACGTTCCTCAGGACTCATGTTTTCCAGTTGCTGTTGCAATTGCTGCTGTCTCTGGTGACGGTTTTGATGATGCTGGTACCTTTGATTCTGATGGTTATGATCGTTGTTGTATTGAAACTGGCGAGAACGCTGTTGGTTGAATAATTGAGTTTGGTTGAACTCTTGGTTCTTTTTTGGCTCTTGCTCAACGTTTGGCAATGCAGACTCGTTGTGGTTAATGTGTTGTCCATGACTTTTTGCACTCGCAACCTCAATAGACGGATAATCATTCAAGCTAACCTTAGCAAGAGGCATTTGCTCTGGAGAGATCACAGGTGCCACAATATGGTTTGGTTGCTGGAGTGGCTGACCTTGTTGAGGCTGTTGAGGCTGTTGAGGTTGTTGAGGTTTTGGTTGTAGTTCTTGTTGCTGGTGTTGAGGTGTTGGCTGTTGAGGTTGTTGTTGTAAGTGCATTTGTTGTTGCATTTGCTGCTGCTGCTGCTGCTGTTGTTGTTGCATCTGCATGCGCAACATTTGCTGCTGAATCTCTTGCATCTGCTGATTCTGTGGCATACCAAATTGGGTCTGCATATTGGAAGGAGGGACTTGCATCATCTGGTTAGGAGCAGACATTATCATTTGAACCATTGCCTGTGTGGCCGTTTGGAGGTTAGGGAATCTTCCCGAGGAGACAGCGGCCATGATCTGCTGCTGGATTTGCGGCTGACACAGTGCCTGAGTGATGTACGGAGGAATTTGGAACTGATTTTGCATCATATCGTTGTTAGTTGGCAGCAGTGGAGGTTGGGAAGGTAACGACTGGCTCTTCAACTTCGCCTCGATTTCCTCCAGGGATAGGACCTGGTTCTGATGAGGGACTTCTTTACCCTTGCTGTCACTTGTCTTGTCCTCGGCCCAGAGAGATGCCATAGGCTGCAGAACATCGTCGACGCTCGTGTGTGCGGCAGTAGCATAGGAAATGCCCTTAGCAGCAGGCGCAGGAGCAGGCTTCAAGCTTGTCTTCGACTTCGAGCTGTCACCCAGGGCAAAGTCAAAGTCGTCCTTGATATTGGAGAGTGCAGCAGCGCCGAAGGTCTCATCGTTGAAAGCGTCGTCCTCTTCTAGGTCGTTGAAATCCAACGTTTCCAGGTTCTTGTTCGAGCGGGGTTGGCTGCCGGGAGGCGCCGAAGGGTCGAATCCAAAGAATGACATGGCCTCTTGCAGTTGGGGTAGGCACAGGTCAAAGATGGGTGTCTGAGAGTAGCAACAATGGGGGCAGAACGGCCTGGAGCAGCTTTGCCTTCTCCGGTGTTGCTTACATCCATCTTGTGGAGAAGAGTGCCACTTTGCCGGCGACGAGCAGAATTTCCATTCTCGTCGAGCGCTGTCAACGGCAGAAGCGGTTCAATTTGCGCACGCGTTGACGTAAGCAAGGCATTGGATCTGTTTACATATACGTTTAAAAGATAGATAGATCGAGAGTTATATTGGTAAATGGTTAAATGGATAAAGATACGGATATTATTTCACTTCGAATCTTCTTCCCGAGGCGGTCTTTCTCTCAGCACGCATCTCGTCCTCATCGACCTCTCTTCTGGCCCTGTTCAAGATCTTGGTGAAGCTCTGCACTCTGAATCTCATTCTCTGGTGCAAGTAGCACTTAACGATCTTGATGTGGTAGTGGAAGTAGGATCTGAAGAGCTGGATGTGTGTGATGGTGTTCCACTTGACGTCCTCCGTACTCAAGTGTCTTGGGAACAAGACAAACGTGATGTAGGTCTTGTCTCCGGCAGGCGGAGCGACATGCTGGATCTCCAACGGAACCTCCTTATGTGAGTTGATGACCTGTGGCGCCTTCTGGATGGATCTCTTTCTCGCATCGCTGAACTCCTGGAGGAAAACCTTGGAGAAAATCTTGTCTGTTTCATCGCTGAAGACCGTCGAAAAGATGACGGTGACTCTGTCGCTTGATGGCTTGATGTAGATGCTTTCCTCGCCACGGTAGTCGAGCTTCAGCACCTCCTCGTTGCTGTTAGACGTGGCAACACTGTCCTCACCATAGAGGTTGTTAGGGTCAACCGGGTTCTCCTTGGCGAGCACCTCGTATCTGGCAAACGCCTTCAAAAACGGAGCAGCAAAGCAATTTCTTTTGAGCAAGCTCAACTCGTTGATCAGGTCCGCCTTCCCCTCTTCGTCCAATTGGCATTGTTCTGTGTCGATGTATAGCGAGACGTCATAGCCCGGCTCACATGCGCCCTGCGACAGAATCTGGATGAAATTATACCCACCGTATTTCTTCTCTAGAAGGGTCATTGCGCCGTATTTCTCCAAGTCCTGCCAGCACTTGATGCCGATGGACAACAAGATCCGGGTCTTTTCCTGTGGAGTGGAAACGTGGTAGGTTGTGAAGTCGAAATCCGTGAGGATTCTATCTAGACTGACCGGCTCATAGTTAGGTGATAGTGCGGCCGCAAAGGCCTCTTGTATGAGTAAGTTCTGTGGCTCTAGTTGTAACATTGCGTCTGCGGAACTCTACCAAACACTCTCTTGGCGTTTGTCTCTGTCTCCCAGACGTTCGCCCAGCACACAATGCTTTCTCTACGGAACTAGACAATACACATCAGTGTCTCCTCACCATCTTCCCACGGGCTCCACGGCCTGCACCCTCCTCGCTCTCGGCTCTGTCCCTTTAGACAAGGGTGCGAAGGTAGGGACGCTGCTGCTGCTGCTACTGCACGCCAGGAATAGAACGGAGCTGGCAGCATGCTTGAAGCGGGCAAGTGTACAAGAGGGGAGTGGAGGGGAAGGACATAGAGGATTTCTGGTGCAAAGCCCCATCTTCAATTTGTCGGCGAATGTATAGACTCTGGGCGAAGTCGGGTGAAATAAAAATGATTGATAAATGTAACTGTGTATAGAAGTAGAAAAACAATACGGAAAAGATGGAAACGCAAAGAAAGAAAGAAAGAAATGAGCCTATAATTATCATGAAGAAAAAGAAGATGACTTTATATAAATTATCCATCAAATGAAAGTGTAATATTGAGTTAATAGAATGAGTTCCAAGGAACATGAATCGAATGCCGGTGAGAGTCTCTACTGGTTGGACTGGGCAAGTAGTTCCTTCAAAATCTTATCGTAAATATGGAGCATCCTATTATTGTCGCCAGAATCGGATTCCAGCTCCACACTATCGATAGAGGCATCGTCGTCAAGATTGCCGTCCAAATGCTGTATGCTGGAATCCGGAGATGCAGTGTATTTTTTCAAAAATAAGTCGGAAATTTTGATATTATTGGCTTTGCACCCTTTCAACATCGAAATCAAGTCGTAAGGATCATTGGTAGACATGATGAAGTTCTTCAAGTCGTCGTAGTTGCCAGCATACTTCTCCTTCAACTCTTTGACAACCGCATCCAACGAAGTATCCTGGCCACGCTCGAAGTTGTTCTTGGCCAGCTCCTTATATTTGGAGATTTCGCTGTCTTTTAAACTGTTCAACTTCCTGTTGTTGATCAATTCCAAGGCCTTATCAATCGATGCACTCATAGACACCAATCTGATCAACATCTCTTTCCCTTGGAGACTCAACTCGTTTTTGGTGGTGATCAAATCCTGGATAACTTGTTTCATGTCTCCACGAACCATGTTGACTATGGCCAAAAATTTGTCCAACGTCTCGTCATCAACGTCTTTGGATTTTATTAACTCAGATAGAGTCTCAGTAAAGCTCTGGCCTTCTGTTAAACCAAGATCTTTCCTGAGTTCCTCTCTATCATTAGAAACGACTATATCGAAGAACGACTTCTTCTCTCCTTTGTATTCCCCCTTCCTCTTGTACAACTGTCTTTCAACATTTCTCATTGTCAACAAACCAATTTTTTCTTGATGGTCAGCATCGACCTTGTCTTCGTCGATGTTAACAGAATACAAGGTTTTGGAATTTCTCAATGCTTTGCATAATGCTTCAGCAATGGTTTCATTCATCTCGTTTCCAGTGATAGATAGGTAGTTCAAATTTGGAACCAGAGGAATAGATTCTAAGAATCTTATCATCGAGGTTTCATCAAGCTGATTGTTATCAATGTTAAGCCTTCCCAAATTGGTTAACAAAGGAAGGTAAATGGAAAGCTTGCTTAAAAATGTCTTCATCAATTTGGAGTTACCCGACACGTCCAAATAGGTCAAATGTGGTATTTTTGATAGAACGTTAAAGAAAGTGCCGGTTTCTTGGCAATCTATCAAGTTACAAGAATTCAAACTCAACATCATCAAGTTGTTTTCGCTGTCCAGCTCGTTTGCATATTCAATGAATGGTTTTAATTTAGAGGAGAGGTCATTGTATGCCAAATCAATACCAATGATTGAAGGATTTGATCTAAGCCACCGTGCAACCACAAAGCAATGCTGTAAACTCAATTCGTTATATGCCAAACCGATTTTGGTCGTTTTGACTAATGCCAAATTCAAAAAATTGGAGAAGAGTTGTAAGTCTGGAATCTTGCATCCTGTTAAGATCATCTCATCGATTCCTCCTCTATAAATCAAAGATGCTGTTAACAATGCCCAGTTCTTATCAGACCTATCATTGACATTACAGGTCATTCTGTTTTCAGCTGCTGATTTCGACTTCTTTTTGATTCTTTGGGTGTTCACATCCAATGAAGGACATTGAGTGATATCTAGTTTTTTCAGTGCCTTATTCATGGATAAGAACAAGCATAGCATCTTCCAACCTTCCTCATCAATGGGAGTGTTACGTAAAGATAGTTTTTCCAAGTATCTTTTATATAACAACGAAGATAGCAGGATTCTGAACATCTCACGCGTTAGAGAGACACCATCCAAGGACACACAGATGACAGGTGCAATTCTTATGAAATCTGTGAATGACAAAATTTCAATCATGGAAGGCCTTGGATTTCTGAGATGAATATATGGAATTGGGTCTATGGAACCTTTGGGAATTTGTTTCAAAGTAGCAGGAATTGGTAAGATTTCTCTCAAATGACAGCATCTTGTGTACAACTCATCCATTTTCAAAGTAACAACTGGTTTTTCCATGTGTTTCTTTCTTTTAACCATAGGCTTATCGATCTTGAAGCTCTCCTTTTGAATATCAATATTTTCCGAACCTTCATGGTGTTCTCTTGCCTTCTTGGCAGCCAAGATTCTGTCTTCCGACTTGATTGTTTGATCATGAGACGACTGAGATGCAATAGACATCGAAGACGGAGTTTTCTGCATTGTTGCAGCATTTGGAACGTCAATTTGCATATTGGAAGTCTCTGCATTTGAGGAATCATTTGGATCCGTTTCGGCAATCAATCTCAATGGACCAGAACCTCCAACAACAATACCTGTTGCGGCTTTGATTTTCTCTTGCGGGTCAATCTTGTGGATGATCAACTCTCCGTTGGCACAGATCTCAACGTTACCCTTTCTTGGGTTTCTTGAAGGGATTTGCTGTGGTGGGTCTGTGACAAAGGTAGTGGTGGCAAAGGCGACCTTTTTCATTGGCTTGACGTCAGAAAAGGTCTTGAGAGGAGGCCTCTTGTCGAGTTTTGGAGGAGGGTGGCTGTAATGCAGGGGCTCAAAGCTGAAAGGAGGAGTGTCGTCACTCTCGTTGATCATGCCGCTGTAGAACAGACTTTCTGGAGCCGATGTTTTCGTCTTGTGCAACAAACTTCCGAACACAGACGACTCCTTCTCCTCTCTCTCCTTTTTTTGTTTGAGGAAGAGCTCTTTTTCCAAAGAGCCACCGAATCTGGGCTTGGACGCAAAGGCCGAAGGTAGTTTCGGGGTGTCTGGGTGAGGAGGCACCTCATCCGAGTCGTACTTGATGCCTTCGATACCGACGGGGGAGTAGATGTAGTTGTAGTCTTTCTCCTTCTTTTCAGCTTGGTCGTTTTCCTGCACAACGTTGGAATTTTCGAGCTCGTTCAAGTAGGTGGACAACTGGGAGTCGATGTCCTTGTACTGTTCTGCCAAGGACAAGATTTTTTCGGTCTTCTCTACAGACGCCTGGTCATCGTCGCCGTCAGCGTCGGCGCCATTGACCTCGACGGTTGGAGGAGAAGGAGGGTGTCTTACGGCGTCTGTCTTAGCGGTGTCTGAGGAGAGGAAGGAACCGGACCTAGACTTGGACTTGGAGATCGAGCTGGAGCTGGAGCTCGATGCTGGGCCGGCAGTGGACGGGGAGGACGCCGAGAGGACCCGCTTCAGCTCGGCGGGCTGGGTGTGGGACTTAGACCTGGACAAGGAAGGCTCGGTCCGGGAAGTGGTTCTCGAGAGCGAAGCTGCTGGGGCCGTGGAGACGTTGGACTGGGTCTTGTAGATGTTTGACTCTGGCTTGGTGTCCTCGGTCTTGGACCCGAACAACTTCTTGAAAAAGCCCCTTTTCTTCTTCTCGGAGGGGGGAGATAGCGGCGCCGTGTTGGCCACGGGCGGGGTGTAAGGCTTCTTGTTTCTCGAGCGCCCTATGTCCGAGGTCTCGACGTTGGTGGACGTTCTGTGCAAGCCAGCCGAGCTCGAGTTTGTCGAGGTTCTCGAGATCGGCGAGATGAGCTTGGCGTCGGCGGTCTTGCTCCTCGACAAGGACACGAGCTCCGGCTCCCTGCTGCTGCTGTAACCGGAGCCGGAGCCGGACGCAGAGACGCTTGGGGCGGCCTTATTGTTTCTGGAGTTCGCCATTGAGGGCGACTTGAGCGGTGAAACAGGTGTAGTGGAGCTGGAATTGCTAGCAGCAGGTGTCGTAGAAGACGATCCGGCAGCCGGAGGCTGCTGGGTCCCTTGTTGGTCGTCCCGGAGAGACGGGCCTCGTAAGAACCAATCGAAGTCTGCGCTGTCGGAGGAGGACTTCACGTACGACAGCTCCTCCTCCAAACGCTTTCTTAGCTTGTCATGCTGCAGCGCGTTGGAGTCCTTCGTCGTCATCGTGTGTGTGGTGGTGCTGGTGGTTTTGGGGCGGAAGTGGTGGTAGTGGTGGCAGTAGGGTCAGGAGTGTGCAGACCAGAACAGAGATGTGCGCTATCTGCGGGCAATGGCTATGGGGGGCGGCGGGTGTAAGAGGTGTGCTGGTGTTGGACTGCTGACGGTGCTCACCGGTGTGGTACCTTCGGCCTTCAATGCCTGCCCCGGGCAAGAAGACGTCCTCTGTGTGTCCTCTGTCTGTGTGTCCTCCATCCGGCCAGCCAACCAGCCATGCCACCCTCCACCCTCCGTGCCACGCCGCCTCGCCGGGCCGGGAAAAGCAGGCGGCCGCATCACGTGCGCGGCGAGGATAAGGAGGCGGCTCTGTCCGGAGAGATTGGAGATTGGAGATGGTGAAGATGGAGGAGGGCGTTGAACAGGATGTTGGGGGTAGAAAGGGGAAGGTAGGACTGGTGAAAGAGCACAGCAAACACAGCATGTCCACCGTCATCATTGTCAACACCGACTCGCCCCTCGGGCTCGCCACCATTCGCAGCGCCTGCCGCCTCGGGCTGCACGTCGTGTCCCTCTCCGTGAGGGGCCATGACAAGCAGCTCCGCCGTCTCCCGTACACGAACCCAGAGCTGGATGGCCTCGTGCGCTATGTCTACGCCGACGAGGCGGATCTGCACGACCCGGCGGCAGTCGTGGAACGGTCCGGGCTGCTGGACGGCCTCGCCACGGTCGAACTGCTCGTCACGCTCAATGCCACGGAGGACGTGTTTGAGAAGTGGGACCTCGTGCTCGTCGAGGAGCTCTTCAAGCGGCACGTCCTCACGGCTCGGTCCGCCGTCGTCTTGGGGAGGAGCTCCGAGAAGACGATCTACACAACGAACGGCGCCCTCGAGCGGTACGTGGAGCGGTTGGCGCAGAAGCTCAGCGCCGGCGGCATCTATGTGAGCAACCTCGTGCAGCTTGGCGCCATGGCCGGCGACGAGGAATACGTCGCCAACAGCCTCACCGGAGAGCTCCTCCGCAACGACTTCCGGGTCGCCAAGATCGATTCCCTGGCCGCCCTCCTGTCCTACGTCGTCTTCTACCTCCTCCCGGGCCTGATGCTAGGCTACGCCGTCGACGCCAAGCGGTACCTCAGTGCCTCCAAGAGCAAAAGCGATTGAACGGCAGATCGCCTATTTCTTCTTCCTTCCGTATACTTCCTACATAAATTCTAAACATTCCACTGAACGCAATGACTGCCAGTCTGGCAGCTCTTCAGACCATCCGCAAGGTCGCCTGGTTCTCGAACGGCGGCACAGGCATCTCCGTGTAGTTGGCGTCGTACATGGCGTCGAGGTTCCGGACCGCCGTGGCCTTGAACGTGAGGCTCTCGCAGTCGACGAACTCGCCACTGAGCTCGGACACAGACTTGGCCCCAATGAGCCGCATCGTCGTCGCCACCTCCCGGCTTAAGATGTCCAGCGCCTTCTCCACCCCGGCTTCCCCGTACACCTCGCTGAAGAGAATCGGCTTCGACACAACAGGCGTCCCGCCCAGACATAACGCCTTCACAAGGTCTGAGCCACGCCGGAACCCACCTTCCACAAAGACGTGGAAGTCCGACGTCTCCCCGAGCCGTCTCCGGGCCTCGTGCAGGATCTCGATCGAAGACTGGCCCTGGTCCAGCTGTTTCCCCTCGTGGTTCGAGATCAATACACCCCGGAACCCAAGCTCACGGCTCTTCACAACATCCTCGCTTCGCTGGATGCCTTTCAACACAATAGGAGCATCCACTTCCCGCTTCAACTTCTTTAGATCCGCCCAACACAATCTGAAGTCCTCCGCCTCACTCTTTGGCCGCAGCTGTGGGGCAGGATGTTCCTCCATCTGGTGTCTGCTGGCCTCAACCTTTTTGTAGTGTTCCAGGTTCCCGGAGATCGAACTCTCCACATCGATAAAGAAGCCCCGTATGTTTGGGAACTTCGTTTTCAGCTCGTTGAGCACACTGGCACTCTCATTAAACTCTTCTCTGCTGTCAATCGAGTACTGGTAGAAAACGTCCTTCCCCTTGCTCATTTTCATGATCTCTTCAAGACTGGAGTCGCTGTCCTTCGGAATGATCTGCAGAATGTTTCTGTCATTGGCAGACCGAACCACAACAGTCTCACCTTCGCCTTGGATCAAGCCAGAACCGGAGAATGCACCCACCAGAAATGGCATCCCGGCTTCCGCTCCCAACACCTGCGAGGTCAACTCAAGCTCTCTGACATCAACTAAACACTTCGGACGGAAAAATATCCGACACAGAGCCGCCCTGTCTTCGTAACGCGAGAACTCGTTGTCCGAACCGGTTTGAAGGTAGGTGTACACAAGATCAGGTAAGATCTTTTGCGCAACATACTCGAAATCGTTCATCGAGAAAATCTGATCCAAGGAAGGTTTGTTTTCTATACTATACGTCTGTTTCACATTATCGCTTGCCTTGAAATTCTTGCTTTTCTTACTACTCTTTTTATTTTCCTTTTTCAGGTGCTCACAAATGATGTTTTCGTAATATTCACCAAGCTCATCAATCTCGGTAACCTCTGGTCTGGAAGATTTCCGATCTCTTTCATGTCCTTCCAAAACATCTTGCTTCTCCTCTTTTTCCACTTTCTCTTTCTTCTCTTTGACCTTCTTGGTCGCCTTTTCCTTCTTAGGAACAAGCAACTCTCCGCGGTACGCTTCTTCACCAAGATAACGCTCGAGATGTCCTTCTGGGTGCTGTAGTCTGAAACTACGCGTGGCATCTTTTCCTGCAAAGCGGAGTAACTTGTCTGCGCCACCCGGATGGGCTTCTAAAAACTCGGTCACATCGTAAACGTGTCCGTGGATGCTCACCCAACAGTCGCCTGGCTTATTATGAAGGCTCAACTCGGTCTGTTGCACTATTGGAATAGTGTCGCTGTTTATGAAGTCGTGACCATGCGTACTTGAGTTATTCTGAACATTCGGAGAGACAATGGCAGTAAAACACCCTAAAAGTCCTACTCCTGAAATTAAGACAAGATAGTTCGAAGAATAATCTCTCTTTTTCGAAGCAAACGAAAAATGTGTGTAGTTCCTGGTAAATGCATAACCTTTAAGGTTCGGCCGTTTGGCTAAGCGACAGATAGTACCCAAGACCATTGCTCCTCGTTTTCTATCTAATGCTTTTGCTGACCAGTGAAAGTCGTCATTTGCATGGTCCTAACTGATGTAAAGGTAAAAATCTTGTGGAGGAAAAATCACCCATTAAACATCTTCTCCAGTCACCTTCGAGACTCGCAAGTATACCCTAAAGAGGAAATTCCCGTTATCGCACCAAACTGCGCAAGAGAGTCCTCTGAAAGTGGAAATCTTACCGAAATAAAATGAATAATATAATTAATTTAAAGTCGAATGTATAAAGAATAAATAAATATTACAATACAAAACTATGCCATGTTAGTTGAAGTCTTCGATTGTGATTTTCGCTTGATCACACATCGCTCTGAAGTGACCGTTTTGGTTCAAAAACAGGGTCTTAGGGGAATCAAACTCTACAACCTTACCGTCATCCAGAACAACGATACGATCGTAATTCAAAATCGTATTCAATCTGTGGGCAATACACAAAATCGTACAATCACTGAACTGGGATGCGATTGTGGCTTGAATCCTTGAATCTGTTTCATAGTCGACACTCGATGTCGCTTCATCCAAAATCAAGATCTTGGTTTTTCTAACCAAAGCTCTCGCTAGCGCAATCAATTGCCTCTCACCAATCGAGAAATTCGTACCATCATCTTCCACCACTCTAGTCAAATGGAATTTATGTAGGTTTTCATCATCCTTTGACTGCTGCTTTATAACGGGTAAAATATCTCTTGTAATCAAACCAGCGGTACAAAGAGCATCCCATAATTTTTCATCTGAATGTTCGAGGAAAGGGTCGAGATTCTCTCTAATGGTACCCACAAAAAGAACTGGATCTTGTGGGATAATTGTTAGCTTACTTCTCAAAGTATGTAGTCCTAAGGTCTTGATGTCAATACCATCGATAGTGATATCACCTTCAAATTCCGTCAGTCTGTATAAACAAGTCATAAAGGTGGATTTACCAGCACCAGTACGACCACAAAATCCGATTTTCTCGTTTTTATCGATGTGCATATCCAAATTTGTCAAAACATATGGTAATTCAGGTCTGTACTTCATGAACACATTCTTGAAAGTGATCTCACCATATTGTGGCCAACTTGGTTCTGGGTCATTTTCTGGTATTTCGTATGCTTTTTCTTGAACTAGATGGAATGCATAATGATCCAATCTCTCCACAGAATTGAATTCGTTCTCAACCTGGGTTAACGATCTCATCATCATGGTCATTATACCAGTCAAATTTATCACATATGTCAAAAGTAAACCCGTCGATGCAGGACTGATATTAAACACTGAAAACACACACAACATGGCAATTATGAAGACAATACAAAATGCCAAAATGGATAGATTGGCACCTAACCATCTTTGATTGACCAGAGTTAAGAAGTATGCTTCATTTTGATTATCTAACAAGACATCTAGTTTTTCCTTCACCTCCGTCTGAACGTGATAGGCCTTAATAGTATCCTTACCTGATAAAGCTTCGTTGAAATGTGAATAGACTAACGATCTCTTGATGGCCTCGAGTCTTTTGATTTCTCTGGCACTTGCTTGATAATAATTAGCAACGACAACATAGAAAATGATAATGAGAGGAACCGCAATAGCAAACCATGGAATGTAGATGATACACAAGATGATTGTACCAACCACACTACAGAATGGATTGATGAATTGCCGAAGTTGTTCAACAATTTCGTTATCCAAAACATCAGTGTCTTTAGTGAATCTGTTCAAAACTCTTCCGATAGGTGAGACGTCCATGAAGGACATTGGAACATGCAAAATTTTCTGGGAAGCTTGGAAGTTCAACATTCTGGATGCATTGTTCGTAAAATAACAAATGAGGTAGAAAAAAAATGCCAACGTGAATGTATACAAGAATGAAAACATAATGTAGATACCCATGTAGAACGAGGTTGATCTACCAGAAAACTTCTGTTCTAACCAAAATGATAACCAAGTATTGGTGAAATAGTTACAGAATGTGTTGATAATCGCAAAGGCAATGAAAACTATTGGAGCCAAAATTGGGAATTTGCCAAATGCAAGCTTGCAGTAATCAAGATAGACTGAGAAATCTAGAGCATTAACGGCCCTTTCTTCGTCACCAACAATCCTGACAACGTCTTTCTCGATGTGTTCATCTTCATCTCTCTGTGTGGTCCGACTCTTTTCCAATTGTATGTTAATTTCTTGTTCCTTTAACTCTTCCTGTTCGTCTTCTTGTTGAGAGTCAATTCCAAATTGTACTTCGGCATCTCCAGATCCCTTTTCCTTACCATCATCCTGGAAATTCAACAAACCTTGAAGTTTCACATTTTTCTCTCTCAACTCATCAGTTGTACCAACAGCGATGGAACCATCTCCGTTCAGAAAGATCATTCTGTCGGCGGACTCGATCAAACTCAATTGATGTGTGGCCATAATTCTTGTTTTAGACTTGAGTAGACCAAGAATACACTCGTTGACAATGTGTCGACCGACCTTTGCATCAACGGCACTCAAGACATCATCCAAAAGTATAATGTCTTTATCTGCGTAGACTGCTCTTGCCAGATTGATTCTAGCCTTTTGACCACCAGATAGTGTAATACCTCTTTCACCAACTTCAGTCATATCACCACCGGTAAACTGATCAAAATCATTCAAAAGAGAGCAAGCAGAGACAACTTGGTAATATTTCTTTTCTTCATAAGGTTGTCCAAAGATGATGTTATCCCGAATAGTGGCGTTCTGTACCCAAGGATAACCACATAATAGCAGCTCACCATCAGCAAGGACTCTACCATGAGTCTTTTTCATCAAACCGGCCATTGCATCCAATAGGGATGACTTCCCCGACCCAATCGTACCCGTGACAACAATGAACTCACCTCTCTTGATCTCAAGGTTGATATTATGGAGCCCTGCAAAGGAGGTTTTCTTCACTTCAGGGGAATCAATGGCAGGAAGACTGACTTTGTCATTGAATGCCTTGTCTTCACTTTCAATGTCGGTCATGACTAAAGACGAGAGATCTGCATTTGGAGAATCGTGTTTCTCGTTGCTGGACTCATCGTATCCTTTGTCCTGAAGAGATACGGCATTATCACCATTCTTTTGCACATCTTGGTCATCATCTTTCTTGTCATTACCATCTTCAGGCTCATCGTCATCGAATGTTTCCCACTCGAAATCACCATCTTCAATTTTGAAGGCCAATTCATCATCTTTAAAAGTTTCGATTAAAAACTGGTTTGGGTCTTGGTCCTTGCAAGAGAGAAACTTGTTCATTTTCTTCACACTCACCACCAAATCGGCTGTCATTGTCAATGCCATAGGCACTAGCATGAACTGGACAGACAAAACCTGGAACAACGAAAGGGAGGAGAAAATGTCTGCTGCAGACTTTGACGACGTCACGTCATATGCCGTACAGAAAGTGGCCATCGATGCTAGAATAGGCATTGCGAAGGCCAGGGAAGTAAGAACATTTCTCAAGGACTGCAAGGTAAGAAGATGCTTCATTTCCGAGAATCTGGCACTGTGGATTCTGTCGCTGTAAGACTCTTCCCAACTGTAGAATTTGATCATTTTGTAGTTTTTCAACAACTCTTTCATTAGGTTGACTCTTCTGTCGGTGTATTTCGAAGCCCTCTTTCTGATGTTCATCAACTGTTTGAGACACGATCCCAAGAAGAGTACAATCACAATGAAAATACCGATACCGACCAATGCGGAAGGTCCGATGTTCCAGATCAACAAACCGATACATATTGCCACCGGAACAAAAGTCGTTAGGAGGAAGGGGAAAAATCCAATGGCCAAGTCTATACGATTCAAATCTGTACTTATGATACTCTGAACCTTACTGGCGGCAAACAAATGGTTCCCCTTTGCGTCAACAGACAACGATTTGTCGAGCATCAACCGGGTCAACAAGGCCTTCGACTTGGCGCCGGAGAGCTGTAAATGGTAGAAAGAGTGGTTGATGGTGAGCGAGGATATGAAGATCAAGAGACAACAACCGACGGCGTAACCAACACCTTTACCGACATACGTATCGGGGAAAAACCCCTTGATCTCCACGAAGGAAATGAGTTTCTTCTGCAACAATGGGGTGGTAGAGTTGGCAACGTCGGCAATGACCTTGTATATGATACCCGTGTTGTACTCGAGCATGAGAGTCTTGTACAAGCAGTATGGGATCACGTACGTGGGTATAACAAAGCCCTCGATATCTTCATCCGTGTAGGCCACCGAAGCGTCGTACGTCGTGCCCTCCTCCTTGCACTTCTTCTTGAGAAACTTGTGGATCGCTTTTTGTACACACGTCTCAAAATGCGATCTGAAGATCGAGTATAGATGGTCCGACTTCTGCGACTCGTCGAGGTAGAATAAGTCGTTATCGGTGATGGTCCGCTTGTACCCAACGCGCATGATCGGGTTCAACCACCAGAACATCATCCTGGATATGTAGTTGGCATGGAACTCTCCATACGGCTTTCGTTCCTCAGCCGAAGGTATCGGCGGTATCTTGTTTGACAGGAGGAAGGAAAGTAATCTCCTCTGGTTCTTCACCAACACGTCCGGTTGGCCCTCCAGCTGGGACTCAGTAGCGGGTTTCGCCATCGCTGCAGTCACTGTTCTTGCACCTGTTGTGGTTTCTTCTTGCTGTTGAAAAATCCTGTCTCAATGCTAAAGTAAAATTTCGTACCAACTGTTCTGTGCACTTTTTTCTTCCACCGAGTTTGGGATAGGGATCTGAATACTTTCTGGGTAGTTTGCACTAGAGTTAAAGGCAAGTCGACGCGTTAGAAGATGGACAGCGGGCAGTAGCAGAATAAACAGACTGCCAGTTATATATAAAGCTCTCCTTCAGGGGAGGGCAAAAGCTCAAACAGAAGACTTGCGATTGAAAAACGGAAATAAAGCATTTTCGGAAATATCTAAGTTCCGGATCGTGTAGATAGACAGATCTCACCAAACCCGAACGCCTCCCAGATCACGTGCCGCTCCCCTCGGAGATGATTTCCCAACAGAGCACTTCCCCCCTCCCTTCCCTCCCCATCCTCCATTTCCACCCCCTACGGCTTACTATCTCTCAGTCTGATTTGCCGGTACGCGTCGAGGCCGTGCCTTCGTCAATGGAGCCGTACGCCGATCGACCGTACGCCGATCGACCCATAACCCTTTTTTGCGCCGATCGACCCTGGAAAGCTTTTTTCGAGGCTCGGCTGGGGCTCGACGATCTGGGCCAGGCTGTACGGCTGACACGTACGGGGACATGGGGGACATAACGGGGAGACAATGCCACCCTGGGGTAGAGAAGGTTCCAGGATGTATTTTGATGGAGTCGTATTGTCGGATTGTGGAGTTTCGTCCTCTGATGCCAGAGAGTGGCAGAGTGACAGTCGGGGAAGCGGTGACGTGACAGTGATTCATTCCTGCTTGGCATGCTGTGCTCCCTCCGCCGCGAAGATAAGATGACCTCTGGACCTGCACTGTCATCAGCTCTGCCCTGGCCCTTTCCCCTTCCCTTGCCCTTCGGCCCTGCCCCTGCCCCTTGCGCCTGCTTCTCCACACCCTCGTGGTTTCCTTCGTGTTCCATTCGACGGTGCTTTTTCTGTCCGTTGCATTGAGTGCGTCTGCGCTTCTAGATCACAGCACAAATTGTGGTGTTCTCTTTTCTTTCTGTGGTAGCCGATAAAGAAAGGGGACAGGATGGTGTTGTAATTAGGGTTGGCTATGTGTCAAGTGCAAAAAGCCTTGATGCCACTGTCAGGAGGTTCAGGTTGTTGTAGAGCTATATAAACGACCTGGTTGTCCCCTCATCCTCCTTCTCCGCTTCATGCTGCCCCATCTTAACTTCCTGCTACTTTCTTTCCTCCTTTCTCCCTATATCCGATATATGCCAAATAGCTACAAACATGTTACACGGCGATCACAGGACAACTGAACAACATATAACAGATTTGAAGAACCCTCAGAGGGATTCGTCAAGGGCTGCTAACACTGCGGCTGTTGACGAGTCGACTCCACGGGATCAATCATATCTTTCATCTATTACAGAACAGACCAAAAACATGTTCAACTACGGCGACGACGATCATGAGCAACATGCTGGTAACACCACTACAACCACCACCCATGGTGGCCCTGTTTCAAGTGCCCACGCTGCTGATGCATCACATTTTGAGAGAGACCCTGCTCTGCAGGGCATCCAGACTGTGGATCCAAAGCATTCTAATGCCAAGTATGCTAACTACACCTACAAATCCATGGTCGATCCTGTTATTACGAATAAGGACGTTGAGGAGTCTCAACGCAGAGTCAAAGAGATTTCTCGTCAGAAGAGGGATCCCGTAGGTTCCAAAGACGCAAAGCACACCTCCGGCGACTATGCCGGTGGTGCCAGCATGGGTTCCGGCTCCGGCTCAGCTGCTGCTGATGTTGATGACAGAAGCTCGGGCAGCGGTAGCGGGCTTTTGGGTAAGCTTGGCTTTGGCCACAGGAAGAGCAAGAGCGACGACGCTTATCAAGGTTCAGGTGCGCCAGGTGAAGCAGATAAGACCTACAACATTCCCGAAGACAGCCAGTATCAAACCTACTTTGAGGAAGTCCCTGGAAACCAACAAGGCTATCAGAAGAATGCTCCAGTTTCCGGATCTGCTACTGGTTCAAGAAATGTCAACATCAAGTCTCGTTCCCAGGGCGTGGATGATGGTGGCGACTACGCAGCCTCGAACACTATGAGCAACCCTGCTACTGGAACCGGTTTTGCAGAATCGAGAAATGCATACGGTAGTGATGCCGGTTACAGAATCAAAGACCCTACAAACCTTAGCGCTCAACAAGGTATGAGAAAGGCTGAAGGTGGTGACTACACACAAGGCGCAGGTTTCACTACTGACGACAACTACACTTCCAAGGATCCATATGCCAGCAAGGATTCTTATGGAAATAAGGACTCTTATGGTAAGTACTCGTATGTTACTAAAGATCCATATGGAGCTAAGGATTCCGGTTTTTCTACGACCCAAAAGCAGCAATCTCAAAGAGGTGCATTCAATGAGGATTCCAGATATCTCAACAAAGACACCGAAGACTATGGCGACAAGACATACGACAGCAAGCAGTATGGTAATGAGTTTCACTCCGAGCACAATGAAAACCAAGGTGTTTGGTCAAGTATCACCAACTACTTGGGAATGGGCAGCAACTCTGAAGAAAACGAAGGTGGAAAGAACTACGGCTATGAAAACCAAATGCCCGGTGGTTTGAACATACAAAATAGAGAACATGAGAGATACAACGGTGCTTTGGGAGCCGGTGGAGCTGGTTTGTCTAGCAATGCACAAGGTGACTCTTTTGAACCTTCTCTTTCTTGCCCATCTGGTGCCTCTCCTTCAGAAAACAAGCGTCGTGCTCAACAACATCAAATGAAAAGCCAAAACTTTGCTTCCTCTCAAGGTCAAGATCAATATTATGGTGTAACCCCGGGTGGAAACAACATTACCACCTCAGGTACCACAGGTGCTTATTCTGTTCTTCCTAGCGAAGGAACCAGAGGTACCAATGCAGGCACCACTGGTGCTGCCACTGATAGTAACAGACACTCTGGTAACAAGCACCCTGGTAAGAAGGATGTTACTTCTGACCTGATGACTGATTCAACTCCATACAGAATGGTCCAAAATCCAAAGAACGAGGAGTACTTAAAGTCTAAAGATTCTGAAGGTTTGAAGGTCAACAAGAAGATTGGTGAGACGGCTGGTTATGACAATATCCAGGGTGGTGCTTATGGCACTACTGATGATAATCAACAATTTGGTCAAAATACTGCATCCCAGCCTCAAGGCAGCAAATACTTGGTCAAGAACCAACCAGGTGTTGATAAATCCAACACAGCAGCTACTCATGGTGATAGCAAGCTCACTGACAAGAGCGGTGTTTTATTGGCTTCACCTTCTCGCAAAGGCAAGAATGATGGTTATTATGCCGGTACTAAGACCAAGGACCACAAGGCTTCCTCCGGTAACATGTCCGGCGCTGGTTTTGCATCTGGCAATACCCCTGGCTACAAATCCGGTAACGCTTCTGGTGCTGGTTATGAACATTCTGGTGCTGGTCAAATTTCGAGCGACTCTTACGAAGGTAGAACTAGTCAAGGCTTTGCTTCAGAATCAAACAAGGGATTTTCCGGCAGAGACAAGGCTGGCGCCGCTAGTACTGGTACAGCTGTTGGTTCGGGCGTAACTGGCCACCATGCTTTGAAATCTAGTACTAGCCCTGGCTTGGCTTATTCAGGTAATGACGCTGGCATCAATTCGAACCAAGTACCTGGTGACATCGAATCAAAAGCGAAGCATACATCCAACCTCAGCCCTACCTCTGCTGATCAAAACTACGGCGAAGGTGGAAGTGACACCTACAATGGTGGTGCTTCTGGTTACCAAGATTACGATGAACATTCGGGTAGCTATGGAAATTCAGCTTTTGGTGCGTCCGATGATAAGGGTGGTCAGTTTGTTAGAGACAAAGACGGTAAGTACGATTTCAAGAACAAATCTGCAGGTCAAGAAGCCACCGATGAAAAATATCAAGGTGAAAACTTAGATAAGCATAAGAAGTCCGAGAACCAGCCTTTGAACAAGATAAAAAACTTGTTCACTAAGGATAAGAAGGGCAAGAATGATGCTGCTGAGAAGAGGGAGGTGAACGAACATGGTACTGTTTTCGGTGGTCAAAAGTCCGGTCAACGTCACGCTGAAGGATCGAATTATTCTGGTGGCAGAAATGCTGCTTCGGGCTCAGACGCAAATTACGATAGTGGTCAAGGCAACAAATCTTATGATTCAGACGCCATCTACGCTGGTGGTTCTGGTATGGAATCATATGGCTCAGATGCTAACCACGCTAGTGGGACTGGCGGTGCCGCTAATTACGTTGGCGGCTCTGGTAACAAGGCATACGATTCCAACCACTCAGGTGGCTCCAGTGGTAACAAGGCATACACCTCTGATCCTACTTATGTTAGCGGTTCTGGTAGCAAAGCATACACTTCCGACCCTAGTTATACCAGTGGTACTGGTGTGACCAGTGGTACTAGGGTAATATACACTTCTGACCCTGGTTATGTCGGTGGTGTCGGAAGCAAGGCACCGTCTTCAGGAGCCAACTATGGTAGTGGTTCTGGCAGCGGTAGCAAAACTCATGCTTCAGCTGCCAACTATGCAAGCGGTTCGGGTAAGTCCAACATTGCCGGGGGTAGCAAAACCCACGGTCCTGGTTCAGGCTACAATCATACCAGTGGTAGCAAGAATAATGCAACTGATCCAAACTACTCTTTAAGTGCAAGCAACAAGGCCTTCAAGGATGCTGAGTACGCAAACCTCTCAGGTGCAAGGGGCAAGAACAGTGAATACGTAGGCGGAGTCGCTGGTGCTGGAGCTGTTGGTTCTGGGGCCGGTGGTGCCAACTATTCCACCTACAACACTCCTGGTGCTGGTAATATGGGCTCTAACGCATACCAAAATCAGCAGTATGACGAATCATCACCAAACTACGAAGAGGGTGGCCAGCACCATCGTAAGAAGAGCTTGATTGACACTATCAAGGACAAGCTATAAAATCAATGTTTGCTTGTTGCTATGTTTTTGTAATGAATTTTTACGTTTTATGGATGTTTGTTTTTCGTTTTTGATGTACTGTTTAAGATCTTTATATGATGATAATTGTTTCACAATTGATATGTCTTATTGTAAAGGTTTTTTGAAGGAATAGACAATTTTGGGCCAATCGGCTCAAACCATATTACGTAACACGTTTAGTTGCTCAAAGCTGACATAAGCAGCGAGGTCAGCGGAAGAACGAAACAGACAAGCGATTTGGCGCAGGTGTCGGTCGCCCCTTTCCATGGAACGTGAATAAAAAAGGTCCCAAAGCAGTCCTAGCAGGATTGCATGAGAAGGCCATTCAGGATCAAGAACGGTTCAAGGGATATCACTCACGCTTACATTTAGCACACAATGTCGTTTCTACAATCATTCCAAGAGCAATTGCAACAAACTACCCAGCAGCTCACCACTTCATTGAACGGCTTGAATCTTCAAGACACTGCTGCCCAGTTGTCCAGCACAGTTCAGAAAGAGGTGAACAACCTGAAGCCAATTTTTGCGCGTACTACACGTTCATTGCAGGAGAGGTTCGGGTCCATTGATGACATCAGTGAATTGCCAAAGGAGTACAAAGATCTAGAAAGACGTGTGGACAACATTCGCCAGTTCTATGTCCAGGTTCTCGAAATTACGAGACAGTTTGAGCTAGAAGCGTATGACAATCCATCAAATCTGAAAGAAAGTTTGACTGACTACACGTCCTTGATAAACGAGAAGATTACCGAGTTGTCACAAGCCAGCACAACACAAGATGCAGAGAAAGTCTTGTTATCTGGCCGTAAAGATAAGACACCAAGAACTTTTGCGCACCAGTTCAGTAAAACATTGAAGACTTCAAGGGATAACATCATAGCAAACAAGCCAGTCTCCGCGTTGCCAATTAACATCATCTCCAACAATGAACAAGCAGAAGCTACTGGAAATGCAGCAGATCAATCCGCCGATGGTGCATCAGATGAAGCAGAAACAGAAACCCCATTGACCACCGCGCTATTGAAGATCAGTGAATCCGAATACAAGATTGGCAATGAAAGGTTAGAGCAGGACAAGTTGATTATAATTGAGTTCAACACAAAGGTGAAGAACCTTTTGTCACAAGACTTTGTCAACTGCTCGCAACTCAGATCACAGGTCGAAAATGCGAGATTGGGTTTCGACACTGTCAGGGCAGAAATCAAGCACGTGCAGAATGGTAACCCTGAGGTTGAAGTGCCAGAGAACTTGAGTAAGAAGTTAGAGACCTGTGAAGATGAATTGGTGAACGCAACCGAAGTTGCTGTTGAAGCTATGAAGGAATTGATAAAGCCATTGGAATCCATCAACTTGTTGAAACTCTTGTTCAAGATCCAACTCAACTACCACAAGAACGTTGTGGCTGAACTGACATCTCTAGTAGGTGAATTGGATGCTATTCCATTAGACGATGAAGAGTAACTGAAAATTTTCTTCGTTTTTAGCCTCACCGATTTAGCCATATGTTTAATATCTGTTTCGACCTTTTCCCCCTTCTCTTTTTAGCCTTTATTTCTAATTTGATAATTTTTCCATGTTGTAGAACTTTTTTATAGTAAGAGTGTTAAATAAAAATATTAAACATTAGAGCGGTGGACCTTAGGAAAGAAATATAAAAATACATAACAAGATGACATAACAAAAAGGCTTAATGCAGACCACTACATGCACCAAATGATTTATTGACATTCAGTATGATGGACAATCTGTTGAAAAATATCTCACCAAATGATAGACCGAGACAAATGGCGAAGAAATAAAGAATAACAAAGCTCATGGCAGCGAGCATAATGGCGTAGCCAAACATGACAATTGTGAAGGCTAGAAGTAATCTAATGACGTCGTTCATCAATTCACGTGGACCCATCCAGAAAAGTTTCCTCACAACTTCACCAAATGGGGGAGAGTTAGTGGTTGTTGGAACAGGGCTTGCCTTCTCGTCGGCAGGACTGCAGTCGCAGTCTTCTTCGACTATGATGGTATTGGAGTAGTTGTGGAAAACAGCCTGTTCCAAGTAGGAACTCAAGAAGATCAACCCTCTGAAAAAGAAAGAGCAGAAGAACAAAACACAAAAGATACCGAATGCGGCGGCTCCTGAATGCGCATCCAAGCTTCTGAAAAACACTGGCGTGTTCTTATATTTCGTTGTCATCCACATGGTCATTGACATCGAGTCCTCATCCCCGGAGTCCATGTCCATTCCGGACATGTCCATCGTTGATGTTGCGCCAGCAGTGGCAGAGGCAGCTGTGCCGGACATATCCATCGACATAGTAGGTGTGCCAGACATGCTCATATCCATGCTCGAGGGTGACATGGTCATTGACATACCTGACATATCCATACCGGTTGACGTTGTGGCTGCGCTTGAATGTGTCATTGTCATATGCATTGCCGAAGATGAGGCCGTGGAACCCATATCCATACCTGACATATCCATTCCTGACATATTCATCCTGTTTTGTTTGTTCAAATAACTCCTGTTTGTGCTTACGGTTTGAATGGTAACGTTCAATTCAAGCTAGGCTATAAAATAACAATGCTTCACGGAAAATATTCCCTTCTGATCGAGAAGCTGTGTCAATGGTGGAAACCATAGCTTAAATACAAAAACAAGCCAGGAAAGCGACGTACCTGTTTCGACAGGCCGAAGTCTTTATCGTCGTGAGGTCGAATCTCCACCTGTGAAACGGCTTCTGCTGAAAAATATCGAGAATAATCTGCTCAATTTGCTCGAGTGTCCCAAAAAGGAAACAGACCATGTTGAAATGTGCTCACTTTCCCTCGTTCCCTCCGTTAGATCACTACCGCCTCTCCTCGCGACAGCAACTTTGCAACACTTCTATACCGCATTACGTAAACCTCCCCGGGGCTCAGCACAAGCTCCTCTGCGTCAATCGGTGCACGGGAGGGCTCTGTACATTGGAGGAAGACGTGACGGTCGAGATCGGGCTCATCGACCATGCCCTGGTCTTCGCCGATGTTGTTGTTTCGGGAACGTGTTTTCTTGAGAAATTGGTCCTCAAAAAGCTCGTAAAGCATTGTAAGATGGCCCTCCATGTAAGTCACCTCGTCTTGGTTAAGCTTTTCTCGCTGGCTTTCGTTTTCCTGGATGTGTAATGCATATTGGTCGATTTTCTGTAATCTGAGCCTCACATAAGAACGAATGAGAAACTGTACCCTTTCGAGCTCGCTTTCCACAATCACCAACATGAGCTTGATGTCCTTTTCCTGGGTTTGGAGCTCGAGACTGTTCATTTCAATAAACTCCAGCTGGGTACGAATCCGTTCGAGAATTCGTTCGATTAATCCTTCTTCATATGGTAAAATATCTGGCACCATCTTCTCTTTAATCCACGCCTGCCGTAAAGATTTCATGTCTTCGTCTTTTTCTCTCTCATTAGCTCGTTCATTTCCAGCTCCTCTGGAAGCATGCAGTCCTTCGTAGAACTCATTTTCAAAATTATCTATGATTCCCTTCACGACTCGCTGCTCGTTTCTCCTCCTCTCTTCCATCCCTCCATTGGAATCAGATAACGCGTCGCCGCTCATGTTGCCTGTCTTTATTTTCTATAAGAGTTGTGTACTGAAAACATGCTATAAACCATGAGAAGGGATAGATAAAGATGGAGGAAAAATTTATGACACGAGCTGAGCACGTTATCATGTACCGCAATGCGAGCTCCTATAGTTCGCGTCTCCCATCTGTTGACGTGAAAACGACTCTGTTTGATCCCGCGTACACCGCCAAATTCACATCCCTCTTGTTGACTTACCTTTCTCTATTATCAACTGCATCGAAACAGGTTGAGCCGGTCCCAACATCAATTTATCTCCATGGATATTGAAGAACTCTTGCAGCAGAAAAAAAGAAAACTTGAAGAATTAAAAAAACAGAGGCTAGCAAAACAGCAAGATTTGCTTTCACAGTTATCTTCTTCAGAAAAGAAAGATGAAAACAATACTAAAGAATCAGATTCAGAATACATTAAGCTTGAGGAAAAACCCCTTGTAGCTGAGGTAGAAACTAGAGAAACAGATCATGAACATATAACAGTCGCTATCCCATCAAATCATAAACGCAGTGATTTACCTCAAAGCTCCGTTGACGTGCTGCCCCGCTTGCAATATACCAAAAATACTGATACAACTGAACTAGACGACGACTTTGATTCCAGCTTGGAGCATCTGAAAAAGAAAATAGAAAGAGATGTAGAGAAGAGATTAAGAAAAGAATTAGAGGAGAAGTTCCGGAAGGATTTTGATAAAGCAGTGAAGAGTTTGGAATCGTTAAAGTACGTCCAAGCGGAAGAGAACTTACTTTCAGAAGGAACAACACAATCGGACACGACTAATAATTTGAAATACCCTAATACCAAGACTAAGCAAATCACATTATGCGAGGGTGATCCAGATAGATTTCTCACATTGCACGATGATTGTATCTGCATATGGAAAAAAAAGGAATCTGACATTACCTTTTCTGATAGCATTCCCTTGTACACCAAAACAAATGTGGCGATATTCGATTGTGGAAATTCAAGAAGGATAATAACGGGATCTGAGTCTGGTTATGTATACATTTTTGACTTGTCCAACAAATCTCATATTCGGTCCAATATACAGCTTAGCTCAGTAGTTTCTATGTATCAGTCATCAGGGTCTCTAATAGTTCTCACACTGGATGGGAACTATACCATGCTGGCTATGAATTTAATAGATGTGTTGAACCCAGTGGTGAATTTTTTCACTTCTCTGGAATATAAAACAAACAGTGAGGTGTCAATAAATCATGAAAACATTATCATATCTGCATCCCAGTTTATTAGCGCAAATAATGTTGTTATTGCATTGTTGACAGGAGAAGTGGTATCTGTCGATTTCGGGCAAAGGAAACTGTCTGTGATTTGTAATAATGCTGATTCAAGTTATAAATTGCCTGTGATGTGTCTTTCGTATAGCACAGGAAAAATTATAATCTTGGGATTAGACCACACAGTGAAAATCGTGAGTGCAACCACTGGATTGAATCTATTCAAAACTGAAGATTTACCGGATTTGTCATTTTTGGCTGAATGGATGAGTCCATCGTTAGTTGTGACATGTTCTGTACAGAATGTTTTCACTCTGTGGAAACTTGAAAATGAAAAGATAATCAATTCAAAATTAACTGATATTGAAGGTCCTACAAATGCCAATCTTACACTTGTATCTAGTATAAAGGCCCTTGATGCCACTACATTAATCGTCGGAGATTTAAAAGGTAAAGTCTATACAGTAAATGTAAATTATTAATGTACAACTAAATTTATATATTTATTTCATATGCTTAATAAATTATAGAAATTTTTCATAAAGTCCCTGTTTTGCTTCAACTGTAATTTCTCCGAAAAGTCGATTCTGTTCGAGTTTAACAGCATTACCACTCCCTAAAACCAGTAATTCAAAAAAAGCTCGAGTAGCACTGCTTTTTTTGTTCTCTGAAAGCTTGCAAGCTTCAACAACATCGTCAAATTGAAATGCTGAATCCTTATCACCTTCGAATTTGTTTCTAAGCACTTGGGCAACTTCTATGGTGCTTTTACTCTTTACTTGAGAATCCAAGTAAGCGTCAAAGTCCTCTTCATCATCTTGTGCTTCCAAAACCTCTTGCTCTTCTACAAGTTCCTCCTCTGGATTTGTTTGCTGACCTTCGTTATTTTCAAAATCGGGAGGATCTTCAATTTGAGGTGCGTCTATATTAGTATTAGTGCTCTCCTCAAATACAGAAAATTCTGGAACATCATCATTGTGAGGAAGTTGTTGTTCCAGATTTTGAGCGAGATCATCATCTACTTCTATATGCTGCGGTAATTCATAGACAGCATATTCACCGTCAACATTAGCATTTGAGAGCAATCTTCTCCTCTTTATCGACTTCCAAGATGACCCAATAGTGATGAGGAAAGGTGGCTGTAATTCTTGGACCACACTGTCACAAACCTTCTCTATCTCCATATTTTTAGGATTTTGGACTTGGAGTTTCCTCAGTTGACCTGGATAATCACGCTGATTCTTTTTCAACTTATCTGTCGAGATTTCATAATTGATATCCACAACTAATCTTTTTCTTTGAGTCCTAACAACGTCTGTAATTTTGTAATTGTAAATTCTCTTTTTAGCGTTTCTGCCCCTTTTCTTTGTTGCTGCTGAATCAACATCTTCATTTTCACTGCTTTCGTCATTTTCCTCCGCCTCATTTGCGTAATTATGGGTGATAATATTCTCGACCGTATCATTCCTGATCCGAGGATCATCGAAATCATTGTTAGTGTCATCAACTGTGAATTCGAGATCCATATTGTCAACTGCGGAAAGCTGAAAGTCACTTATCCCAGCAACTTCAGCAGCTTCAGTTTCCTGATGTGGTTGTTTAAGGTCGAGATCGAGAGGGAGTTCAAATTCATCAGCACCTTCCAAATCATCTATTGGAACTTGCGCTCTTCTGGCTAAAGCATCAATAGAATCATTCCCAACATCGTAATCAGCAGCAACATCCTCCTGCTCAAAATTTGGGACGAAAATATCGGTGCCAGTTCCATTTCCAGTGACATCGCTGTCATGCCCATTGTTTCTACCGACACTAACATCTCCCAACGAAAAGTCATCTTCAACAGGCTCATCGCCGTTTGAGTTTTCCCATGATTGAGTGGTTCTGGGTCTCGAACCAGTCAGCCCAAACACTTTGCCTATGTCAAAAGTCTCTGCATCGTACAAAACATTTGCCTCAGTAACAGTGTCCTTCAAAGTAATACTATCCAACGATGAGATAATCGTTTGCTCTATTGGTATAGTAATAGATTTTGTGATAGCAAATGCAGATTTTAGTCGAATCAAAGCTAATGAGACTTCTTCAAATAAGTAGCGAGTTTTTCTCGAATATATCTTGACAACACCATAAAGCAATTGGCCAGAGATGCGTAACGTCATAGGTTCGTGCTCTTTTTTAACATCTTTGCCGCTTCCGCCATGGGTCTGCGACAAGAATTGTAACTGAAAATCTGAGTTGCTCGTGGGGACAAGGCTCGGGTTTGAAACCGAGTTAACATAGTCGCTTGATTGTTCTATTGCACGTGTAGAATCGGTGATCGATGTGTTAAGATATTGCCGTTTACTGAGTTTTTTTTCTAAACTGGATGCAAGCCACGCACACGCAAGCGGGCTGTTTCCGTAAAGCAAAGTATTATTCGCAGACATTGGCTTTGCAGCTCTTAGTAAGTGAACCGAAGTGAATCTGTCTGTTAAAGTTCCTCGACGAATTGTAAGTTTATCCGTGTAAACAACGGAAACTCCTATTTCATGTCACAGAACAATAGTTACGCGTCGCGGTGAAATACCCTTTAATATCGGGACGCCGATAGTCGCAAATTTGCCATTTTGGGAAATACAATGATCAGGTATCTTAGAAACGCTTTTATGTAAACTTTATAAACACAGTGACCTACCAATGGCTATCTTCTAGAAAGAAAATGGTTTCTAGAAATCTTACTAATTAAGTCAAAAAATTGACTATGATGAGTTAAAAACTGGAAGCTTGAAAATTATCGAAGATAGGTTATCTTTAACGAATGGAATGAACAGTTTTGCACTTTCACTGATGGGTGTGTAGATACTAAATTCCCAGGAAGGAAGCCAGTTAATGTAACGGTAAGCTGCTACAGGTCCCGTCATTCCAAGACATGTAGGACTGAAAAGAACAAAGAAAAATATTGTGACAGCGTAGAGCAAAGCAAATACGGTGGCTCTCATGAATTTATTCCAACTGGAAGTTATTTGATCAATGGAAAAGCCGCTCATGAAAATGGCAAAGTACAAGGCTGGCATGTAGTGATGGAAATAGGTGACTCTACCCATAATGATGAAAGGGAGGTAGTGGAAAGCATAGCCAAGGAATGGGACAATACCGGTCATGAAAATTTTCCACAGAGAGTATTCATCAAGAGACAAAGTCTGGTGTCTCCATTTGAAGGCTATTATAGCTAGAGTGGCAACATAGAGAGGAAGACACAATGTTGTAAACCAGATAATGAACGGATTCCCAAACATATAGTATTTTCTGACATGGGGCGACCATCCGCTCATTCTGATACCACCTAACATTAAAGGCCATTGCCACCATGAAGAAGCAATACTATCGTTTTTAGATGGGTCTGGAGTGAGTGCATTATTTGAAGCCGCCATGGAACGCTGAAGCTGTATGAAGTCTTTGAAGAAACTTGATTTTGGATACCCATAATTCTTGTCAGCTTCAAATGTCGTTTTTTCTACCGTTTCTATGTTCCAATTAGCAGCTGTGTTCAAGATCGAACCAATAGAGTCAATTGGTGGAGCATCCAAACAAACAACCTCACCTTGTTGAAACCCCCAAGTCGGATAACTTTTACCTGTCGTTCCAAGGTAACAGCCAAGAACTTTATGTCTTAGTCTAAAAGTAGTTGACACTGGGTGTACGTACTCCTTGAAGTGGCTGTCATTTTCATACAGATCGGCATATGTTGCATTTGAAGAGTGAAGCTGAGAAACAATTTCCACGATCCAATCATCTTTGGCATCACCAACTTCTTCAGATCCATAGCCCGAAACTTCTCTGTAACTTTTACTAACGTGACCAGGGACATCGTGAGAGTGCAAGTTTCCCTGAGTCAAAATGTGCAACAACCGTATTTCATCCCCATCTTTCAAAGAACCGCTAAGCTCGTTACCAGAACGAGGGTTACTAATTTTCCAAATGTTATTTGTATCTTTGAAACCATAAGTCGTGATTTGATGTTGGTTACTGCCGCCCGGATAGACTTGCTGATGTGAATGTAAAAGATTGGAATTCATACCTTGAGAACGCAGTGTTATTTCATCGTTCAGTTGAACATATCTAGGTTGCGCAATTATGTCTGTTGCAGCCATGTTGGCTTGAAATAAAGTATTCATTGACCCACTTCCATCACCTGGAAGATACAATAGGCCCAAATGAATTTTGAAAAATAAGATGTAGAGAGAAGTTGGTATCACGATCAAGCAAATTATTCTTTTGAACCAAACTTTGGCATAGTTGATCCAAGAAAAAGTAGTATCCCAGAATTTGACCCAAAGGTCAATAATGGTATAGATACCAACTACTGCTGTCACAAACAGACCCACCCATTTAACACTACAAACACATCCAATACTCAGCCCCAATAGTATCAGATAGTAGGACTGTTTTCTTGATTTACCTTCGGATGATCTATATCTATGCACTTGTGCAAGACATAAGAATGTAGTGGCAGTGAAGATGAACAAAAACGAGTCTAAAAGAACAAATTTTCCTAAAACAATAAAGCTTGATTCCAAGCAGACCATGAGTGAGATCATATAACTCGTAGGTAGGCTCACGTTTAAACTTTGACAAGTCAACCAGGAAATAGGAGCAAGTAGTGAGCTGAAACAAACCTGGAAAAGTCTCATTCCAAAATAGTTGATTTGCTCAGGGTACGCCGAGCCTGATTCAAAGTTGTAATCTGGGTTCTCACTTGGATCATACCCAACTAACCACTCTGAGAGCCCACAAAGCATTTTACCCAATGGCGGATGAACATCATGATAAAACGTATGTCTATTGTAGAATGACCCAAACTTGGCAAAATGGGCTTCATCCCAAACAATCGTATTGTTTGCACCTAGCTCGTAATATCTCAAGTAAAAGGAGACTATGGTCAATAGTAGCGGGATGATAAATGTAGTAAAGTAAGTCGATAACTTGCGATGTGACTTTCTGCTGGTGTCCTCAACAACCTTACCGTCCACCACAGCCGAAACTTGGATTTCCTTGTTTCGTGCCAAAGGTTTCCCATCGACATGACGTTGCTTAAGTGGCATGTTAATTCTATGTTTGGTTATGGTGGCTATGAAGTCTCAATGCAATAAGTCAGTGAAATCATACTTTCCGCCGTATTTTCCAATTTTAGTGACGTGGAAATACCATATTTTTGTTTCCTGCTCGGCTTTGCAACGCGTTTTCTGAGATGATCATTTTATTTTTTACGTGATCTAAAGATCTTCAAGAATCAGGTTGGAAAATTAATTTCTGATATGCTATATAAGAAGAGTTGATATGTTTGTATGTGTATAGGACATGAAAAAAAAAACTTAAAACCAAAGAAGATATAAAATGGAACGACATTAAATTAGAAGAACAAATTCGTTAACATGAGAAAGAAGATAGGTGAAAAAGTGGACATATATAAATAAAGTCATAAAGGATTCATGCATTATCAAAACTCAAATATTCCATTCCATTGTACAGCTCGTCCATACCTTTGTTAGTAGACATGCTAATGTTAGAACCACCGGTGATTTGTGGGTGGTTATAACCTTGGTTAGCCAGTCCGTGAGGTTGTTGAGAGTTGAACATACTAGTTAATCCAGTATTGGCCGGGAACGTAGCCTGTCTACTGGTATTCGGAGTGGCTGGAGCAGTGAGCCCTTTATTACGCAGTAAGTTAAGGGATGCAGTAGAAGAGGAATGATGCAATTGATGCGTCTGCTGTTGGGATTGCTGCTGCAGCTGTTGAAGACTTCCCACATTCATTCCCATGGCCACGTTCATGTTCACATTGGACATTGGTAAACCCATGCTTGATTGCTGGTTATTGAAAGCATACTGTGCGTTCTGAGAAATTGTTCTTGGCGACTGCTGTCTGTACCTGTTTGTATTTAACGATAAACTGGGATTTGTGTTGATCACGTTATGAGAATGAGATCTTATCAAGGAAGGCTGGAAATTGAGCGAGGCGTTTGCACTATTCATATTGCCACCTGTGAGCTGTTGTGCCTGAACCCGTTGATCTAACCCTTCGGGTCTTCTGATAATGACTACGCCATCCTCACTGAATTCACTTAAATTGAGGAATTTACACAATTTCGTGATATAATTCCTGGAGTTAGTTGATAAGCTTGCAGAAGAGAATTTCAGCTCTGCTAAGGAAGTATATTTAAATTCTTCTTTGAAAAGCATCAATCTGGTGTATATTTCTAAGACTTCAGGGTTGTTGAAATCCAACTCAGATGGAAGGGTACTTAATTGATCAACAGGAGGGATAACAACTAGACACTTGTCTATTTGGTTATTGTTATCACTAATGCTCTGACTCTGACTACTGTTGTTGTTAATGTTATTGTTGCTGGTATTTGAAGCGTTGGCATTTGTTGCGCTTGATGGTGGAGGCACCAGATTCGCCATAGGATTCTGATTGAGTGGTGTTGCCGGTGGTGCGGATACTGTAGAATAAAGAGAAGCTAATGATGTGACAGAGTTAGACCGATGTTGTTCTTCTAACTGGCATCGTTTCTCTTTCTTCTCACGCTCTATTCTTTCCCTTTCTTGTAGTGGGAGCATTTTTTTATACTCCACACGTAGTTTTCTACCATCGATTTCTCTACCATTCATCATCGATACAACCATTGCAGTTTCTTCTATCGAGTTGAAGTTAGCAAATGCCAACCCTCTGAATACACCGTTGTCAAAATGGTAGTTGAAGGCATAAGGTAAAGGCAAGTGTAGTTTCGACATCACATTGAGCAGTTGCTCTCTTTTGATGGCAAATGGAATGTTTTTGATAACTATGGCAGTTGGTATGAGCTCGTCATCATCAGCAGTATTGGGTTTGTTGCTGTTATTGTTATTACCGTTGTTCGCAGTGTTTTGATTGTTAGTGGTGTTGTTGTTGGTGACGTTATTGTTGTTGTTGGTATTATTGTTACTCGTATTGTTGTTATTAAGATTATTGGACCCCAAATTGTTGGCCGTAGGTCCAGTGGTTGCCTTATGAAGAGTTATATTGCTACTGTTGCTGTTTGGGTAGTCCGAGTAGCCTTGATAATTGCTGGAGTTACCATAATTCGATGGATAGGTACTGCCCGTGTTCATTGCAGTCTCGTTGTTATTTGGAGGCGAGATATTGTTTGGAAGTTTCATATACTGGGGCTGTCTCAACTGTTGCTGCTGGGACAACTGGTTGATTGGGTTGGAGTTCAGCGACGAAAGCATCGACGAAGAGGCCAAGAGACTCAAGTTTGTTGCCAGGTTCTGGGCGTTTGAATTCAGGCTGGAGTTGAAGTTTGACGCCGGGTCGTTCCCGGTAGAGTGGGAGGACAAATCGTTGAGGGAGGAGTACTGGTGAAAGTTCAAGTTTGGGGACAGCTGCGCCTGCTGCTCAATCCAGGGGGTGACATTTAGTAAAGAGTTAGTCTGCTGTTGGGGCAACCAGTGTGGATTGAAGCTGTTATTTGTGGAGCCCGTCAAGGTCTGTTGCTGGAGCTGTGCAGTTCCTTGCGGCGGCTGCTGCTGTGGTTGTGCCGTGAACGGTGGCTGTGCCTGGGAGAGGGTAGAGAAGGGCTGTTGTCTGCTCTGAGTCTGGCCGTTCTTCAGCTGCGAGCCTGAGTCTATGGTGGACGAGGTCACGTCGAGGTCGTTGCTTTCGTCCGCTGCGTGTTTGACAATGGCTTGTTTCGCAAGACCACCGTCGTGGTCGTCATCTTTGTGGGTGCCGCTCTCGGTGTTATGGCTGCCGAAGTGGCTCTGCAGAGCGTTGTTTGTGTCCTGTGTGTTGTTCGTCAGCGTCGTGTGGATCGAATTGGAGGCGGCGGTGGCCGCCGTCGTGTCCACTGGCGAGAGATTCGAGAACGTCTGGCCGACAGACGCCGAGGCGGACGCAGACGCAGACGCAGAGTTCTGCAGCTGGTTCAACAACAACCCGTTGAGGCCCGACACTGGCGTCAACGTCCCAAAGTGTCTCGACTGCGACACCCGAGACGACAACAGCGAGTTGCCCGTCGTATTTGGCGGGATCGCCGTGAGAGAGGCGTTGGCGGCAGCCTGTCTCTCTGAGGCGTAGAACGACGAGTCGTAACCCGTCGACGATAAGGAGGAAATCGAGGCCCGACGCCCAGAGGTATCGATGTCTGACTTGGCGTCCAATGCAGAGTTATTGGTGTCCATCCTGTGTGTGCATGTCTCTGCGGCTGCTTTGAAACTTCCTGCTGAAACGGCTTCCCTCAATAGTGCCCGTGCTGAGCACTCTATTCCAGCACCTTCCACCCTTCTTCAACTCTACTGTCCTCATTGCTTTCTCTCTCTCTGCCTCAGCGGTATCAGGCCAGCCGCCACCGCCACAGCGGTCGCGACTCGTTTCCCTGTGGCAGTGGCGGTGCGCCCCTGAGGAGTTACCCGGCCGCTATTTGTGTCTGCTCTCGAGGCCGCCGGAGGACACGTAGGGCGGGATCGGGCACAGGGTCAAAAGACAGTTTTGAAAGAAAGACGTGTCGATAAGAGACGGGCAGCGGGAAAGGGCGCCATTGGTAGCAGTCTACACAACCAGACATAGAACATAACAGAAATGGTACGTTTGAGAGACGTCTTAACGGCGTGACTGGCGACAGCGGCAGATTTGTCGATAAAACAAGCACAATACTAACACAGGTTTCCCGATTGGTTACACATATTACAGGCTTCGACAGCAGTTCCAGGTGGTGCAAAGACCCTTGCCAAGAGAAAGGCAACCCAAGAAAACAAACTGAAGCAGCAGCAGCAGAACCAGCCAAACTCCTCGAGGGCTGCCGGCGCCGGCGGTTCGTCGTCCTCGATGTTGAAGATCTTCAACGAGGAGGCACAGGGCTTCAAGATCGACCCCTTGGTCGTGTTAGTGTTCGCCGTCGCGTTCATCTTCTCCGTCGTCCTCTTGCACGTCCTTGCGAAGCTCACCGGTAACATCTTCTGATGACGTGCTGTGTATCGCCCTGTATAATTTTTCCCTACAATCTCCGTCTCCAACATTAATCTGAAAAAAAAGTGCCACACGGTACAGTTCCGTTAGTCTATCTAGTCGGCTCTATTTACATGTCCTTGAGAAGCGCCTCGATCACTTGATCCGCAAACGCAATATCTACAATGTGCTTGTCCTCGCCGGACTTGGTCTTCTCCACCGACCAGTTCCACTCGCCTCGCTTGCTCTCGTACAACTCTTGGAACGTCTTGCTGAAGAAGACGCCTCTCACCTCGATCTCAACAAGTGGAAGCAGCTTGCCGACAATGACCTGCAGCGGAACGCCAATCATCTTGCTCTTGCTCAACTTCTTGCCGAAGCCAATGTCCTCGCTGCCGTCAACTTCGACCTTGACACCGCGGTTCTTCAGCCTGGCAATGAACTCGTCGAACGCAGCAGTGCTGTCTGCTCCAGCATCCTCCGCCTGTCCGCTCTTGATGACACTCACGTGGAGAGGTGCAATCCGGGCAGGCCAGCGCAAACCCTTCTCGTCCCGCAAGATCTCGGCCACCACTCCGACAATCCTACTCACACCGATGCCGTAGCAGCCCATCTCGTAGAGCTTCTTTGACCCGAACTTGTCGATGAACGTGGCCTCTAATGGGGCACTGTACTTGTCCCCCAAGTAGAAGGTATGGCCCACTTCCACACCTTTCATCTCCTTCAACTTACCCGTGCCGCAATTGGAACATGTGTCGCCCTCTTGAGCTTCCGTGATGTCCAACTCTTGAAAGGTAATCATGTGGTTCTTGCTGAAAGTGACAGGGAGGTCTGGCATCTTGGTTCCCGGCCCGACGTTGACATCACACAACCTGTAGATCGTCATCAAGTTGTCGTTCGCATTGTTTGCCTCCTCGAATATCGAAAGCGCCTTGGCCCCTTCCCCGAACTTCTCGTCGATCTCGACTAAGTCTTCCTCCTTGACAAACTTGAGAGAGAGCTTCCGGCCCTTCGGATAGTAGATGCAAATCAATTCCTTGTCTTCGTTGAGATAGTAGGAGACGTCACTCTCATCGACATAACCCTCGGACTTCTCACTGCGGATTCGCTCCACGTTCCCACACGCGTGGCATTCCGGACACTCGACAACATTATCTTCACCCACGTCACTGACAATGTGCCACTCGTAACTCAAATCTCCTCCAATATCTCCACTATCGGCATTGGCCCTGACAAACGGTAGACGTAAATCGGTGAAAATCTTGGCATATATCTTATTCATCTTCTCGAAACTCACAAGTGCTTCTTCCTTCCCTGCATCAAAACTGTATGCGTCCTTCATCACGAACTCCCGGCCACGCAACAACCCGCCCCTCGACCTCTTCTCGTTCCGGTATTTCCTGGTGATCTGGTAGACGATAAAGGGCATCTTCTTATAGCTGTTCAAATGTGGGGTGACAAGCGATGTGATCTCCTCCTCGGCAGTGGCGGCAAGACAGTACTCGCCCAGCTTAAAAAGCTCGTTGTTCTGCCAACGGTTGGTTTTGGCCCATAAAGAGCTGTGGGAAAGGGAGGACAATGAAACCTCCACGCAACCTGCGTCCTTATGGTGCTTGTGGATAATGTTGCTAATGTTTTCCAATGTCGCCTGGCCCAGCGGAAGCCAATGCGTGAGTCCTGCGTTCGGCTGTGCTATGTATCCAAGCTTGATGAGTAGCTCCGGCGTGGTCAACTTGGCCAACTGCTTCAGACTCAGGTTCGGCGGTGGGTGTGAGAAAATAGTCGTGGTGCACACGCTCCTCCTTGCATGCAATGCTTTAACGAATGCATGCTTGCGCAATGTCACAAGTATGTTTTCTGCACTCCGCATGTCTGCTCTAAATTGTCCTGAACTAGCACCACTGCAGTTCTCTTCCTTCCTTGTGATATCCACATCGCTAGCTCAGCTCAACTGCCTCTTTCGCCAAACAAGCGACTCCCGCGAGCATTTTACATGTTGGCCATTCTCGCGTCGGTTTACATAATAGTATTAAAATCTAGGTTTATATAAATATCTGTACTCATCGTATTACTGATATAGTTGTTTTATAATTTACAGTGCTTGCAACGATGACAGGATCATTGCTGGCTTCCACGCGTGCTCAACACGGGCGGAAGTGGGGAAGATCATCACCGAGTTTCGAGTTTGGAATGCTCGAGCCTCACTAGATGGGCCTTAACATAGTCGGACATCTCGTCATTTCCAATCTCCTCAAAGAGCCTGAACCCTTTAAAATCTGTGTCCAAAATCGATGTCATGATCTTCCAGACCTCGTACTCGAGGTCCTTGCCCAACGTCTGCCTGAATGGGACGCTCTTGCCATCTTCTTGTGCGTTTCGGATAAATGTCCATTTCCTCTCTAACTTGTCGCCCTTGAAGAAGCCCTTCTTGAACATCGATACGAGGTCAAGCTTCGGGTAGTTGATGTGTAAAAACCAGTACTTGAAGAAGTTGCTAGGGTCGGTTTGGAGAATACCTTGCCCCACATATGCGCCTTGCTTGTTTTTGTATCCAAAGCTCTTGGTTGTATGCCCTGTTATTAGATAGGAGGTGTCACCTGTGACTCTACTGGCGAGGTAGAACGTTTCCTTGTCGCCCTCTCCGGGGAAGCCCTGGGAGAACAACGGGTAGAAGAACTGTGGGCCGTAATAGTTGTAGTAGTAGGCAAGTAGTAAAGTCCTAATGTGGTGTTCCTTGTTGATAAGGATCTGACCGGCCTCCACTGATGGCGTGGACGAGATCGGGTTGGCGAACCGGGTGAGGCCGGCCATTGAATAAAAGTTGTAGTTTGTCGATCTCTTCCAGAAGTCTGCCCAGGAGACAAACCCTGTCTTCAAATAGTTTGGGTCGTTGAACATTTCTGCGACGCTGCTGACGGGTATGTTGTCCGAGTCGAGGTACAAGATCTCATTGAACGAGGTCAACAACATGGCCAAAGACTTGTACTGGTACCCGGAGAGATTGTACAGCTGGCCGTAGCTGAGATGGTCGCTGAAATAGGAGCATTTCACGTTCGGATACACGAGGGAGATTTTATTACAGTGGTTGTCCTGCTTGTCCCTGAAGGGGACAAAGATCTCAATGGGGGTCTTATCCTTCAGCACGTCTCTGATGTACTTGATGGACAGGATGGTGAGCCAGTAGTACGGCTTTCCGGAGACGTACACAATACCCTTGTTGTCCTTGGCGTTGTTCCTGGTAGCGGCCTTCTGCAGATTGGCGAACGGGCCGAAGCGAGGGGTTAGGTACTCGCCAAGCAGACTGCTGTGCAACCTCGTGATCTCGTCCCGCTGGGCGTCGTCAACTTTCAAGATCGTCGACAGAGACTTCCGGGTCAATTTCATGTGGTGCTGGAAGCCATAGTACTGCCAGTACGACTTGGCGTCCAAGTTGTACTCGGAGAAGTTGGCGCACTGGGGGGCCAGCGTCGACGAGTAGAGCGTTGTGAACTTTGAGATGTCGCTGTGGAAGGGCGACCGCAACATGAACATTTGCAACAAGGAGATGTCCAGCAGCGAGAGAAGCAACACAGCACACGTGCCCAGGAATGCCAGCAGCGTCAGCTTCTTGAAAACCTTGTTCAGGCGGTAGCGGGAGTAGCCCATGGTGTCGTTTGTCTCGATCGATGTCGGTGTTCCTGGAGAAGAAAAGGCAGCAGCAGCAGAGTCAACGGCCGCAGGCAGACCAAAACGAATCCAAGCCGGAGCCAGAGCCAGAACCAGAGGGAGTCATCGCCTCCCGGCCCCTCCTCCTGGCCCCTCCTCCTGGGCACGGGCACCCGATTCCAACACGACCTGCTTCACCATGTTTGTTGTCCTTCTCTCTCCTCCCTCCCTCCCTCCCTCCCTCTCCTCTCCCTGTCCGCTCTCTTGCCCTTGCCCGGCGAAAAAGGGCGGAAACGCGAAGTGGCCGAATGCAGCGGCATGAATAGCCCGCCATGCACAGTGACAGCTTTTCCCGGGCTGTCAGCCGGACGGGACAAGACACGGGAGGAGAAGGGAAGAAGGGTGGAACAAGAGGGCCAGGACGGGGCAGGGTAAAAGCGAAGAGAGGCAGTGGAGGTCGGGGATGACGTCTTGGGCAGTGTCTTTAGGGTGCATCCTGTCCCATGTGGGTCTCCGGATATAAAAGGCATGGTATTGTCGTCTGGGGTAGAGTGCAGACGTTCGGAGTGCTGTAAAAACAATTTATAGTAACTAGTAATCAGAGTTAAGCCACCACACACACACATATATCAAACAGCATGTTATCCAGAGCATTCAGAACCACTGTCAAGCCAACCGCCACCGCTCTTGCCGCTGCGAGAGCCAGACCAGCCGTGTACCAATACTCCACCTTGGGCGAGAAGGCCAAGAAGGTGGGCGACAAAGTCGGGGAGGCTGCGCAAGCCGCCAAGGAGAAGTTCAACAAGGCGACAGCAGACGTCAACGCCAAGACGGATGACTTGAAGGCAGATGCGAATGCCAAGGCAGAAGACCTGAAAAAGAAGGCCAAGGAACAGGCGGAGAAGACGGGCGACGACTTGGACAAGCTGCGCCAGTAGCGAGCGGGATTACTGTCCTTGAACAGCATCCTTTATAGCATTTATTCAGGCACATTTTTTGTCTTCGTGTATACGTGGTATCTAAAAGAAGAAATCTAAAGATTATTTATTAAGACGCTGGCGTAGAGAGGGGATATATATGTTACAAATGATAGCACAAGTCAGGCAGTAAAAGTTTCATACTCTATTTCCAGCGAATCGTCGAAGCTGTTGTTGGCAGTAGTGCAGGGCGCAATGGCGGGTTTGCTGCTGGCTTTGGGTATTGATGAGAAGGCGTCTTTGAAGTGATCAGCGCTGTCCTCCGAGTACAAACTGATTCTCTTCTTGGGTGAGCTTCCCGAGGAGGACGGTGGGGAAATGGGCGAGAGATAGACCCCTCTCGACTGCGAATGGTCTGGAGTGAGCGAGCTGCTGCCCGAGGAGGACGACCAGTTGTTGTTCAGGCTCGGGCTGGACGCCGAGTTCGGGATAGAAGGGCTTAGAAAGTTTCCCTCGGGCTCTGCAGAGGGGCAGATGTCCACGATCCGAAAGTGTTTTAACCCAGCACGGGCGCCCGCATTCGGGTTATCGCTAACGAACTCGTTATGGAGTGTCTTCTGCAACGAGGACACGATAATGGTTCTTCTTTCTTCGTGGAGCTTCTGGCTGTAGATCTTGTCCAGCTGTTTCACCGTGTTTTCGGACCGCGTCAGCGCCGCCTGCAGGTCCTTCACCTCGTTCTTGAGCATCTTCATGATGTCACCGTCGCTCAGGTTCCCGTCCGCAGGGTTGTCGGAGTTATTCTCGGCCTGGTACTTCTCCACCGACCGCGTGTAGCACTCCTGGAGCTGCTCAGGTATGTCGCTGGCGTCGCCGAGAATGAGAAAAAAGTTGTCCTTCTGTTTCACAAAATTGGGTATCCTCTCGATCATCGTTCTGGAAAGCGTTGTAAATCTGCTGGTGACTGCCACGCTCTGCTGTAGCTCTTCTTTCAACTGAGCAATGTCCTTCAGATGCGACTCATTCTCAATCGTCATGTGCTCGACCTCGCTCTCAATGTTCATGTACCTGGTTGCCAAGTCTGAAAACTCTTCTTCCAACTTGAGGTACTTTCCGTCATTGGCGATGATGGAACTCGACTCGTGTCCCAACTCGATGTCCTTCAACTTCTTCTTCAACCCCTTGTTTTCGCCCTTCACACTGAGAAGAATCTTCTGCAGATCGGCCTTGGACAAATTGTCGTACTCGCTCTCATCGACATCTCCGTCGTCGTCATCATCATCTTCGCTGTAGTCTTCGTCGTCGTCGTCTTCGTCGATCGACTCCCAGTCGTTTACGGTGGTGTCGTAGTTCGCATGGTCGCCGTCATTGACGTTGAGCGGGTGGCCCATCCCGTTCATGATCGTTGGGAATGCTAGCTTCCGTGCGTTTTCGTCGTTCGTTATTGACATCGGAGAGCCCACCACGCCACCGTTCTGGGCAGAAAACCGTCTCTGCAACGAGGGCGTCGGGGACCCGTTCACCACGGGCAAGTTCACCTGCGGCTGCTGCGCCATATGGATGAGCTCGCTCGATGTGTTCACGGAGTTCAAGTACATGTACGACTCTCTGAAGCCTTTTTTTCCTTTTCGTTGTTTCGTGACTCGGACGTCCTGCTGCTGCTGCTGTTGTTGTTGTTGTTGTTGTTGTTGTGGGGCATATTGGTAACCTGCATACGCCTGGTTCGTCCCCGGGTAGTTCTGCTGCTGTTGGTAGTTCGGGTACTGTCCCTGGTTGTAATACCCTTGCTGCGTGTAGTTCATGTATCCCTGCTGGAAGCTCTGGTTGCTGTGGTTACTGATGCTGTACATTTGAGGATTGTACTGTGCCTGCGGATATCCAGCGTATGCCTGCTGGTTCATCATCATCTGCTGCTGCTGGCTCATCTGTTGCTGACTCATCTGGTTGCTCGACTGGTAGTCGCCGCTTGACCCCTCGCTGAAGAGAGACGTGCCGTCAAACAAGGAGCTCCTGCTCTTGGCCAATGCTCCATTGTAGAGCACGCTCTGCGTTTTGTTCCTGTGCTTCTTCTTGTTCGAGTTCTCGAGCTGGACAGACAAATCTGTCTGTCTCAAGCCGGCCCGTGCTATTCCAGACGAGTTGTCGTCGTACATTGCTATAGTGTGGGCTGCCTCCATTGTGATATGAGTGTGCCGTGACTGCTCTGCGCTTTTCTTCCCGTGTGTGTCTGTTTGCACTTTGCTTTCGTGTGTTCCGTGTCCAAGAAAGGTCCTCCAGTAATCACCTCCAGCAGCACATGTACTAGCAGCAGAACAATAATAAGGTTTGCGCAGAACAATCAGCAGAAATGTGATACATCCTCCAAAAGCAAATCGACGGAAGTAGGCGCCGAAAGAGATTGGCGCCGAAAGAGGGAATAAAAGGAGAAAAAAAACACGAAACCGCTCGACACGCGATGTAACGACGCGAAACACGAGACGCCGGGGCAGCAACCGCCTCCCGGGGGTTAAAAAAAAAAAGCAAAAGGACCATGTGCATCGACGCGCCGATACGCGAACGGGGCTTATGCGTCGCCAAGGAGGACCCAGACGCAACGGTAGCGGACTAGTGCCTCTCAGCTTTGCGCGGGAAACGCACCCATGGCGAGTAAAGCCCCGATCTTGCATGGGTCACGATCCACATTAGACTCCCGGCACACATCCCTTGATACGGCGACCAAGAAAGATTCGCATAGCCTCTCTCGTCTGGATCGTTCGGCACGGAGCACGGATCCACCGGGGACTCGAAATTATCGACAGCGCAACGCAGTTAGCTATCGTTATCGTCACAGTTGTTCTCGTCGGAGTCATCGCTTTCTTGGCCCGCAGTTTGTGATACTTCTTGATGCCTCTTCTTACTTGTGCATTGGCTGCCGCTACATGGCAAGCCATTATTCTAGCGCTGGCCTGACCGCCAGCGTCGCAATGCTGCAACGGTGGCACCACGGCGGCCGAGGCCCGCTATGCGGGCCCGTCAGCGCAACTGCGCCGCTTTTCTCCCCCCCCCCGCAAAGATACGGAAATGTTACGTAGTATGCGCCAGCGCTGACATAGCCGCTGCGTGCCCCGCCGCAGCCGTCTGCAAGATCGGCCCGGGCTCTCTGCGCAGAAAGTAGCACGCATCCTGATTTAGCGTCATGTGCTCCTCCTCGTTCGCCCCTGCATTTCCGCCTGCAGCCCCCTCTTCTCCACACGACGGCGCGTCAGCGATGACGGACTCTTTCGCATCCGCCTTGCATTGTCACCCCCGGCACAGCAGCAACTCAGACGTCTGCAACAATAACAGGCCCGAACCGGTCGTTGTGGGCTGATACAAAACCACGCACTCCTCTGGGCAGTCTGGAAATTGTACTTCCCGATGGGGGAGCAGAAGTGGTCAGGTCGCCGCCAGAGCCCGCACGTAAACGTGCCACATCCCCATCCCACGTCCCCACACACAGTGTACCTCCTCTTCCTCCGGGTCAGCATTTTCCGCCGCCCCCAGGCAGACAAAACGACGAAAAAAGCAAAGCAAACCCGAGAGCCAAGAGCGGCCCGTCAGGCGCGGCACGCCGGCTAGGCGCCCCTCTTGCCGCGGACAATAGCCCATCCGTTTCCGCCGCACAAGTGCACGTTCTAGAATTGTTGGCCCGATGCAGCCTGCATTATGCTGCTGCTGCCCGCATTACGGAAAATCGTGGGGCGCCCACGCCTGAGCCGCGCGCTGTTTTTGGCACTCCGAGGCAGCCGTCTGCTCGGGCCGAGTTGCGATGGCAGTAGCCGAGGCCTTGGCCGCAGCTGCCGCTGCGGTGGTGGCTGACACTCCGGTCGGCGAGCGGACAAATCGGTTTAGCCGGGAGTCACCTGGAAAGCCGTGCGGATGGGCTTCTGGAAATCCTCTGATCAGCATCTCCTGCAGCAACCCCGCTGGGCAGTCTCCAGCCGTCTCTTACCGCAACTACACAGCTGATACTTTACTAGTCCAACTCGGTATTAGATTAATCGTCGTGTAAATTCTGTAAAAATTAAATAGCTATGCTGAGGCGTAAAAAAGATCTAAAAAAAAAAGAGAAAAGCTGAAAGTATGTTGCTGATAAGTTAAGTCAGTCGGTCGTATGCGTCGTAGCGAGGGAGACGGGTACAGCTGATGGTTAACACCACTTACCCACCACCTCAGTAATGGGCCATATTGCACTTTTCTAAATGGCGCTGGAATCTATAGCTTCTGTCGAAACGTCTATTGCAGCGCTTGCACTTGAACTTGTCCGTGTGCACAATGCTGTGTCTTGTGAGGTTCTCCTTCGAGCTCAAGCGGGTCCCGCACTGGTTGCACTTGAAGTGGTAGATCTTACCCAGGTGCACACGGTTCACGTGTTCCGTGAGCCTTGTTTTCCTCGTAAACGAACTCGTGCACTTGTTGCACTTGAACTGCTTGTCGGTCTTGCCAATCATGCCGCCAGCAAAGGCAGCGGAGCCAGATCCGACGCTCTTGGCCCGTGGGTGGTTTCGGGCCCTCTTAACTGCCATCATCCCTCTTTTCACCTCGCCGCTTTCATCGTCACTAGCGCTCCTTGAAATGTTCGTGTCGTCGTCACTGTCGTTGTCGTTGTCATCGTTCTCGTCGTGGCCGTCATTGTTCTCTCTGTCGCTCTCGCTGTCACCAGTGTCGAATTCGTTGCATTCGTCATTACTGTCCATATCCTGGTTTTTGTTCAAAACAGCAATGTCTGCACCGATAACATCGCTTCTTCTTCTTCTTCCTCCTTCGGCCACGGCTTCGCCATCACCCTCTTCCGAGTAAAGGCTCAGGCCCTGGCTAGGGAGAGAGATAGGCAACTGCAGACGAGCCTCATTCAGAGCCTCCTTCATCTCCTCATTGAGTGTCTCCACCTCCGAGAAGCTTGAAAACAATCTGTCTCTGGCCATGGTATTGTTTTCCGTGTTGAATCTGTCGCCTCCTGTGTCGACACCGCCCAAGGTACTGTTGTTTGAGTTCATCTCAGTGTTAGAGAAATCGTTGAACTTCGACAAGCTATGCTCATCCAAATACGTCACACTCGTGGCATCGCTGAGCGAGTCGCCCTGCATCATCAGGAAATCCTCGCTTCCGCCATTCGCACTGCTGCCGCTCACCCCGCTTTCCAACCGGCCTCTTTGATAAGGCGAAAGAGACATGTCGCTGGCAACAGGGGTATGGATGCTGTAGTAGTCGTTGACCGGGGTGCTGGCCTCTTGGTTGGCATTCATCAAGTATGTGAACAGACTATTGTACTGATCGTTGGAGCTGTTGTTGTTGTCGATGATGCTGGTGCTGTCGTTCGGCGGTGTGAACCCCGCGTCGTTAGGCACCGACGATTGCAAGACAGGATTTTGGCCCTTGAACTGAGGATTGGCGTCGACTGGAGGGACGCTCATTCCTGGTTGGGTGAAGAGGAGCGGGTTGACGTCAAAATTGATGGGGGTTGCACACCTTGGAGTCGACTTGATGTCCGTAACCGCGGGGTTCTCGTTCATCAGCTGCAGCAGGGTGGAGGGGATGTCCGCGCCTGGATCGTCCTGGCGGGCCTCTGGAATGTCCTGTTGTGCCATTCCAGCAGTCTCTTCGTCGTTGTATATGTTGTGGAAAAATATGCTGCTCAGGGAGTTGGAGATATTCAAGGCGGGTTTCTCCAATGCAGGAGCAGGGGCGCAGGCGTCATTAGCGCCGGCGGCGTTGGCGTTAGCGCTAACGCTTGTTGGACCAATCCAGTCAAACTGGTCTTGGCCCTGTGTGGATTGGCTGGTGCTCTGAAACTGCGTGTCGAGTAAAGGTGCCATTTTAGATATTTCGAGAAGTCTATGGGTATAAGTTATGGTGATACGTCTTCTCCATGCTCTTGTTCCTGTGGTGAGCGTCAAGATAAGATGTTATCGAAAAAAGCTTCGATAGCTAGCGCTGTATATTGGTGGTACAAGTTTGCAGAAGTGCTGATACCTAAAGTAAAATTAAAGCTAAACCAAAAGGACGTAAATTAAAAAGAAAATAAAGACTAGAAATAGAGGAAGAAGAAAAAGGCTGAAAACAGGACCGAAAAGGAATACAATCAGAGGTGCCAGTATTTCCCAAAGAACTGGGAAAACATAATCACTTTTATACGGAACAGCTCGTTGAAACGCCCAGAATGGATGATCATTTTTCATCGTAGCACCATCCCCGTATTTCTCCCCTCAGACAGGATGTGTAGCGCAGACCTAGCCCGTCCGGCAGGGCCACTGCCTACTCGCTTTTCCGCAGCTGCCTGTGCGTCGCTGCGTATGCGTTTCTGCATTTCTGCGTTTCTGCATTTCTGCGTGGCTGCGTTTCTGCATTTCTGCAGCCTCGCATTCCGGGGAGAACTAAGGATTCTCACTCCTGCCGCGAACAATAGCGCGGCACCTGCAGCGGGGCTTCTACCTGCGTTTGCCGCCGGCAGGTGCCGCCTTCTGGCCCGCGAGATTGTGCACGCCGCACACGCACAACTGGGACGCTGGGCAGAATTTAGGTTTCAGTAGCGGAGCACGCCTGTGCCGCCGGCTATCTGACGTCTGCGCTGGCTGGCGCTGCCCCACCCATAGCGTTCCGAAAAGATGCGTCCCAGATTTGCTGGTAATTGTGGTGCTGCAGCCAAGATCGAGAACGGGATCGATACCTATTGTTACTTTTTTTTCTCCTATGTTCTTTGACGAGAGATTTAAGTCAACCTCCATCCAGGCTCCCTCGGTGGGCGCATTTTTGGCTCGAACACATCCTGCACCACGGTACCGTCGAACCCCGTCGGCCTCCGTGCAGTCTAGCCACACATGGTGGTTGTCCTCTAGCGGTGGAAGCAGATGACCCACAGAAACGACAGAGTTACCACCCTGTGCTCCAGCCAAAGAGAAACAATTAGCTAGTAGTTACGTATGCTTAGACACATGTCGAGATACCCCGCGAACGGCGTAGCGTCCCACGGCACAATGTCCTCTTGGCTAGTGCCTCTCTGGCGCACAGGGTTGGTGCTATCTGCATAGAACTTGGCCCTTGCATCGGATGCAAGTGCCACTTCCGCGGGCCAAGGCCCGCGCTGTCGTGTTTTCTGGACCCCCCCCCCCTAAAGCGGATTGCCAGCCGGCACCGACAGCCGCATGTGCTACGTGGCCGACCTGCAGCATGCTAGAACGAGGAAAGCTTAAACCCTATTGTACTTGCGGCTGGGCTGGGCGTTCCACGCATCAACAACAGATGCTTGGCTGCCTATGCCGGGTCCCGCTCTGCGCACGAAGCCTCTTTTCGCAGGCGAGCTAATTGAGGCATGTCTCTATCTTGCTTGCAACTGCGATATAACTGTTAATTTTTCCGATTACGGCTCTGAGTGGTGTTCAAAACCCCGTCGCCCTCCGCCATTTCAGTAACATCGCATACTGCCCAGCACCGTCTTTACCATCCCTGCAGGTCCCACAGCGCCAGACCATTCGTTCCACCAAGTTCCATTTACTTCTACCTTCCCCACGCCCCTCCCTTCGCCGTGGCCTACGTGTACCTGGTTGCGTTTGTATTGTGTGTGTCAATTGGGCAGGCCTGGTTTATTGATCTCCCCTACTTCCTGTCTCCGCCTGGACGTCAGAGTAGAAGCTTGTCGGCTCTTGTAATTGCGTAGACAGCATCGGACTCAGTCCGACCGGCACCGCATTATTCCTCCAGTAGTTGATGGTGAGTCCAGAACAATGATTATTGTCGCCCCACGCCTCGTCATGAGGGAGGCAGCGGGAAGAAGAGCTCTCCTCATAGTTGTCCAACGTGACGTCACGCTGAGGCGGCTCTCTTAGTGTCTCTCTTTTTTTTCAGTTCCTCGGGCTCCTACTCTCGTGGGCGATGAGCCCCTCAACGACGGGTCGACAGAAGAGGTAAAAGAGGCGACAGCAGGAGGGCCGCGAAGCCGGCTGTGCGGGGCGACTCACAGCGTGGGGAGGGGGAGGAGGCCGAGAAATGCCAGATCTGAGGCCCGGAGCAGGGCAAGAAATGGCAAGCGGGGATTGCAAGAGTTGAAGAAGGCAATATAAGCTCAGCATTCCCTCGAGACGTTCTTTCTGGAGGGAGGAACAGAAAACTTTAATCTGGAAACAACACATCGCAATCTACCGCATAGCACACCACACAATGTCAGAGTACAAGAGACCGATTTCGCTTATGGACTTCGAGATCGCCGTGCACGACCTCCCGGACCAGGAGTTGGGGTCGATATTGGAGAAGTTGCACGTGTCGATTTCGAGATTAATCCAGTCGAACAAGCTCATGCAGAGCCTCATGGACAAAGAGAAGAAGAAGAGTGAGAAGACGCACATCGCAGAGGGCGAAGTTGCGGGTGAGGACGACGACGACAACGACGACGACAACGACGAGTTTGACACGCCTACAAAGGATGACATCAAAATCTATCTCGACAGCATAAGCGAGAACGGGGTAGTGATTGAGAACCAGCAGGCACGCTGCCGGATCATCGAGAACGAGCTTGAGTTGCGGAATTTGCCTAGCAGCCAGCCGCAAGATACGCAGCACCGCTCGTCGCAGAACTCAAATGACGTGCAGATCAGCACCGACAATGAGCAGATTGCCTTGTAGGAGGCTCAGGATAGGATAGGATAGGATAGGATAGGATAGGAATCTATATAAATTTAATCTATGACAATTACACAGTATGATATATATTTATGAGGAAAATATTGAAAAGGCTCTAGTTGGAAGTTGGAAGTTGTGGGAATTAATGGAATATTCTATTATTTTTTTCGGTGCGTTTACAGCAGTCCGTGGTTCTTCAAGTACTTGAACAGCCACAGCATCTGTCCGAAGTTCGCAATCAAGTAGATCACAAACGTGAGGATGAAGAGCCTCATGTATTTGTCCAACGTGTCTTCATTTTTGTTTCTCAACGCCGGTTCTGAAGTCTCCAAGTTTCTCTGGAGCTGGAACACCACGGCATCCAGCTCTTCGTCCACTTTTTCCAATCGGTGCGCTATGTCGTCTATCAGCTGTGTCGACTGTTTATACCTCTCGGACAAGGCTTCCACGCCAAACTCTATCTCCATCATCGCCTCCACGGTGGCGGGCCTGGAGTTCCACGACTTGTCGTGTTTCAAGTTTTCAAAGCAGACGTCAAAGTACTGCTCGTTGCAGAACTCGGGCGTCTTTTCGGTGAGCGGGTAGTCCACCAACAGACGCAAGCTCTTCTGGTTGATGTTGTTGATTCTCCTGAGGGTGTTGGCGTTTCTGTCAAGCACGTTCAGGTTCAACTTCTGGATTCGAGAGTCTATCTGGTGGTCGCTGGAGAAGTCGAAATTGAACGCCAGCATGACGCTCTCGCTTGTCTGTGGGTCGGTGCCGATCTGGCTGCAGTTGATGTGGTCGGAGAGGTAGTATCTGAGACAGCTGTTGTTGATCAAGTAGTTGGTCACTATTTTCTGCAGCTTGGCGTTCAGCCTCTCGAGCTTCTTTTGGAAAGCGGCGTCTTCCCTCTGGTGTTTGTTGCTGCTGTCATCCATGCCGTAGATCTCGTGGTGGAGCAGGTATATGTCTGTGAGGAGATCGTTGTCGCCGCTTGGGTTGGGAGGGATCTGCATTCCCAACTTGACTGCTGATATCGAGTCCATGAAGAAAAAAAACACGAGGGCCAGTATTATTGTCCTTACGGCAGTTGTCATCGTGTGTCTGTGTCTGTGTATGTGTATGTGTATGTGTATGTGCCGATGTATGTGTCAGTGGATGAGTAGATCTATATGCAGATCTATCCAAACAGAGGAAATAGAGAGAAACAAGCAAAGCGCCAAAAATAGCTCTCAGTGGATTAAGTGTTAACGAATGAAAGGCAAAAAGGGCTGCTTGCAGCGGGAGTCAAAGGGGGAGAATTAAAGGCAGCGGCAGTGTGTACAAGGAGAAGGCCGGATCGGTGGTTGTCTTGTGTTTTTGTGATCTGTAGCAGGCCTGTGTTAGCACGAGTGTGAGTCGTGAGTGTGTGTGTGTGTGTGTGTCTTGTGTTGTCACAGATCGCCGCTGTCTAAGGATGACTTGGTTGCAATGGGGTACGGTGCAGAAGAGCCGATGCGTGCAGAACCGGAGAGAAGAGAGGAAGGCGAGACAGCGACGAGCCCAGAACCGTTGGCGTGCCTGCTCGTCGAAACACACAGACGGACAGACAGGCTGCATCGCTGTGAGTGTGCGAGCGTGTGAGTGAGAGTGTTTTCCCGGTGCAAGATCAACAACAGCCCAATGCAGCGGGCGGCCGGCACATGGAAAAAAAACGGAAAAGCGAAGAAAAAAGAAAAACAAAAGAAAAACAAATTAGACAGAAACAAAAAAAAAACACACAAAACAGCCACAGCCGGCCGCCGTCGCAGGGACGAAACGAAAGAAGAAGAGAGAAAAGGGGATGCGGAAGCGAGACGTCCGCAACCCGCCGTTCCCTGACGTAGTGCTAGAAGAGAAGGAACAAAATTGTTTCTGGGCGAGCGACCCAGAGCGACGCAGATCGACGCGTCGATAAGGAGGCTCGGCGGATTGGGCCAGAGGGCTCAGCTCAGACCGGGCAGGACGGTCTGAACGGTGCCCCTGCAATTCCACCCCGCTGGTTGCGCTGGCCAGGCATGCGGTATAAAAGCAGACACGGTTCTCAGCTGCTGCTGGATGCTCTGTGCTTGTCTGTGTCTTTGTCTTTGTCTATATCTGTGTCTGTGCCTGTGTCTGTGCCTGTGTCTGTGTGGGATATGTTCTTGGCGACGGTGGCAAGAACACAGCGCCTGCTGGAAAGGCGTGCGACAAGAACCTAAGGACAGGCTGCTCGCAGTGCACTAACGGCTCCAGCGCCCGGAATCCTGTGCTATCTCCGCCGGGGAGTTAGTAGAAATGTCACCAATTGCCGGCAAGGCAACCGTCAGCAGCGCGGAACCTCGGATATTCCTCGGGGACGGTTTTTCCCTGCGGAGCGGGCATCGTCATAGCCGGCCACCCAGGCTCCTCGATGTCACTCGGTTGTGCACAGCACACCCCCTAATAGACTCCCGGAAATAGGAAATAGGGAATAGGAAATAGCGCTACCACTTATGTTTCCGCATGTTCTTCCGTGCTTTAAACCCATGAAAAGTATAAATTGCTGGCGATGGACTGCTAGATGGTAGTTTCTTTGCAGGGCCCTTGTAACTGTGCTCTTTTCTTTCTGCTTTTCCAGCAGAACTAGCTCTTCACACACGAATTGCAAGCATATCAAGCAGAAAAAAAAAACAAGAAACCTTAGAAACTCCCACACACCAATCATGTCCGCAGTGGAAGAAATTAGAGCCATCGGTGTCCACGATTACGACAACTGGTTAGACCCAAAGGAGTTCACCTACGAACCACAAGAGATGCGTCCTGAGGACGTCGAGATCAAGGTCGAGGCTTGCGGTATTTGCGGTTCCGACATCCACGCCGCCAAAGGTGACTGGGGCCGTGATTTCTCCCCACTTGCTGTTGGCCACGAGATTGTCGGTGTCGTCACTGCCGCCGGCAAGGACGCAATACACAAGGTCGGCGACAGAGTCGGTGTTGGTGCCCAATGCGACAGTTGTGGTACCTGTACCCGTTGTCATAACGAGCACCAGAACACATGCAAGGCCATGGTTGGCACCTACATGGGCATCTATCCAAGCGGTAAAATTGCCCAGGGTGGTTATGCCTCCCATGTGAGGGTCAACAGCGAGTTCGCCTTCAAGATCCCAGAAAACATGGACAGTGTCGACGTCGCTCCATTGCTCTGCGGTGGTATCACTGCTTTCAGACCAATGATGACCGCCGGCGTCACCAAGGGCACCAAGGTCGGTATCAACGGTATTGGTGGTATCGGACACATGGCCATCCTCTTTGCCAAGGCCTTGGGTGCGGAGGTCACCGCCATCTCCAGAAACGACAAGAAGAAGGAAATTGCCGAAAAGTTGGGCGCAGACCACTACATTGCCACCGACGAGGAGGACTTCTCCAAGAAGCACGAAGATTCCCTCGACTTGATCATCAACACAGGTTCCTCCTTCTCTGAAGGTAGCGTCAGCGGAGTGTTGAGCCTCTTGAATCCTTATGGTCAAATGATCTTCATCACCGCGCCTCCTATTGACGAGAAGTTGACCTTGGTTCCATTCCAGATGCTCATGAACTCCATCTCCGTCGCCGGCTCGGCCATAGGCTCTCCAAAGGACATCGAGTACATGTTGGAAGTTGCGTCCAAGAACAATATCAAGCCTATGATCGAAACCATCGACATTAACGAGGCTAATGTCAAGACCGCTTGGGAAAGAATGCTTACGGGTGACGTCAGGTTCAGATTTGTCTTGACCGGTTACGACAAGTACTTCAAATAAACTCTTCTAAAATATTAAATGATTAAATAACGACCACTCTCTATAGGCAAATCCTATTAAATAAACTTCTCGTATACCTCTCCTCTCCTCTCTTTATTCCTCTTCTATGGTATTCTATTAAGTAATTATGAAGATTGATTAGTTTTCTAAACCAAAATTTAGTCCTACAGAGCTAGTTTTAAACAGAACCGTTAAACAACATCTCGATCGCACCCTCAACCGAACCGCCACTGCGTCTCAAAGCACGTACATTACGGTCAAAGTCGAAAAATCCCATATCGTTCAATTGGCGCAACTGCGTTTCGTAAACTTCCTCTGGCGACCTCGTATCTGCTGGTGCTGCTCCTGCACCTGCACCTGGGTTCCCAAACATATTCAACAGATTAGGATTGAGCGCCGGGTTGAGAAAAGGACTGGCTCCCAAACCTGCACCAGCGCCTGCACCGGCTCCTGCACCAAAAAGAGAAGCAAATGGGTTAGTAGCAGCTGCACCTGGATTGGCATTGCTTGACTCGGCGCCAGTGGCATTGGTCGAGCTGGCGTTATCAGCAGTGTTCCCAGAAGCTGCGTTTGGGTTCCCCGGAACAGGGAAGCTCGAGGTGGCAGCGTCAGCACCAGCACCGGATCCCGACATCGCTCTCTGAAACTCCATCATGCCCCTCATGGCCTGTGGGTTGGTCAACATGTTTCTGACATAATCGCTCTGGAGTAGATCCCTTGCGGCAGGCCCCATAGCCCTTAGCTGGGGAGACTGTTGAATCATATAATCAAGCATCTGAGGATTCGAAAGCATGGATCTCATGCTTTCTTGGAAAAGTGGGTTGTCCATCATTTGTTCTAACTGGTTCTCAGGAGGTAGTTGCATTCCGTCTGCACCGAAGCCCAACTGGTCCATCGTAGGCATTGGGATGTTGTAACCGGCATATCTCGCATCGGTTAGACCTGCTAAAGGATTGAAGGAGCCCTGGCCAGCCTCAATGTTCGATGGCACAGATGCCGGTGGCGAAGATGCATTGCCCGCATTGGAGGATGCTCCTCCAGCAGCAGAAGTCGCTGTGGATGATGGTCCATTGTCACTCTTGGAAGCGCTTTTAACTAGATGGATTGAGTGACCCTCTTTGATCTTGTATGTTTCGAGTGTGTCGTTGTCTTTCAAAACTTTACCGGAAAATATGAGACGTTGACGATCCACAGAAACGTCAAGATCGGTTGCAATCTTCTCCTTCAACTGCAAAACGGTCATGGCAGGTGTGACGGCCATTTGATGCTTCGCATCGCCCGTCATCTTGATAGTAATTGTGAACTCAGACATCTTGATTGGTAGTACGGATACTGAACAATTTTCTGGCCTGTCTGTTGCGATCTGATAACTTGATACTGTTCTCTCGGTTTCTTTAACGAAACTCATTTTTCTTGTCAGTGGACAGGGCTCTCTCTGTCGGTGTTATTCATGAGATCATTGCGCTTCCCATTTTGCCACCAGCTGGCAGCCGCACTGGTGCACGGAAGATACTGTTGCCGTCGACCGCCCCTAAAATCTGGAGGGATCAGCGCAACATGAATAGAGCAGAACTGAAACATATATACATACCAGACAGGGCTCAGAGGGTTGATTATCCTTTACAACTAAGGGCACACGATATAACCTCACAAATGGTCGCTGCTCCAATAGGATACGAGACCCCGACTTTTCCGTCGTTATATTGGCCCCTCGGACAATACTCGGATGATTTCCATTCGTCCTTCTTGTATCACACGAAAGACATCTGGGAATTCACCACAGTGTGGACTATCATATTTATGACTGGCGTGTATACAGCATCTGCCTGCATTTTTCTGGTGACACACTACATTGGATCGTCCCGACATCCCACTTTCAAGAATGAGGGAGATGAGATTGAAATGAGAAACCACAATTTTGCACTCCATGAGATGAACTATAACCACATCTACCAAACAACCATGTCTACCTACCAGCACTACTTTGTGACATCCCTGTTTACTGGGAACAGAAAAATCCTCATATACACCATTTTTGCATACATCCTACTGGGAGCGATTCAAGGGTTCATTGCCGGGTCGGTTGTCGGGGTGTTGATCGCGGCCATATATGATTCCGCACAGTTTAAAGTCACCACCTGGATACCCTTTGTTTATTCATTGATCATCACACTGTACAATATTGCCGACTCGTACTCCTTCACTGTCAAAAACTTATAGGAGGAGCATTCCGAACCGCTTTTTCATGCTTTTGTTTTCAATTCTATTTTCAATTTCACACCCTATCAATACATATTTACATTTTAGTTCTTCCAAATTTTTTGTCTTGAAACTTTATAAACCCTAGTTGTTTAACTTTATACATACCAACTATATATATTATTCTTATTTGTTCTCGTCGCATTTGTTATCAATAAAAAGTACAGAATGTATTCTTATGCATAATGGAAAAAGAAAAAGCGCCCTTCTTTTACCTTTCGTTGCAATCGAAACAATACATCTTCACTTCGCCGTTTTCCAAACCGCAAACTATGCGGGAGTCTCCCAACCCGACGCAAGAAACCGAGCTTGCGTTGGCAAGAGTTTGCATGCACTGGCCGTTTTGCAAATCCCAAATTTTGATACTCTTGTCGTGTGCACCACTGACGATCCTGAAAGTATCAGCTGCAATGGACCAGACGCCTTCAATGTGGCCAAACTGGGTACGGATGCATTTGCCTGTTTTCACGTCCCAGAGCTTGATTGTGTTGTCCAAAGAGGCCGTGAGAAGATGAGTTGGGAGATTCCGGCGTGTTTTGACAAACTTCTCAAATTCGCTTTCATTGGTATTCTGCACATTGTTGTTGTTGTTTTCAATATTGCCGTCATCTTCCTCTTCTTCACTCTCAATGACAGCCACCTCGCTACTCGAACGACTGGTCTCGTCGCTTGCTGCATTGGATGTCTTTTGACAGCTGCCGACGTCGGTGACCAAGTCGTCAGTGTAAGTGAAAGGAATGACGCATTGGACCTGCGCAGTATGGCCGCCGTTTTCGACTCCTCCGTAGGTTCCAATGTACTTATTTGTCTCCAAGTCCCAAAGTCTGACGGTGGAGTCGTCACTGGCACTGAACAAGGTCCTACTCTTTGAATGTATTTTCACACACGTGACCCAGTCGGAATGGCCACGTAAGGTGTAGCACGTTCCGATGTCGACGTGCCAAACCTTGATGGTCTTGTCAGCACTCCCGCTGACAATCACCTTGTCCAAGAAATCGACACTGATGACTCCTTCTCTGTGGCCCGTGTATGATGATATACACTCACCTGTTCTCCAATTCCAGACCTTGATTGTGCAATCCAACCCCCCGCTGATCAATTTCTGATCGTCGTATATGAGAGACTTCACACCCATGGTGTGGCCGGTCAAGGTACGAATCAACTCGCCGGTATCTGTATTCCATATCTTGATTGTTGTATCGTAAGAGCCTGTCATGAGCAATTTGTTGTTGTCGTACTGACAACACAAGACGCCATCGGTGTGCCCTTCGAACTTCTTCACTGAATAAAAGCCTTTTCTCCAGTGACGTTCGACGGTGTATCGCTCTGAATAGACGGCCTTCCATGGTCTTTTCTTCCTCATCAGTCTCTTGGGTGCCGATGCGCTGCATTTCCAGAGCGGTTTAGGAAGACTCTTCACGGCCTTCATCTCTTCTTCGGCTTCTGAAAACCTTCTCTTGCGGGAAGACTTCTCCTGTAACTTCTTCACGGCCATCAACGGTAGACCCCACCCGCACTGCGGGCACTTGCGGTCGATGTGCTGTTCACACATGTATCTCCAGACACGGTCGTCGTCTGCTAACTGTTTCCACTTGGTGGACACTTGTGCAGCGCTGCACAAGCTCTGGCAGTCGAGATAACACAAGATCTTCAAGGCGAGCTCGCTGGGGAGCATCTCGAGGAAGTCGATCTTGAGCAAGTGGGAGATCTCATGCGAGATGACGGAGAGCTGCGGGAAACAGCACTGGGAAATGAGGCCCTGGAGAATCAACGCTCTTTGTTGGCTCGACGAGTTGGCAAAGGAGGACCATACGTTGGTAACGGTCTGCTGATCCTGCTTCGAAAAAGTACTCAACTTTTTCTGTATCTCTGTGAGCTGCTGTTTGTCGGCCATTTTGTTGCATCTTATTCTTGGGTTATGTCGATAGCAGTACTTGGTGTCGAGGATATACGCCTGTTCTTTTTGCACGTCTCTCTCCTGCTCTGGATTTGTGTTGGGATGTGTCGCCACTGTGGCTGTATCTTGTCGACGTCCGTCGTGTAAAGCGGCGTTGCTACTGCCGCCGCTGCTGCTATTGTTGTTGTTGTTGCCGTTAGTGCTGTCTGTGTAAGTGTTTGGGTGTTTGGACTCGGTGATCTTGGTGGCGATTGCAGATTCCGTGTATGTCTGCGAGGGTGCTGAGCCAGCTGTCGCTGGGGACGCCATTATTCTCAGTTCTGTTGCCGCTGTTGCTGTTGTTGCTGCGGAAGAGCCAGAGACGGCGCCTTCACTCCGGGAATCGTTCGCCACGGCGGTATTCCCGTCAGCAGAGACGCCGCCGCCGCTGCTGTGTCCCGGGTACTTCTTGCCCTCGGGCACGGATGCCCTGGGGGTTGTGTGGTGGTGCTCCCTAACGCCGATCATGGTCCTGTCCGATAACACGGAAGTGAGCATGCTCTGCGACGAAGTCGGGGCCACCGTGTCGCTCGAGCAGCTTTTCTGGAGGTACTGCATGAGTCGTTCCTCGCTTGTAGGGTCAGACATGGCAAGGGGGCGTTGACGGACTACAGCAGAAGGGGGAACAACAGCAGGGGAGCCTTACAAGTGCAACCACAGGTCTTTCGGAGGCGGCAGAGAGCCCACACAGTTACAAAAGGTGAAAATTAGAATTAAACATGGTGTGCATGCGCAGAAGCCATAGTTGGCAGAGGGCCCCGGGGTGCGGAAGCACAGCGCTGCCACGGAGCGGGCGCCAGGTGGAGATGGGGGAGACACAAAGTGAGAGAGACGGAGAAAGAGCGAAAACAGCCACAGCCCCGATTGCGTGAACACACGTGATCACTTACGTAATAATATCACGTGGATGGGTTACGTAAGTAACTATCTTACGTAATGTCCTTGTTACGTAATCTATGTTTTACGTAATGGTTTTTCTCTGCTTCACATCATCAACAGTGGTGTTAACACTGCTTCTCCTAACACCACTTGTCGACTGGGTTGGCGACGTAGGCGTCGTAGTCGGCTTTGCGGTAGATGCTGACCTCGGTCTCGTTCTCCATGCCGTAGTCGTCAAGCTTGCGGGAGGCATTGTCGAGGTCGAGCACCCAGTCGTCGTCGTGGTCCATGTTGATGACGAGGTTCATGGTCTTCGTGGCGTGGGCGTGCGTATAAATCTTGATGGTGTCATACTCGACGTTCCGGTACGGTCTGAGACTGCCGTCAGTCCGGATTGTGTCCAGGATCATGTCGAAAAACTGTCTGGCGGTGGTGTTGACGAGGTCTACGTGCTGAAACACGTGGTTTCTCACGTTCCGGTAAGGGAACGACTTGATGATGCGCACTGTGATGACGGAGTCATTGAGCGGTCTTGCCGTAGAGGTCAACGGTTCTTCAAGGTCGTATTCAGACATGTGCTGGCGGCGATGTGGAGAAGGTGGGAGTAGAATTGATGTTTTGTCAATGATGAAGATGGTGGTGGGGTACAGAGATCTGGAGATGTACAGCTTTTTTTTTTCTTCGCCGCCTGCAGCGGCGATGCATTACCCTTTTCGGACACCTGCCCGTCTCCAATTCATGTTGCAGATCCGATGTGCACCTGAATCCTTGCTCAGATGAACCCCATAATAGTCAGACCCTCTTTAAAAGCATCTCAAGCCAATGAACATCACCTTCAACAAGTACAAGGGTTTTCTGTCTGGTGGCGGCAGTCCGGATGGAAGGGTCGATTTGCGCAAGTACCTTGCGCAGATCAGCAACTCCCAGACTGACGGTAGAAAGAAGAACACAGGCAGGTCCAGCACGGCTGGCTCCATCGAGTATCGGACAGATGGATTCGACTTGTTGGCCCCAGCGTGGAGCCTGCAGGAAGGCGGTTCAGGTTCTGCTGCTTTGCACTTATTGGAAAACGGAGCAACTGAAGAAAACGCACAGCGCATACTGTGCTACGGCAACTATTTGCGAAGTCTGAGCTTTCACCCAGCCGAGAACGCTGCGTCTTCGTCGTCGAAAGACGACGACGAATTGAGCTTGCATACCACGCTGTATGGAAAGGAGGTGCTGAAATACGCGGAAAGCAGCGACAATGACGCCCTGGACGAGGATGCTTCCGCCACACAGAGCCCGGAGAAGGCAAAGACGCTCGCAAAGGATAAGAAGAAACGGCTCACTCCGGATCGGAAGCTCTTGCGACAGCAGGCAAGGGAAATAAAGAAAAATGCACGTCTGGCTAAGAGTCAGGAGAAGAAAGGTCTGACCGCAAATCTTGATCTCGACCTAGCTTCCAACGCTAATTTTGTGGGATCCAGGTCCAAAGCGAAGCACCTTAGGTTCCTCATCGACGAATGCATCAAGGCTGTTACTAAGACTGACGGCAGCACCAAATTGAATGACACCTCCAAGGTCTCGCAAATTGACGACGTCACTGTCTACGTTACCGACCTGAAAAACTTGCAGGACGATGAGTGGCTTTCGGACAGTAATATAAGTTGGGTGTATGCATTCTTGTATACCGGATACCTCCTCCCACTGCTAAGTGAATCCTTGAGAAACTCGAAGTTTTATCAATATAAAGAAGAGAAGGAAGAGTTTGTGTCTCCAATATGTCTTCTCTTGCCCACTTTCACTTTCCTAATTGCCAACAGCCCAGACCCTGAAGATCTCCTGACGTGCAACGTGTTGCCCAGCGGGATTTCAGATGCACAAATTGTTTTCTGTCCTTTGAACGATAACGATGATTTCGGATGCTCTGAAGGAGGATCGCACTGGAGCTTGGTCGTTTTTTTCAAACTGCAGCCCTCTGATGTTCCATCTAAAACGGCATACATCCAAAAAGCACTTGTCTACGACTCCATGTTCGAAGCAAACGCATCTGAGACTGAGCGACTGGTCCACAATATGGCAAAGATCCTCTACAGCCCTAAAGACCCCAAATCGAAACTCGAATGGGACATTATTCACGTCCGTGATTCTCCACAGCAAACAAACGGATCTGATTGTGGAGTCTACGTCGCTGCCATGACTTCCTTCCTCGTCTCTCAACTTGTTGCCCTGACGGGTTCAGCAATAGGTCCTACAGCCGCAAATGACCCCTCTGTCGATCTGTCACTGAAAAACTTGAGATTTAGCGCAATTGATTCAAGAATATGGATGTTGAGCACTTTACTAAACTTCATGAAAAACCCAAAATAGGTTGACTGGTTGTTCTCTTCCTTTCCCCTAGTTTTTTCTATCCTGTCTATTAATTAATTTATAAATCTTATCAAATGTACATGTAATATATGTAAGTTTGTTCATTCCCCACTTATAAACGGCCACTATCTTTACTGATAAATTGCATAGCCTTGACATCACCTTTGGCGAGTTCTTTCACATTCAACAACTTAGATAAACAAACCCATGGATCACGAGAACCTCCCCAGCGCAAAACTTCATTCTTGAACTTTGTACCAGCCTCTCTAGAGAATGGATTCTCTTCAAAAAGGTTGGACCAAACTTTTGCAGAAATCGCCCTATCTAAAAGATAGGAATAATATAATGCGCCGTATGAGTACAAATGTCCAAATTTTCCTGGCCAACTAGACTTTGTATCTGACAGAATCGCAAGATTGGACTCGAGCTGATGATACAATGCAAGAGCATCAAACCCTTCATCAGTGACATCACAGTTCCCAGCTCCGTGATATAGTTGGTCTAACAATGCCATCTTAACCTGCCCAAATGTCTCACAGTAAGTCAATAATCTATCGGACTCCAGATGCTTCCTAACCAATTGAATCGGAACAGGTTTGCCTGTCTCATAGTGTTTACCAAAAGATGCAAGAACACGCTCATCACGGGCAAAAGTTTCGTGTAGGATTGAAGGTAATTCAACAAAATCTGTTTGACATCTTGTGCCTGATACATTATGTAATGCGGTTCTACCCAACATACTATGCATTGCATGACCCATTTCATGAAACAGAGTGGCAACTTGCTCTAATGTCAAACAGATGATACCTGAGTTGTTGGTGTTCCCGTGATAATTGCAAACAAGGGAGATTACAGGTAACTGGTATGTTTTCCCCTTTTGAACAACAGTTTCAACCGTCGTAGTAGTAGGCAGTGATAGATTGAAAGGGTCTTTGGAATCAAGTTCAGCATTATCCAACATTCTGGAACAACAGACAGTGAAATGTGCAGGATGAGGTGTCTTCCCTGCTCTATGCAGTAAATCTAAATACATGATACCAACTTTTCCATCCTTATCACTAACAGCATCAAAACGACGCACACTAGGTGACCAAACTTCTCCAGGTTTAAGCTTTTGTGGGATTAGTCTGATACCATAGATTGAATGAAATAGTTTGGAAAGTCCGGATAAAACCGTACCAAGAGAAAAGTATTGAGTAATGTCTTCGTTTTGAGAAGATTTTTGGGCAAGAATATGTTTCGTCAACAAATATTCTCTATCCCAGGGTCTAACTGTATTCACAAGTTCTTCAGTAGTTGGGTTTTCTTTGACTGAACCAGACGGGAAATATTTGTAGAGCATTCTCAATTCCTTCAAAACCTCTGGTTGTAAATCGTTTATCAAACTCCTCAAAAATCCAACTACATTATTCGAGTTGTGGGCCATCTTATCCTGAAGGGCATATTCTGCATAGTTATTACAGCCCATCAACTTTGCCAAAATCGCACGGCAGCTCAACAAGCTTGTTAATAAAGCAGTTTGGTTATCAGGAACACTGTGTAATGCAACCCAGATTTTCTGACGGATGATCTTGTTCGGACATGATCTCAACAATTCGAAGGGCAAGTGGCCGTAAATTGGAATTGTTAAGCTGCCATCAAACCCATGAGATATAGCCTTGGAGCATTCTGGATTGATATCACCTTCTTCCCACTCCGAAGGTTCGATTTTTATACTATTGCTTTGGGGTATGGTTATATTGTTGTTGAACTCTTGGCCAGCAGTTGCGATGTATGAAGATAGCTGGACAAACTGTTCTCCTGTTGCATCGTCCATATCAATTCCAGACTTCTTGAAATCGGAATAGAGCAATTCCCCGACTGAGATTTCCTCCTGTGATAAGGTTTTCCTGATACCTAGTTTTCCATCATACAAAACCTTTTGAAGCTTGTCAAACAAAGGCTTGGATGTATTCAACACGTTCATGTGTTCAAACAGTTGAGCATGGCACTGCTCTGCAGCTTTAACAAATGATGAGTTCGGATGTGCTGCACGGACAAATTCGCATAAATCGATGACTCTACAGAGCATGTCAGAAAGTCTATCGAGTTCCTTGATGTAGGATTTCATACTTTTTTCTGATTGGTCTTCAATCATGTGGTTCGTCAAAGCTCTAGCACGGTCTAGGGATTCTTCCGCAAAACGCTTAAGCCCTTTAGGGCTAGTCAAGTATGGATTACAGAACAATCCAACCGATTTTTGTCTCGAAGGATTAAAGTTCAATGAGTCAAAGATAGAAGGTGTTGGGTTTGAAGTGGATTTATCCGTGGATTGCTGCTGGTTAAATTTGTTCCAGTAATCACTAGAGTCAAAAATCTTCACTATTTCATCTTCATTGGCATCACCTCCATTTTGTGTGTGAGCTGTCGATGTAGTGAGTGATCTTCTCGAGATCACGTACGGGCATCTTATCGCCGCACGGAAATGGCTAATGACTAGCTTCATGAACGACTGGGGCAGGGAGCTAGGGCTATGGAGCAAATGATAAAGAAATCTGCCTCATAGCAAGTATAGAGTTAAAGAGCAGCCGGAGGGGGGGAAGAAAAAGGCGGAGTGCCAAGCATTGAGATGAGACAGATCTACTAGGCGTTATTTTTTTCACTTTGAAATGGACAGCCCACTCAGAGCGAACGTCTTCGCAACCGGGCAGAGGTGTTGATTACAAGGCATTTATAGGTAAAACACCAACGGCGGAGATGCGTTCGGGGACGCCTACTTCTCTCGTCTGTTGGACTTGCTATTAACTGCAGATATAAATAAAGAATAGATGAGAAATGAAAAATAAGAGGGAAGGGTGACAGTAAATAGATCCTGGTGGGAAGGAAAAAAAAGATAAAGCTAATAGATCAGCGTTTGGCCATGCATGACTTCCACGCAGTATCTGTAAGACAATCAAACAGCTCCCTGTCTTTAACAGGGTCGCCCGACAAAGTCTGGCTGTATTTGTAAGTGAAGGCACCTAAAGAGAGTGTACCGGTAATTTTCTGTAACTTTGGCTGTTTGTCTGCAGCGTCTTGGCCAGTGACCATTATCGGGGTGGCTCCCATGGTGGGGGAGTATTCTGCAGTATTCATGACTTCCAGTTTGACACCACTCTCTAAGGCGTCTTCCTCGACGTTTTCGTCGCCAGAGCCCAGCGACGTGGCAGATTCGTTGTTTGTCTGGTAGATATCGGAAACGTTCGGAGACTGCACCTCCTGATGCAGGTTAGGGTACAATAAGGTCTGGCGCTGGATATGCTGTCTCTGCAGCTCTTCTGCCTTCTGTATTGCTGGGGAAGGATGCGCCGACATTTTTTGCTTCTTTCTCAGAGGAGTCTCCTCCACGGGAGTGGAGTCGGATGTGGTATTTCTTTGCGGGATGTGCTGAGGGTCCGCCACAGCGGGGATGGTCGATAGTGTTGGAACCGCCACCGGAACCAACTGGCCATTCGCAGCCCGTGTATAGTAAGACTGTGTTCTAACAGGCATGAGTACTACTGGTTGCTGCTGGAGCTTCGTGTAAGGGAACGGCGGGGCGGATGTTGGAAGAGTGACCAACGTACCGGTTTGTGGGTTGTAAAACGTCTGCTGGCACGCTGGCTGCAGTGTTATTGCCTGTTGGAGGTACTCGGTGGTAGGAAATCCCTGTCCGAGTGCATTGACGTAATACTGTTGTCGCTCCGAGAACGCAGTGCCGTTTGCCGAAGGCATGTTTCCAGCGGTGCTGTCCTGGGGTTGTCCGGGCTGGGTGTCTGTCTTGGTGATGCTGAACGGCTTTGGGAGTTTCAATGGCGAAGGAATGTTTGCTTCTCTGCGAAAGTCGGTCTCTTGTCTCTTCCCGGATAGTACTTGATCGGTTCCAGCGGCTCCCGGCGTCTGTGTGTGCTTTCCTTCAACGAGCGGCTCCAGCGTCTTCGCAAGTACAGCAGCTTCTCCCTCCAGCGGAGGAGCTGTGAAGGGCGCAGACACCGCAGAGAGGGTATCCAGCGAGCTGAACGGGGCTCCGTGGCTCCTTTTATGCAGTTCGGCAGCGGGCCCCTGGCTCGCCAGACCCTGTTTCTGCAGCTCTTTTCGTACGCAGGAAGCCGACATGTCACTTATCTGGGTCATCTTGCGCTCGCTTGTCCACACGTCGTGTGCTCAGGTTCGGTCTGCACGCCTCCCACGGTCTCTTCTAACTCCACTCTCCGAACACGTCCCAGCCTCTCGTCCTCCCGACCCACCAGACCCCCTATTCTCATACGTGCCTCTTTCTCGGTCTGGACGGTCCTGCCTCCTCCTCCTCCTCCTCCCTCGCAAGCAGGCCGTCCTCTTCAACTGTTTCAGGCGCGGCCGTAGGTGGGCGGAAAATTTTGACGCTTGGCGCAGTGGTAGGGAGCCAGGGAGCCAGCCGCCCAGTTGCACAAGTTGCCCGTCTGGGCTCAATGCTGACCGGTTTTCGGGGGGTGGGCCAGCTGGACTCTACCGGACAACAGAAAGCGGACAGCTGGACGGCAACACTGGCTCGTACAAGTTTGGAACCCGTCCTTGAGAAGATGAGATCGCCGCCACGCCGGCCACAGCAGCAGCAGCATCGGCAGACCCCACAGATCAGGGTATCGGACCTGTCACATTTGCATCTTTCCAGCATGGACGACCTGGTGGGCGAGTCCGGGCTGGACGACGCCAACCTGAATCCGAAGCTGAAGCTGAAGTATTACAACAAGGCGCTCATCTCGTATTTGTCGCAGCAAGGACTCAACATGAACCCGTTGAAGCTCAATGCGAGACAGTTGAAGGAAAAGCACACAAACGTGACGTCGTTGTTCAGCCATGGGAACCCGCTCAACTCGACGGCCAGCTCGAACAACAGCATTGAGACGTTCATCACTGGGAATGGTCAGATCTTGTTCCTCCCCTTCAACCCGCAGCGCAAGAAGCGCCGGAGAGGCAACATACGAGACGAGTACAATGACGACGACGACCCACATGACCACGATAACGATCCGGAGGACGACCACGATGAGGCGGAGGCAGACGACAACGAGAATGACGACGACGATGAGCATGACAACGAGGGCGATGAACGAAATATGAACCCGGAGGCAGATGAGCCCTATGCGCCAGAAGACCTCCAGTGTTCTCCTCGGAAACGCAGCTCCATTCTCGGGAAGGCAAACCGGAAAAGCAGGACTGCCCGGATGCCCCGGACACAGAACAACGCAAGTTCCTTTGCTACCTCGAATGACGTCGCGAACAACGTCCACAACATCACCAACCACACCTTTAGTGTGATCGTGAAGTTGAATAAGAAGTGCAACTTAAACAAAATGGTGAAGGTTAACTACCACACACATTCGACAGTGAAGTGGATTCCTCCGGAGTACTCGCGGAAGGAACCGATCGACGAGATGTTCAGAACCTCTGACATGATTGACTGGGACTTAAACTTGGCGAATCCGGACTGCTACATCCCCTTCAAGGAGCCCGTTCCCCACAAGTTCAACTTAAACAATGATGACACCTACGACGTTTCCAACGTCGATACCAACACACTGGATGACTCGCTCGAGTCAGATTCGATGTCTTTGGATTCCATTAATAACGGGAACCTCACCTCTTTGAAAAAAGTCGTGGACGTCAAGTTCTCCAATGAGCCAACCCAAGATGTCAAAACTTTCAGATCTTTGAACCCGAAAGATTACATAAACGAGTCACCCTTACTCAGTATTAACGAAAACCTGCTTGAATCAAACCTCTTCAAAGACAAAGATAACGAGACCGCCGAGTCATCCACCGATTCCAATGAATCATTTTTACCTGGATATTACATTTTCCTACTACCTGTTGTTTACCCACTTAATACCCCAGAATCCATCCAAGTACCAAATTCCCTACTTTCCCACGAATTTACAATTCAAATACAAAAGGGTACCATTGTTGCGCCAACTTTACAAGCTCCTCAAAGTGCATTTCTTTCTACGTCCCCTTCTCACCATTATAAATATGACGACCAAAATTTCGAATTTGAACAACGATTCACGCCTTCGCATACACAAAACATAATTTCATCACCTATAAGCTCGAATTCGAACTTAAATACCACCCATAATTCCAAATCATCATTTTTCAAGAAAATCGGTATACATAAAAGCACATCATCGAACTCCAAACTGGACTCATCAACCTCGAAGCATAACTCAATATCACCAAGAGGAAGCTTCAGCTCATCTCATAACCCAGCTGTTTCGATCAATGACAATTTACATTCACGAACTAGATCAAGTAGTGCTTCTCAGGGTAATCCAATTATAAATTTTCTACATCAAAACAGCAACACTCCCACAATTTATAATTACAGCTATAAGTTACCAGCGGTTCGTCTTCCTCCTTCTGATGCTACTTCCACCCTGAATAAATCGATTTATGTCAACAAGGTGTGGAATAAGGCTTTGAACTATGAACTTCTCTTGCCCAAAAAATTCACCCAACTCTCTCCACCGAGTAATGTATCTGTCTCGCCTAATGACAAATTTCTTCATAATAATACTTTCATGCTTCAGATGAAATTAGTTCCATTAGTGAAAAATTTACAACTAAAGAGAATCAAGATAAATATTGTCGAAAAGATAACATACACTCCGAAAAGTCCGAATTCCAAGGATCATAAGACTCCTAAGAGTAGAACCACTGACAAAACGGTCACAATGTTGGAAATCAAGACTAAAGACAAGAGTAACAGTTCAAACGTCAACAAGCCCAATGCACCTTTGAAAACTCAAATCATCAAAGGTTGTGTCAATGACAATTTGTTGACTTTTTGCTATAATAATGAAAAGTCGAGCTGTTTTAAAGAATCAGACTCGGGCCACGGTCTTTCTCATAGTGGTAGTATCAAGAGTTCATCTGGATTTTTGCACGGGTCCAAAAAAATGTCTAGATTTTTGGACAACTCGTTGTCCATATCACATAATCCGATCACAGGTAATAATCATCATAATAATAATAATAGTCACACACAGAATCAGGATGATATTGTTATCACAAACCCCGTCAAACTTCAGTGTCCTTTGAATTTTGTCGCAAATGACGACTCAAAGTTCATTCAAAAAGTTTATGAGCACTTATGCACAGGAACGTCTGACCTGAACGGTCTTCATGATGGTTCGGATTATGCCGACAAGGGAAACGACACCATGTCTATTTTTTCTGTCAACTCTGCTGGTAATGATAAGAGTGATGTGTTCTCGGACGATGATCAAGCAGTTTCCCGCTCACCTGTCAGGCGTCAACGTAACTTCTCATTTTCAAGTACTAGCAACACTAATCTGGGTACAAGCGCTAGGAATAACTTGAATAACACCAATTGGAGCTCCGTTCAACATGAAGATAAGGGCAATTCTCACACGTTCTTACCGGATACTACATTCTCCAATCTCAAGGTAAGACATAGGCTTCAAATCTCGTTCAGAATTAGTAGGCCAGATCCCAAAATTAAGAATTCGGACGGGGAGTTCAAGTTGCACCATTATGAGGTTATTGTTGACACTCCAATTGTGTTTGTATCACCATTTTGTGTTACAGAAGCGCTTGATCTACCATCGTATGAAGATGCAGTGAGAATTGGTATGTTTGAGGTGGCACGAAATTCATCGAAGTTTGCAATGTCCCACTTGAATGAAAATGATTCAAATTATGGATCTGGTTATGGCTATGAAAGTAGTAGCAGTGACGAAAATGCTGTTTTCTCGCCATGTTCCCCGTTGATGTCAGATTCTAATGTTTCGCCAATGTTATATTCTTCAACTGATGGCGCTAACAATAGTAGTGCGCAAGTGACAAACTTGCTTGCAACTTCAATGACATCTACCATGTCTTCATTACCTGCTTATGAGAACCGGGATACTAGCTTTAATCGGAAAAGTGACAGTGGATGTCTTTCGCTGCCTGGGACAACTCCAGTGAACGCCACATCTTTACTCTCAGCTGCATTTTCTAGATCTAAAGAATGTTCCACCAGTTTGAATTCTGTGTTGGCATCTGATTTTAGTAATCTATCGATGGGGAATACTGCAGGAATCTCTAACCATAACACAATTGATGGAGTTATTGGCGAGGATAAGGAAGCTCCTCCACCTGAGTATACTGAAATAGGTTTCAATAATTTCAAGGGCACGAACAAGAACATTGACTTGAACGTCTCTTCAACCTCTGAAATCAGTACTCCAAGTATGTTGGCATTTAGAATTGAGAGCGCTGCTAATGGGGTTGATAACCTTGATCTTACTAGCAAGGACAGCAAGGAAAATCAAGAAAATAAGGGAGACGCGAGTGCAGCCAAAAGCTATCTTGCACCAACTGATCGCAATAGTGTTTATGAAAAGGAGCATTCAAGTAAGAAGAACTTATCTTCTAACTTTGTTGATAGCCCTTCACTGTCTGGCTCGCGTACCAGTTTGAAGTCTGAAAGAATTGCGTTGTTGGGTGGAGCGGAATCAAGTGGATTCAAAGCAAATGCGAGAAATAGCACGGTGGAATCAGAGATGAGTGTTGAGAATAGTTTTGATTTGGGAGAGCGAGATGACCTTGAGAGTATAATTAATATGAATATGGGACATATTCCTACCTTGAACCTAACACCTACGCAAAACGGCATTTGAATGACATTACGTTCCTTTTTTTTTCTTTTTTAAATTACCTAGTTATGTATAAGTTCACTTTTGTTTACCCCTGAGTTAACTACAGAGTTTTCTTAAAGTGTACTTGAGAAAGGATAGTATTCGGCTGTTATTAATGGATGGGGTGCCCATTGGGAGAGAAGATGGAATAATCGAGATATCAGATTTTCTTATAAAAATATTTACAGGAAGTAGATATAAAAAGTTCTGAAATAATCTATTAAAGATAAGTGATTAGCTAGTCCTTGTATTGAAGCATTTTTTCTTCATCAGATGGCTCTGTTCTGTAGATATCCCCGTTAGAGTTCATGTATTCTAGGGCTCTCTGCTGGGAAGACACGATCTTGGATTCTAATTTTCTGTCCAAAGGTGCTTCAAAGACAGAGCCGGCCAAAACCACCTGGTCTGTATATGGGTCGATGTTGAAGGCCAAGTATTCTATCATGTCTCTTTCGGTCTCTGTGAGCTCCTTTTCGCCGCGTTTCTTGATGATCCATTTTTGCTTTGTGTTAAATTGGTAGATGATTTGACAGAGTAAGGTGGAGCCGTCCTCGTGTGGGAAGGCGTTGAAAGACAAGAGCTTTGGTGGAGAGTTGAACTTTACTAGCTCCCACTGGATCAGAGCCTTTGGTAATGCAGCTTGTCTCTTGCCAAGTTGGAAGTACACGAATTCGGACACATCGCTACGGATGCTTTCCACTTTACGTTCCGCAAACGCCTTGTTGACCTTGACAAACTCGGTGATGGCGCTGTTTTTCCATTTCACAAACTGCGGCTTATAGCCTTTGCCCATCCCGCTCTTGAACTGGTACACTTGCACCCAGTTGAAGCAGAAAAGCTTCACTCTGCTCCATAGAGCACGGAGTGTCTTGAGTGGGGCGGAGAGTGGAAGATGGGAGTAGCTGACAGGAATGTATGGATCGTGCGGAACACCAACCTTGTTAAGGGTCGGACGCTGTTGCTTCTGCTTCTTCCTGCTCTTGGCACCTATGCCAACGGCAGGGTCTTTCTTGGTGACAATGTCGGTCGTCGAAGCGAACCTGACAAACGTGCATTGCAAATTCCGTGTGGCTGGGGAACGTATCCCCAATGCGATGGATCTTGTGAGCATGGCGGTGGTGTCTAACTAGGTCGTCTGGCACCCCTCCCTCTGCGCAGAATAACAGACGCCGATCTTGAATGGAGAGATTGAGCAGAGCAGTCGACCTCTTTCTTTTTTCTCCACCGGAATGGAAATGTTGTCTGAGTCGTTTTTTTTGGCTTCCCCGGTGGAGGCGCGACACAGCTTCTGTCGTGGCAGCTCAGTGTCGGTACTCGACGTCAGAGTCGGAGTCTGAGTTGACAGAAGAGACGTTTATGTTGCTGTTTTTGGCGGCAGAATGGCCGTGGCGGGAGGCGCCGTGCTCCACACGGCGTCTCTTGGACGTCTGATGGGCTGCGGCGTCGACCTCGACAAGCGTGGCATCGTTTGTAAGGGTTGATGTGTTAAAGACGGACGTGGCGTCGCCGGGAACGTCGTCTGAGAAATGGCTGTTCTGGTGTCTGAAGGGCGTGTCCAGCTGGACGTGATCCATCACGGAACGGTTGACGCTTCTGTTGCTGTCTGTGCCGTCTTCGTACGCGACGCCCTCCTCCTCGGACTCCTCTGCATCTTCAGCAGCTCCGCCGCCGGACTCCTCCTCCCTTTCGTCGTCCGACAGCGTCACCTTCCGCAAGTCACGAAGGGTGTTCATCGTCTGTAGCAAGAACGGGCGGATCTCGTTGATCTCCAGTAAACTCAAGCCGGTCAACTCCAAGTACTCGTCGTCGATCATCGCAAACCCCTGACGTGTTTTGAGCATGCGGATCTCCCGCAGGTCCTGGATGAGGGACCGTAGCTCGTGTGGAGAGTCGATAAAGTCGTCCGAGCACACATCGAGAAGGATCTTGGAGGTAGGAATCCAGTGCCACGGTAACTCGCTCACTCTTTCCTTCCTCTGCTGCTCTTCGATGTACTTGGCTTTCAAAAAGGGCACGCTAAGCCAGTCGGGGATGACAATACTGCACTTGTTCTGCTTCTTCAAAAGTACGGCAAGCCATAAGGATACCTCTGTTCTCTGCAATGCCTTCATCTTGGGCATGTTCGGCCCAATAAGTTCGGTTCCGTTCATCGTGTACCTTGGTAAGATGTAAATCGGTTCTTGTTCCGCCAGAAAGGCAATTTCTTTCACCGTCAGACTGTGTGCCGCTAAACGACCCTTCATTATACTTCCCGGTGACTGTTTAGAAGAACGAGAACTCCGTTGTAGTCTGCATGTGCAGGACAAAAGCAGTAACATGAACGGCAAGAAAAGACGAGCTTATTTCGTGGATGCTCCTTCACAAAAGTATCACATGAATTTCGCGTTTCATCTGTTGAACAATTTTCAACGGTTTACGAAGACTCTCTTAATCAAGGAGAAAGAGAAAAGTATGTATCTATTTCCAATAGAAGTACACTGACATCATGGACTTCGATCCACTAGAATTCTTTGAACCGGGACCCGAAATTCCGGTTGAAGACACAGGTAACGGAAATGTTGGAAACTTGCATAATGATGATATAGCTAAAATTGTAGCAAATTCAAATGAAATATCAGCTGAAAAAATTCTTGAAAATGATGAAGATACAACTTTGGAAGACACTATTGACACTATACGATTGCAGGTGATTGACCTTCCGCTAGTCAACACAAGTTTACCAGCTGGGGTCCTTTCTACCCTTCTAAAGCTTTTCCAACCCGATCAAACTAAGAATTTCGGTCACACGTCTCAATCTACACTTCCATCCTCGGCGCACATGACAACTTCGGAGCTTGAAGCGTACTTTTCTTGCAAAGCGATTACTACAACTCAGCTTGAAGAGTTGTCTGATTTCTTGAACTGCAATATCCAATCGACCTTAACATTAACAGCTCTCCCCAAACAGGATCACACCGGAATAACGTCTTTCCTCACAAGAGTCATATCTTTCCCCTTTCCGAACTACACGGAAGAGGAAAGGGATAATATATACGAATTAGCCTCGTATGTAATGACGGCAAATTCGGCCCCTGCCCTCAAGGGTGATACGACCAGGTTTGTGGAGATTGAAGGATTATCAAAGGACATTTTGCTCTACGAACCCGCATTGACTGAAGATAAGATAGGTAATATAACGTGGGGAGCTTCACTGGAACTGGCGAAACAGATTGTCAATGGTGATACCTCCATATGGCTTTCAAAAAATACAACAGCTTTGACGACTCCTATATTAGAACTTGGTGCGGGAACGGGATTAGTAACCATTGTTCTTGGATTACTTGGTTACAGAGTAGTCTCTACAGACTTGCCTGAAATCGTCGATAACTTGTCAAAAAATATCGAACTAAATCAGCTAGAATGTGTGAAATCGGATCCAGCTGAGAGAATAGTGATTGATTCATTGGTACACGTCACGTCTCTCGATTGGAGAGCGCCAAATGAATTCTTGAACAGAACATCGTGCTCCAACGGTTACAAAACCGTTCTTTTGTCAGACCCAGTATATTCGACTTCTCATCCTTACTGGGTCAAGGATGCAGTGTCCGCAGTTTTATCCAAATCCGAGAATGCACATGTCGTGTTCATGGTAGGACGACGTGATAGGTTTGAAGACGTTAGGGAGTGTTTATGGCAGCTTATGTCTAATCTCGGACTCAAGCTGATATCATCTCGAATAGTAGACGGATTTGATGATTACGGGACGTTGCAGTATGATTACAAGGTATACGGCAGGAAAGATTATTAGATTGCAACAATAACATCCCTTTCTCTGGGACTCTAATTATGTTTGTACGATATTAGGGAAACTATAAATCTATAATTAAATATTTTTATCGGATTCTTCTTCGTGACTGTCGTAGTGTTCCTCATCATACGACTCTTCACTTGCGTTTTCAGGGTTGAACCTCATGTGAATCCCCAAAAATCCTAGGTTACTCTTACCGTCAATGGCATCATCGTTCTCAATACCATCCAAATCAACCTCTTCTTCACCATCAGTGGAAAATACGTTGTCACCAGTTTTGTAATTTTGTTCACTGCCTTCGCCTTTGGAAACTGATGGCCCGAGCTCCTCTTCGGAGTTTGTTTCCTTACTCAGCATATAGATACTGTCATCATCAGATACTCCCATTTCTTCCTCGTTTTCGATTATATGAGAAACTAAGTCAGGTGGAGCATCAGCTGTGGCATCGATGTCAATCTTAGAGTTTTCCAGGCCCTTTTCAATCGTCCTTTCGATGTTTAGACGGTGCTTTATGAACAACAATTTGGGATAAGTCACTTTTTCACCATTTTTGATTATTCGAGCCAATCTTTCCTCGCTTGGGTCTGAAAGAATATACATGTAATCACTGAGGACAATTTTGGGGAATAGCGTTATTGTACCGCCAAAATTTTGCAAGAATAAATTGGACCAATCACTTTCAAGAAGATTGGGGAAGAGTTGGAATTCCTTAACCAGTTTCAACCATTTGATGATTTCAAGTTTGATTAGGTTCTCTAGGTAACTCAATATGAAACCACCTCTGAATGTCTTACCTTTAGATCTAACTATTGGTTTTCCTATATCACCTCTATTTTTGAAAATCCAAAGCATGACATGGGGATTAACCTGTGAGACGATTGAGAATTTGGTATTGAAATACATATTCAAAGTTGAGAGTGGGACGTCCGTCCTCAAAGAACCATCTTTCCACTTGCTTCCCAACGAGAAAGGTCGAATAACGTCATCTTTAGTCTTTTCCATCAACATGACTGGATTCAAAATACCAGGAACTGCAGCCGATGCTAACATTGCAGACCAGATACAACAGTTTGGTGACGTGATGTAGTTGCATAGAATGGTTGGCGAATGGATATCGTTTGGAACCGTGGAAATGTTCAAAATCTTGCCAGTCCTTTTGTACGACTCTTCGAACGTTGTTGATCCTGTCGTCCACCATTGTGCCTTCTTTGCCCACTCTACAGAGTCGAATCTTGCTCCTGTCTCCCACCACCTTTTCACCCATTTCCACATCGGCTCATCTCCAAATGCGTTGATTTTGCAAGACAACTTCGGAGAGATTAGGTTCAACAACTCATCATTGTGCCTTGTTGCGGCTAATGCAGCTATCATTCCTCCTCCAGATGTTCCGCTGAGAATCTTAGGCATCAAATCATTTTCAATTAAGGCCTTCAAAACACCAAAATGGTTGTAGCAGAATGAAGCTCCACCACTCAAAACAAGACATGTCCTGCCAAAATTCTTATTTATGATCCTGAAAAACATCCTTTTTTCACGAATGTTTACGGCATCCGATTCTATAATCAAGTTCAAACACTTCACCACTTCAGTATTATATTTTTCAATCAACCTTTTTGTCCCATAGTGGCAATGAGAGTACATCAAAGGGTTTTCAGTCCCAGCGAAGTTTGATTTGACGCACGTCTGCAGGACAACCATCAGATCTTCGTATTTCTTGGCATGCCTTAACTTTCTCAAATTCCCTATAGTTCTCCTCAAATTTCTCCAGTCGTAATATTTGTATCTGTCTTCGTTGCACCATTCATCCAGTTTAAGATATCTATCTAGGTTTTTCGAGTTTTCTATATATTCGGCGTAGTTCGCCGAATTTCTCAACTTTTCCACCAACTCAGTTCTTGACTTATCTCTAGACATAACAAGCTTCTCTGAAAATGTAATGGACAAGCGCACTAAGAAGTAGAGAAAAGACAAGATTGTTGTCCAACATATGATGAACGTCAATAGTGGGTATCTGAGTATAGTGAAAGTTAGAGACGTCTCGTCGATGTTGTTCCCTGGAGAGTGAAAAGAGGAGGCTCCAGGCGACGACTCGTGGCCATCTGAGTGGAAATCGCTCGTCAGTTCAATAGATGGACTTTTCGATGTTTTCAAAGAGACTCTTGGGTTTTTTGGTGTGTCAAAGTTGCTGGCGACGGAATTTCTTTTCCTTGTTTTGTTGTACACCGGAGTCCAGTCAGACTGCGACGATATGGTTTCAACCCCGGAGCTCCTCTGTTTGATGTTGTTCAGGGAAACCGCTGAGTCCGCCCTCATTAACGATTCGTCCATCGCCAGGGACCTGTCGTCATAGTTGAGGGCGTCCCGAAACACCTGTATATGTGCATCGTCGATATAATTCGTGTCAAATCGGGCACGGGGTCCCAAAATGTGGTCCTGGCTGCTTGAATTGTCGTCACTGCCTCTGACCTTCATTGTGTCGTCCATGATGAGCTCGAAGATCGTGTGGCTCTAGCAAGCTTGTGTTATTCCTTTCCTTCTCCTGTCCAGGATTCCCACTGCAGGCATCCCGTGGCCAGGTATTGCTGGTCAGCCCCTTCTCCATCATCTATCTATTGCAATCGTCTGTTGCACGATAGGGAGCGAGGAAGCACTTCGCGAGAGGAGGGAGACGCTAGAACATGAATCTGGAGGCAGTGAAAAGTACGTGAAGATACCCAGGAACAGCCAGGGAGGGGGAAGGGAGGTGGCAACAGGATAGAGAGTGGGAAGAGTGGATATAGAGCCAGGGTTTGGTAAAGGATGGGGAACATTGCTCACGATGCAGACGAGAAAACGGGCACGTATCCGTTGCCAAGCATAGAGTACCTAAACTTCAACGAGTCATTGATTGAGGGAGTGCACAACGATCTCCCGAACCCATACTACAAGCATCAGGCGTATGTTGCCAATGAGCGTAGCGACTATGCACATCCTACAGAAAACATTATCCGTTCGATTATTAGGGAGTATGGACCGTTCAGTGAATTGACCGAGGAGAAGTTAGGGAGGCTGATCGAGAAGGATGCTGACTCGATGGATGTGGACGGTGGCAATGAAAACGGTAGCGGTAACGGTGTCGGTAGCAGTGAGCTTATGGAGACTTCCTCTTCTGCAGGTATGGAGAAGGAGGTGGAGTTCTACGCTGCAAGAGACGAGATATTGAAGTGTGTGCGAGAGGCACTAGGTTCTTCTACTCTCACCCTTGACTTTGTGTCTCTCCTTTTGTCCTCTGTGCGGCCGGCTGCGGGTTCGTCGTCGATGTCGCCTCATTTGAAAGAAAACATCAAGATCGGGTCTCTTTCCTGCGATCGTATTGTGCCCAACGTCCCCGATCCAGATGAAGAGCGGAGACAGCATAATATAGAGTCGATGACGTTTGGACGCGGTTTGAAGCTCCAGAGTTTGCAGAAGTCTGCCAGTTTAGTCAAGGACTCCGTCCAGCAATTGAAGAAGAACTTGGACGACGAAAATACGTACTGGAATGAAGTGTTGGATGTGTTGAAGGAGAACGAGTTGATTACCACCGTGTCTGCGCCTCTCACGGTGCCTGGATCGTCCGGGGGGTTTTCCAACCAGGGGAGTTCTGTGAGACAGAGGAGAGTTCTTTCTGTCAAATACGGTTATGGTGACTCTGGTAGTGATTATTTTGACAATGGTATAGCCATCCTGCAGAAGGGTGAGGGAGGACACATCATCTTCGAAAAGTTGAATAAGAACGAGAGGGAGAAAACCTGGGGTGGTCCGAAGATAGTTTCTGTGAAAATATTTAAGAAACCTACTTATGCTAATGAGTCGCCACAACTTATTGGTCAATCCGATTCTTACGGTATGCTAAAGAGGGAAATCATACATGAAGACGAGTCCTTTGTTTTGAAGGTGAAAAACTCTAGATTTTTCATTTTCGAGAATGAGCTTTTCTGGCATTTGATGAAGGAAGCTGCCGGCTTAATAACAGTTCAGGTCAGTGTTCTTGACTCGTGTATCAAGGTAGATCTGGTTGGCTGCTACCTACAGTTGGAAGCATTGGACATTGCGTCAGAAGAAGCGAAAATACCGACACCCCAACTGCCTGCGAACAACCGTGCTGACCAGATTATCAAATTCTTCAGAATCCTCCTATGTGCAAATAATTACAAAAACGTTCAAAAACTTCGTATTCCACCGGTGGCATTAAGCAAGGAGGCAACCGCTCAAAAAAACAAGCACGGGGTTCTAATACGTCCTGTCATCATGTACACTAAACACAACCACATGATTGATCAGTTCAAGGAGATGTTGAGATCGCTTTTGCTAGAGCTAGGTACCGATGATGCAAAGGCTAAGGAGATAATAGATAGCGATTTGATTGTGAAGAAATACGTCAATGATCCTAATCTTTTGCAGCAATTCCAGTTGTTGAAACGATGCTACAATAATGACCCCTTCCTTAGGGTTTACTCTAAAATGGCTCCAAGCAGTTTACTCATTCTGAAGAACGGTAATTTAAAAGTGTGGATCGAGCTCAACTCAAGCTACACAACGCTTCACATATCGATGAATGTTAAGGTCACCAAAATTGATAGTGGTGAAACACTCCTTGAATCGACATTTAATTCGAAAGAAGACGTTGAACAATGTTTATCGTGGATCTTAAAACAACATAAGTAGACATTCGAAACATCTTAATTACGTTGCATGATATATAATCTATAAAAATAAATAGTAAACTGTACTACCACCACTCTGAAGTGACTGTCACTGCCTCGACCTTCACGTCGTCCAGTCTTTCGGCTGCGACGTCAACTAGACTATCGGAATTTGCAATTTTAACATTTACTTCCTCATCTATATTGTTGGTCGCATCCATCATTTCAACGACTGTACCTTCTTCAATGTTCACCTTTGCCATGATACACTTCAGCGCTAGGTTCGAATCCTTGACTCTTTTATCAAGGAGAGGGCACAATTCTTCAATCTGCTTTTCTAATTCTAACTTTTCGTCTTCTAAGCAAAAATCGCCATAAAATACATACATGTTTTCACAAATGAATTCCACCCTACCGTTTTTGATCAGAGGGAACTTCCTCGAATTATTCTCAGTTTGATTCCAAATATTGAAGAAGGCGGCATCTATCGTTTCCACTGTGACACCAAAGAAGACATCCTTGATAATTATCCCATTGAAATAAGTGCACTCAGTACTAGCTGAAATATGCTTTTCCATCTCATCCTGTCTGGAGACTCGTTCTAGTAACTTCTTCTTCTCTAAGGCCTTATATTTCTGGTAGATTTCATGCGCTTCTTGCAGTTTGATATCTGGGATTTTGGAAGATTTTACAAGTTTCACAAATACAGAACGATGGGGTTCTGGATCATGAGCTTCGGAAAAGAGACCCCAAGACTCAGCAAGCTCGTGCACAAATCTTCTTTGGACTTCTCTCATAGGACGGAAATGATGAGATTGTTTTATCTCTGAGTTGGATAATGACCTAAAAGAAGATTCCATGGTGTGCGCTAACAATTGACTAAATACTTCCTCGATGCCTTTACACCAAACAGGTTGCTTTGCGTAGATGTTGAGAGTGAATGGAGTATATATCGACTCAACTGTGCGCATGCGCAGCATGACTTCAGTATCTTTAGCTCTTGCGGGATTGAGACCCAATGCATCAAACAATAGTCGATTTCTACGTTCCTTCTCACACATTTCATCGCATGCTATGTGAGGAGTGAAATTTTCATCATCGATGGTGGAGTCATTATCTTCAACGATATGTGAGTTCTTCGACTCCTTGATCATGTTTGTAACAGTGTAGCAAAGCAAAGGTTGTTTTCTTCTTCCACAGTTACATGTAACCGTAACGTGTTCTTGACATGGTAAAGCTTCATTGCATGGTTTTCCAAAATGACAAGCTTGTTGGCATTTGTGGCCACATTTTCTAGTTTTCAAACACTTTTCCGTGCATTTCTTCTGGCAATCGCCAGGCTTATGGCAAACTTTTTTACATTCATGTTCACCACATGGTAGCTTCTTCCCACACAGCTTAAAACAACTGACTCTATCTTGGTAGCACATCACATTGGTAACTAAATTTTGTTTCTCACATTGGCATCTCTTAGTAACCAGCATGGTACATTTTGGACACGAAACATCATTTTCATGACAGTGATGAGGTTCTGGTCGATGGCCACAAGCTGTTGGTCTAGCACACTGGTATGGGCAAATTGGTAACGTTGTACCACATCTGACTGGAGCAGGTACTATCGTGCGACCACAGTTGCAGACCAAATCATCGGAAGAAGATTCAAGGCACGGGCTACAAGAGCCAGGATGACAAGTAGCCTTGCACCTATGTTTCCCGCAAGATAACAACTGATTACATTCTTTCTGGCAGGTGTGAACATCTTCAAACTCAACAGATTCGGCAATTGCACTGGTGATGATGTTTTTACGCAAGTGCTTTTTGATTAATTTAGAACGATCAAAGGCGACTTGTCTAAATTCACAACAGACCCGGGTACAATAATGACGTTTGCAGTTGAATTTGGCATTACATTTGAATGTGCATGTTGGAGTATAACCCTGTGTTTTCAAAGCGCATGCGATACTGAAGCTGGTAAAACCACAACGGCATTCAGCATCGACTGACCTATAGCACGGGGAGCAAGGACCATCGTGACAATTCCAATAGCACTTGTGTCCGCATGGAAGCCTTTTACCACAAACAGATTCACACGTGGGTATTGGATCCAGGCATGATTTTCTGGGAGTATCTAAAAGGGAATCTATTTTGGTTTTACCACAGGGACAGTAGATCAGGTTGAGCGGACTGTTTGGGCATTTGTGACTATCTTTGTTCACCGGGTGGCAGTTCTGTTCACACTTATGGATACCGCAATCAAAAAACTCTTCGCATGGGTCATTACATTCAAAGTTACCGATCCAGGAATTACCGTTTTCTTCTGACTTAATGGGCAACCGTTCATGGCAAGCTATCACTTCACTTGCTTTACCACAATAACATCGAACCGAGATTTCCTCCCCGCACTCCCCACAGAGGCCGGAATGGCACTTCTGCTTGCACCTGTGTATTCCACATGGTAGAATATCATTGCACACTTCGTCACAAGACCAACCATGGTCGTACGGCGTTAAGATGCATGGAAGCTGTTTCGAGTGCTTACCGCAGCGGCACTTCAATACGGGGCCTAGTGCAGTGCATTTATCCATATGCGGACCCGGGTGGCACGGTAAAGAGCACTCATGTATGCATGTCTTCAGTGGATTCCCACAGGCGTTGCCACAACTGTGTGGCTCCAAGACGTTCAGTGTCGGGTTGATGGACTTACCACACCAGCATGTGTACATTTTCGGGATCTTGCTGTGGCTCCGGTTGCACGACGGACATCTCCACGACTTATCGTCCTGTGTAGAAGACCCTCTCAAGGCCCAGTCTTTGATACAGTCCAAGTCAAACGCACGATAGCAGTGGTCGCAGGACCACACTTTCGACGAAGGTGTGATGTAGTCCGTGCACACCAGACAAGTGTAGGTTGAAGCGCTGATCTCCTTCAGTATCAACGTCCTAAGATCATCTGCACCTCGCTCTGCTCCTTCTTCATGTAGCCTCTCTAGCATACTAGCTGTTCTCTGTGTTGGTTCCACCAATCTGTACTTCCAGGACCAAGAGGAAGCAAGCAAAAGTGGTATATAAAAGGCGTAACAAGTAAAAGGAAGGTGAAAAACTCTGAAAATTCATGTTTGGGCCGATCGACGCCTTCCCACATTTTCCCCTGCTACACCAGTGCACCTACTCATCTTCTTTCCCTTGTTTTCCCCTCTTGGTCTCTCGCAGTGAGGCAGACAAGGTGCTACGCAGTGGTATTTGAGATGCTGGTGTCAACCAGCAGTTTGAGGCAAAAGGACGACGGCCTGGGTAAGGAGGAAGGTGAAGAGGCTCTCAAGCTAAGTCACATACACTACAGCAATGGCTACTCTATCAGACCCATGGAAGAAGAGGTATGTTTAGCCCGCGTGGGCCGTTTTGCACGGACAGAAAGGAACGACAATGAGCTGCACGGCCTCTGGATCCGGATATCACCAACTGCAACGCCAATGTGATGCCGGACGTTCATTTTGACAAAACTTACGTGAATACTAACATGTTTTGATCCTTTGTGCGTGCGGTATTTTCCGGTTTCCACCGGCTTTTATCGTTATCACTGCTGTGTTTAAACCCTATTTTTTGTCTACAGAGATGCATGGAGATACCAAGGTGTCTTCTCAAAGTCACAGAGATTTAAGGGCCTGTTCCCAGGATTCTACGTTGGTCTTGGTGCATTTGTTGCGTACTCCCTCTACGAAGACTATTTTGCGCCAAAGCATTAGCTCGAGTGGCTCAACCACAGTGTATCTATTGAATGCGAATTTATCATCTAGACCAAACTTATTTATTACTACTTTTATCAACAGCACTATCATTGTTACCTACTTTGTTTGTTTAATAAAATTTATTTAATAAAATTCTTATTATTCTCGTACAGAACGGACTTTTGATAACTATACATGTACTTATATTGTTCTGCTTTACTTTGCTTTGCTTTTGGTTCCGCCTCAGCTAGCTTCTTTGTGGAGAACGGTCTCTCCTGCTGGTTCTTTTCGTCTCCTCCCAGCAGGTCCAATGCCAGACCTTACCCTTCTGCTCCATCGCATTCTTCCAGATCCAATCTCCCGAGTCCTCGTCGAAGGTGCCCACAAGCTTTTCTCTACAGATGCCACAAACAACCTCGTTGGACGACGACTCTGGAATAGTTACTGTGTGATTCGGAGCATCACTCAAATCGATCGGTTCAACCCGGTCTCTGTAAGCTCTGCTGGCGTCATTTTTGTCAGCGGTGACACTAACGGACGTGCTAGCCAAGGCCAGACGAGCATCCTTCTTTGTTTCATCAGATTCCCTGTAGTCGTCGAAATCCACCCATGCGGATTCTGTCAAGTACCACGATCTATTAACAACACCGCCCAAGCCGCTACCGCCCATGGTCAACCTCTGCTCAACACGGTCATGCCACTCGGTGTGCTTCCTCATCAAGAAGTCTCCCTCGGGAGAGGCAGCAAATCTCTTTGGGCACTTGGCACACTGATTAGGCTTGAAATCGTACAATAAGGAGATTTCCTTTGCTGTTGGGTTATGGTTGCTGACCACCGACTGTGTCAGAGTGAAGTCCTCAATAATGGCTTCTTTGGTAGGTCGGATAAACTTGAAGTCGACCTTAGGTCCTGCAGGAGAAGACTGGGTTTGTTGTGATGATGTCTTCTTCAACATGTTCTGGAGGAACGAAATGTCCTTCAACCCCAACGGGTTCGTCATGTTGGTGTTATTATTGTTGTTGTTGTTGCTGTTGTTCGTAATTTGTGCATTAGAACCCGAAGCAGGTGGACTTTTTCCTATCACTGAGCTCATCATATTAAACAAAGCCTGTGCACTAGCAGCACTGTTTGGAGGAGGTCCCGACGTCTGGTTGTTATCCTTACTGAAGTTTAGCAGATTCTGTAGCTGTGATGCAGAGAAATTCCTTTTCTGCTGCTGTTGCTGTTGCTGTTGCTGCTGTCTTAGTATATTTAATTTCAAGATTTCATCCTCTCTTATGGATTGCAATTGCTTTGCGACCTCGTCGAGTTGGGATTTAGGGATCGCAGAGTTTGCACTGAGAATGCTCTTCAACTGGTTCAACAACTTGTGTCTCTGCTGGCCCTTTTCGTCGGATGGGACGGATTTCAGCCTCGAGCTGACCAATGCCAAGAGGTCGTCAGTTTCCTTGATCAAGTTTGGTTTCAAATTGACAGCCATGTTCATGTTCATCGGAGTGGAGTTCGGGGTGGAGGCGTTTGAGTTCGAATTCGAGTTCGAATTCGAGTTAGAAGAGTTTAGGCTTGATACATAATTTATACCAGGATTCGAAGCTGCCGTGACCTTCATCAAAAACTGCTCGATCTTGTCCAACTGATTCGAATCGAACAAAGGCAACCCGGTCAGGGCTGTTGGAAGCTTCCACGTCTTGAACAACTTGATCAATTTGCATCTCGTCTGATCGTCGACTAGTCCGTATGTTTTCGTGAATGTCCTGAAGATGTTGTTGGAGAAGAGCGAGGTGTAGGGGAGCCCGATGTTCTTCGATATCGAGTCCAGCAAGTACAGCGAGAACAACTTCTGCGACGGAATAGCCTTGTCAATTCTCTTCTCGATCGCAGCGCTGATCTGCCGGGCAAACGTGCTGTTTTCCTGGGCTAGGTTGGTGTGTGACTCGATGATCGGTCTCGAGTTGAACGTGAGCGATTGCAACGAGTTGTAGTAGTCGTCGGCAAACTGGTCCGCCGTAACGTCTGGGTTGCTGGTAATGGATTCGCCGAGCGACATGGCTGGTGTCGCTAACGCAGTGGTGCTGGTGGTTCGTAGTGGTGCTGGTGAGAATACAGATAGAGGAAAGGTGGTCCGCACAAGATAAGTCTATACCGTTATAAAGCGTTCTTGTGGCGATGTCTCCGTCCCGGGGGTAGCTGCAACAGTCTCTTGAGCTCTCCTGCCGGTTTCCACTCTGCGGTGCTGTGCCAGAGAGACCCCTCCGGCCCCCTGCGGCCGTCTCCATCCTTCTTTCTCCTCCCCTGCATCTCCGTCTTCATTCTTCATCCCCAGTGTCTGCTCCTCCACGCTCAGCTCGAAAGTTCGAGGGCGAAAACTTTTCCGACAGCGGCGAGAGCGGAGGGCTCCCGAGGACGACTGGCCACGGACAGGCTGGACGGAGCAGGGAGAAGAAGAGGTGCTGTTCTCTGTTGCGGGCCGGGCGGGAGGACAGGGAATGCCAGACGAGGGCCAGACGAGGGCCAAACCAAGTGTATACACAGCCAACAGCACTACCACCGCAACCAAACCCACTCATGTTCGTGCAAAAACCATTCGCCGCAGCGCTTAGAGCGTCTGCCCGTTCTGCAGCCAGACAGACCAGACCAAGCTACGCCGTGAACTGCTACAGAGGGTTCGTCTCGTCGAGAAGCTTCCTAGACGCCGAGAAGGCCGCCGGTAAGGAGACGGCGGCCGAGGAGGCCAAGGAGGCCGTCGAGGAGGAGCTCTCGCCAATCGAAAAGGACCTGAAGGAGTTGAAGGGCAAGCTCGAGAAGAAGGAAAAGGAGCTTGTTGAGATGAAGGACCTCTACGTGAGATCGATTGCCGACTTTCGGAACTTGCAGGAGACGACCAAAAGGGAGATCCAGAAGGCGAAGGACTTTGCACTCCAGAAGTTTGCCAAGGACCTGATCGAGTCGATTGACAACTTTGGCCATGCACTCTCTGCCGTCAAGGAGGACTCCGTCAAGGCGAACGACGAGATCAAGCAGCTGTACGACGGTGTCAAGCTCACCAGAGACGTCTTTGAGAAGACCCTCACCAGACACGGCATGAAGAAAATTGACCCATTGGACGAGGAATTCGACCCTAACAAACACGAGGCCACCTTCCAGGCTCCTAACGAGGAGAAGGAGCCGGGCACCGTTTTCTTCGTGCAACAGCCGGGCTATGAGTTGAACGGCAGAGTCTTGAGAGCCGCCAAGGTCGGCATCGTCAAGGCCAAAGATTGAGCAACTTGTGCAACTTAATGACGTTTAATGACTCTTAGATAGAAAGATACCGCGTGTGTGTGTGTCACGTCCCGCTGCACGTCGCCAGTATCCTAATTTTGTACATACATATCCTATCTCGTTCTTTCACGCAGTTTGAATACCTATCTAGTAAGCTATCTATTTCTCCTGTATACACACGAAGCGACTCAGACAATGAAGCGATAGTGGTGCTCCTTCGGCTCTGCCAGATGCAGCCGTAGCCTTCGCCCACTGACAGCGGTGCTATTCAGCTCCCGAATGGCCTTCTCGGCAGCCTCCGGCGACGCAAACCGGACGTACCCGTACCCAAGACATTCATGACTCACGGGCGACCGTGGCAGGCCGACCCGCAACGCCTGGTACGGCCGCAGCACCTTCATCAGCTGCTCCTCCGCAGCGTCGTACGGCAGGTTCTTCAGTATCACCACGTCGTACCTCTTCGCCTGTCGCTTCTGCAGCTCCGGCCCGAGCGTTAGCTTGATGGGCATATTATTCAGCACGTAGCTCTGCATCTGCACAGCAGCTCGTCGGGCGTTCCGCTCCTCGGCAAACACTAGCCGGCCGTAGCCCTTCACGTGCTCCCGTCCAGTCTTCATCGGCAAATGCAGCTCCTCGATGGGTCCGTAGCGTTCAAACGCCCGACTCAGCTGCTCCTTTGTCACGTCGTAAGGAAGCTGTGACATGTATACCACCCGTGCTAGCGGCGGGCCCTTCTCCGGCCCCGTCTTTTGCAGCAGACGCCGTCCGCTGCTAAACAGTCTGCTTGTCGCCATCGTCATCTCTCCGTAACCTCCTTAGCTTTCTTCTCTTCTTCCTAACTCCTCCGTCCGTGCCGTCTCTTCTCTGCCCGTGATCTTACCTAAGCCAAAAGAGACTCGCGGGAGCCTTTTCCGTCTTCATCGTCCTCTTGGGCTCTTCTCGACACTGCGGTGATCTAAGGCACTTTCCCGCCATTGTGCCTTCTCCGTCGGGCCTGTTCTGACTCGACCCTGGGGCCACCCTGCACTCCGGCACCGCAGAAGACACAGCACATAGACAGCACCATGGCAGGTCCCCCTCCTCCTCCGCCTCCGCCTCCTCCGGGGATGCCTCCCCCTTTGGGCAGCACTGCACCGGCGCCTCCTGCCATCACGCCCAACAGAAACGCACTCTTGGGAGATATCAGGAAGGGCAAGGCCTTGAAGAAGGCCGTGACCAACGACAGGTCGGCTCCGCTCGTGAGCAACTCCTCCAGCTCATCCAGCAACATGGGCACTAGCATGCCAATGGGCATGAACATGCCTCCGTTCGGCGGTGCTCCTGCGTTGCCTAAAAGCAGCAACGAGATTTCTTCGGGGGGACCAATGGCTCCTTCTTCTGCTCCCCAGGTCCCTCAATTGGGCGATATCTTTGCCGCAGGTGTCCCGAAATTGAAACACGTCCCATCTTCGGGCGGGAAAGCTGCCAACGCACCGCCAAGCGCTCCTTCCCTGCCTGCTATCCCTGCCGGCAGGCCGAAAAGAAACTCCTCCAGTTTCTCCCCAGCAGCTCCGTTGATGCCAGCCATGCCGCCGCCAATAACGCCTTCAGCACCTTCGGCAAGTAGCCTCCGATCTTTCAACAGACCATCGGCGCCTTCTGCAGCTCCTCCGGTGCCGTCCGGCGCACCACCGATCCCAACAGGCCATCCGCCAAAGACAAACTCGTCGGCTCCATCCGTACCTACGCAGAGACTAAATATACCTTCAAACCCACATAGGAGAACAGACTCAACGAACTCGCTGGCATCCATTGTTTCGGGGAAATCGAAGCCAAAAATGCCTTCCAAGAGACCAGCCATCTCTTCGTCGACCTCTTCATCGGCAGCGGCAGCGGCACCTCCCTTCGGTGCTCCCCTGTTGCCAAATTCTCCACCTCCAATCCCAGTAGCTCCTCCTTCTCTTCCAAACATGTCTGCTCCTTCTGCTCCGAAGACACCTGCCCTTCCTACATCAGCTGCACCTCCTGCTCCACCTCCTCCATCTGCCCCACCACCCCCAAGCTTTGGTGCTCCACAAGCACCAGCGCTTCCTACATCAGCTGCACCTCCGGCTCCGCCAGGACCCCCACCTCCACCGTCATTCCCATCATCATTTCCATCATCATCCTCATCATCAGGGCCACCTCCTCCGCCTGGTCCACCTCCCCCACCTTCATTTGGTAGCGCTCCTACAGTAAAGAAGACGTCTACACCTGCACCTTCGGGCGGTGGATTGCCATTCTTGGCCGAAATCAACCAGAGGAGGAATGAGTCTTACGTCGTTGATGATAGTGCGGTTGCCAAGAAGTCATCTGCTCCTACCAGTGCGCCTGTCGAACAAGAAAGGGTAGCTGCATCTGCTCCATCTGCACCTGCTGCTCCGAGTACTCCTGCTCCAAGTGGGAATCCACTGCTAGATGAAATGATGCGGAAGACACATAAATCGTCAGCTAATTCCCCATTTTCCAACAGATCCTCATCCACCTCAACTCCACCTTCGGCACCAGCACTTCCTATAGCTCAAGCACCAAGCATTCCAAAAATTCCTCCTCCTGCTGCCGTCCCATCTATCCCTTCATTCAGTGCTCCAAAGGCACCTGCCCTTCCTACATCAGCTGCACCTCCTGCTCCACCTCCTCCATCTGCCCCACCACCCCCAAGCTTTGGTGCTCCACAAGCACCAGCGCTTCCTACATCAGCTGCACCTCCGGCTCCGCCAGGACCCCCACCTCCACCGTCATTCCCATCATCATTTCCATCATCATCCTCATCATCAGGGCCACCTCCTCCGCCTGGTCCACCTCCCCCACCTTCATTTGGTAGCGCTCCTACAGTAAAGAAGACGTCTACACCTGCACCTTCGGGCGGTGGATTGCCATTCTTGGCCGAAATCAACCAGAGGAGGAATGAGTCTTACGTCGTTGATGATAGTGCAGTTGCCAAGAAGTCATCTGCTCCTACCAGTGCACCTGCAGAACAAGATAAGGTGAGGGCATCTGCTCCATCTGCACCTGCTGTACCTAGTACCCCTGCTCCTAGCGGGAATCCTTTAATGGATGAAATAATGCGCAAAACACACAAATCGTCACCAAGTTCTGCACCTCGAATCAGCTCCCCGGCTCCTCCCATCTCTTCAGCGCCACCAGTTCCCCCTTCTTTACCACCTACCTTCCAAACAAAGATACAAGAGAACATTCCACCTGCATTTGCGATGCCGGGAATGGGTATACCTCCAAAAGTATCGCCTGCTCCTCCTTTGGCTCCTCCCTCTGCTCCGTCAGTACCGCCCACCGCTCCTCCTTCCTTACCAGCCAGTTTTGCTCCATCAGTACCTCCAAATCCACCTTCAAATAGCTCATATAACGATAGATACTCGACACAAAATGATATATCAGATAATTCTAGTATCTTCTCGGAATCTACAACCGCTACGTCATCGTTTAGGAAAAAGCCACCACCTCGTCCTCCATCCCAGCCACCATCAGTGCAAAACGATTACACATCTCCCTCTAAGTCACAACCACACTTGTCAGTCGATACAAATTCATTGAACCTTACCTCAGCAGCAACTGTTTCACCCAAAACATCACGATCGAATTACTTGAGTGCGGTTGAAGATAGCTCACTGTTCACAAATATCAGATCTAAATTCGGAGGCAGTGTATTTAAGCATCATCATCAAAAGTCGCCTGGCGGGGCGCAAAGTAGCGATCGAATTGTTCAAACCCAGGTTGCCGGTAACGAAATACGTAAAATCGATATTTCTGCTTACACAATTACAGGATCAGCTGGAGGCACAGCAGCATCAGCTAATGGTAGCTCTGCATCAAATGGACATCCTAGAATGGAAAGTCCAAGGTTCAAATTTCTAGATCAAAACGAATTACCGAAACCACATGCGTTTGAAGGAAGAATCAAATTGTATCCTAGCGGACGGGGAAGCAGTGTTCCGTTAAACTTAAGTGGGTTGTAATGGTATATAATCGTTTACATGTACAATATTATTTATATTGATTATCTAATGACGTAAGTATATTTATGTAAGATTTTTCACAGTTAGATGTTTCATTATAACAGACATTCATATTTACAAGTGCAACTCATTTCACCGCTAATCGCATCTCCCATCTTTCCATCCGTCCTTCCATCTCTCTTTCCACAAGTTACAGTCAAACTTCGGCTTGCCAAGTTTGACGTTCACTTCATTGTGAGCATTACACAACCATTTACCAAACTCATCTCTATTTGTAACCTTTATCTTATCCTTCTTGATGTACTCCCTAAAATCATCAGCACAATGGAAACATGGATATAAGTTGGAAAAAGAGTTCATGAACTGAGAAAGGTTTTCCTGTTGGTTTTTTGTGGGATTATCAGGATATGTAGCAGCAATAGAATGCAGTAGAGTCCATGTTGATCTTCCTAGCTCTTCGACATCTGGAGGACAGGCCTTTGCGTTTCGGGTGGCACCGGCCGCAGTAGCAGCAATAGTGGCTATTCCAGAAGCTGCAGAGATAGATCCGGATGGAGAAGATGAAGACTTTTTGTTTGTTACCATCCGGAAATCAAGTAGAGTATTGCAAGCACGGCATGGTTTACCATTTTCATCGTAAACTATCTTTCTGCCGCTTGCGCCAAATTGTGGCTTCACTGAATCCTTGACAGGATTGTTTTCTTCAGACATTATCCGACTGGGTTGTATCCTGACTCTACTGCAAGCTGGCCAATAGGCTTGCCAAAGCCATTCTATAGTTTGTCTCTATTAAGGAAGATCCACGGATGAAAAACTGCAAGTTTTTAGATTTGTCATCCTCAAACTTCTCTCGCGGAAAAAATTGTATACAAACAACTCCGATGTTCGGCTGTTCCAATCGCAGCCCCGAGAAATGAGAAGAGGGAGTATGAACAGGGTGTTGAAATGGTAAAATACAGTCACTATTAATACTAAAAAAGATGGAGAGGGAAAGGTATAAAAACGTATAAAATTTGAAACACTCGGATCGCTTATATAGGATACACGTAGTTCTCAGAAGTCATGACAATATTGTCAATTTCCAACAAATGAAGAGCGGCCTGACTTTCGGCTGGGCCAAACCTATCTTCTTGAGGAAGTTGTTCGTTGATTGAATTGATCAACTCTTGTATTCCGTATTGATCTTTCTTATTATTCCGAAGCAAAGCAGAAAGAGTTTTCTTGAAAGTTTGGTAACGATTGTCAGATATTTCACCATCAAAGTTTGCGTTTTCTTGAATAGTCACAGGCTGTAAAGTCGTTTCCTCGGAAATATTCAAATTTTCTTGCACGGTACGAGCAGCGTTCACTGGTTCTTCGGTGGTCTCAGTTGTGAGCTCTGCTGGTGCAACTGTCCTTGTTCTGCCTGCAGACGGAGAAGTGTCTAAGTGTTCAAGCCCTTTTCTCATCGATTCCACCTGCTCCTCTGTATCTTCATGAATCCTCACATCTTGAGATCTAGTATGCACCCTACGACGGCTTGGAGTAGCGGTATATCTTGCATCATCCTCTTCTCCCTCTTCTTCGTCTTCTTCATCTGATGAAAGTCCAGTTTCATCTGTTTTTCTCTTCTTACGTGGTGATCTGTCTGATGCAGTTTTCTTCTTAACTTCCTTGAATAACGAAAAACGCAAGAGTTCCTCTGCAACTCTGACATCTTTGACAGAAACCGTCGCACTAAGTTTAATCTTGGCATGAGCAGTTGCTAAACGGATGAGAGTTTCTAAAGTTCTCGCAGTAATAGGTGTTGTCCTTGAATTTTTTGTGTTCTCATCATTTCTTAGCGATGCGTATATATCAACAATCAAGTTCTTTGCATTTTCGGTTAGCATTGGCTGTTTTGTTTTGGCGTACTGTACGTATTTTTTCAAGAAAGGCATTGATAGAACTAAAGGCCTAATGACTCCATTACGATCAGTGATCGTGATACCAGCATGCAAATTAGGATCATACTTGAGGAAAACTTTAGATGTTTTATCACCATTTGACTCTTCCACATCGAAATCGCCAACTGCCAATCTAATGTTGGATTTCTCCTTTATTGGCTCACCCTCAGAATAGCCAGCTGGAACATATCTATGCATGTTCATCACATGTTCACTGATTTTGCGGTCTCTTTCGTCATTGATGTCATCGGTGACAATAAATAACAAGTCAAATCTGGATAGCAAAGAATCAGGTAATGCAATATTCTGCTGAGGTGTTTTGAAGGTATCATACTGGCCATAGACCGGATTTGCGGCTGCAATGACCGCACATCTTGCATTCAACGAAGTGTGAATACCAGCTTTCGAGATCGTTATAGTTTGTTGTTCCATCACTTCGTGAATAGCGACTCTGTCGACATCGTTCATCTTATCAAATTCATCAATACAAACGATACCTTGATCTGCCAAAACCATGGCACCCGCTTCAAGCTTTCTCTCACCCGTCTCCTTGTCTGTAGTAACAGCAGCTGTCAAACCCACACCGGAAGAACCTCTACCTGTCGTGGTAATGGCCAAAGGAGCAGTATTCAAGACAAAACGTAGCATTTGGGATTTGGCGGTAGAAGGATCACCAACCATTAGAATATTTATATCACCTCTCAACCTAGCGCCGTTGTCCAAAGTTTTACAAGTTCCTCCCAAAAGCATCAATAAGACTGCTTGTTTGATATAAGTATGACCATAGATAGAAGGAGCTAGAGATTCGGCCAAAAGTTTGAAGACTTGCTTCTTCCTAGAAAGTCTTACGATGTTGTCTATATCCTTTGCAGTCAAGTTTTCGGTGACTCTTGTCGATGTTGACAATGCGTGAAGTTGATAGACTGAGTTGGCTAGCATAACCACTTTGAAGGCTCCGTTGTCGTTCAAACCACCACCCAAAGATCTGAAAACACCGATGACCTGAATTCTGTCACCAGGTTTCGCACAATCCGCCAAATCATCATCCAAAATCACGTCCAACGATCTTGGTAATTGACCAGGTGGTGCCAATTCGGGCAATTCCTGAATCGTTACCACTTGATGATCTCTGTATTTGCAGTAGCCGTACTCAGTTTCAAGTTTATTACCTTCTGCATCTTCTGTCGGATATGTGACAACAGTATTGATTGGATCAAAACTTGTGGTCTGATCTCTATATTCTCTTGAAAAGAAAAACTTCTTTGCTTCGTTATAATGAACTGACTTGACGATCTTTGGACGGACCAAAGATGCCTTGGTGATGATACCTTCGATCGATACCATCTTGGAAAGGTAGGACGAGTTGATTGTTCTTGAGGACAAACTGTATGCACCAAAAGAACCCACAAACGAAAGATAGAACTCGTCGTCTTCGGCAAGTGTGATTCCAGGTGTTTCTACAGGACTGTAGATTGCATGCACCATTTCATTCAAGGCCTTCCATGCAGCTGGGAGAAAATCTGCCGGGGTATCTAGAAGACCAGCTGCAAAGTTGTTATCAAAGTTTCTCAATTCATCGATGTTGACGGATAATCTTTTTTCTCCCTTCTTGAGCATCCGTTGGATCTCTTGTTCGTATATTGGAATTTCGTTCACTCTAATACTGAGGAAGTTCTGGAATGTCCTGACACGGTCCTCGAAGGCCATGTCGGTAGTGGCGGATGCAGCAGTCGCTTCCATGGCAGTGTGTAGTATAGTGTCTGTTCCTGTTTTCTTGCTAACCACTAGGACAAGAGGGGGGCTGAAGTCCAGTACGCTGTACCGCTCACCGTCATCTCTTTTTGCATTCCATCTGCTCATGCAACTAATATGCCTGTTTCAGGAAGGGGCATGAGGAAGACGAGGAAAAGGAAAAAAAGACGAGACGACGAAGTTTGCCTAAAGGTCGCCGAAAGGGGAAATCTAATTGAACTGTTGACATGCCCCGCGACGTGTTTGCCTGTCGCGATGTGACACGGCGGCTGTTGTGCCGCATCAGATTTTCTGTTGTACAAGTTCGGGAGATGTTTGCCTGTCAGGAAGATGAGCATGGTGGTTGATATGCAGCAGCTGGAAAAAGATAGGCTGTAGAAGGGTATTGGAACACCGTACAGCAGCTGGAAATGGTCTATCCGGAAGATTTGAATGGAAATGGAAGTCAAAATGGAAACGATGCGCAGGGGAAACAAGGAAATGAAAGTACAAATAAAGCGGACACAACCTCGTTTGCCAATATCATGGCGGCGGTGAACCGGATGAGAAGCGAGGCGGCCGGGAACGCTGTTGTGGGCTCAACTCCTCGGTCTACTGATCAAACAGTCGGACAGGCCTCTGAGGAAACGAATAAGAGACAGAAACTCCCCGAAAGAGTAAAGCCGCCTTCGTCTTTGCCGCCCAGCACCACCAATCGTGAAAATACCAGGTCAGGCGATGCGTTGCCTCCACGTGTGGATAGGCCTACTTTACCGGCTGGAACTCTAGCGAGTTGGAGTAACAATGCTAACCACCATACGGCTCCGATTACTATGCCCGCTCGGGTGACCCCAGCGGGCGTGGCAGAAAGGTACCAGAGGCCAGCGCCAACGGGCCCTAGAACGGCAGATATGCATACGTTCAACCAGATCCAGGTCTCCAGGTCCCAGGCGGGCAATCCTTTGTTGGAGTACTTGACTTTTTATCAGACGAACAGCAAGATCAAGGACGTCGACTATGTGATCAACTCCAAGTGCGTAGCGCTCTTTCTCTCTCTCCGGTACCACAAGTTGCACCCCGAGTACATCTACAACAAGCTCAAGAAGATCTCTTACAACCACGAGGACACCTTGCGAGTGTTGCTCGTGTACGTCGACATCGAAGACTTCCAGGACACTGTCCGGGAGCTAGACAAACTCTGTCTCTTCAATAAATTGACGCTCATTCTCGCCTGGACAAACGAGCAGTGCGCTAACTACCTCCAGAACCTCAAGTACGTGGAGAAGGAGGCGAGCAAACGTATCATCCAGGGGAGCCGGACCAAGGACGAGGACGTACTTGCGAACGACGGCAAATACCTCGAGCGGGTCGTCAACACGGTCTCAAGTGTGAAGAGTGTTAGTCAGAGCGACGCCAAGTCTCTCCTTGTCGCCTTCGGCAGTGTGCGGGGGATTGTGGAGGCCGACGCTGACCAGCTCTCGGGCATCCAAGGTTTGGGCCAGCTCAAGGTGGATCGGCTACTGCGGGCGTTCAACGGTTCTTTCACCGAGAGATGGAACTAGCACCGCCACCATTACCACCACCAGCCAGCTAGTATGCGCATGTACAGTGTGCTAAGTGCACCATCTCCAACTGGTTACTATCAGGTACTCCATCGGAGACCCATATTCGGGCGTCCGTCTGCTCCAGGGCGCCCAGGCTTCACCTTGTGGATCCCTCCGATGTGGTCGGTCTCGTTATTGCTTACTGCCTTTTCGATCGTCAGCGGTGACATGTGGCTTTCCCTAAGCGGGAAAACGTAAATACGCCTGAGCGCGCCTGTCCGCGGGCTTGTTTTTGTTTGCCGCATTGTGGGTGTTTGTTTACCTTGTTTGTCGTTATATCGACTTCCGGCTGGGGTTGTTGTTGTTGTTTGTTGACAGCGGGCGGTGGGTCAGTGGGTCGGTTTTGCTCTACTTTTTTTGGTCTGTAGTTTCAAGGTGTATCTTTCTGCATCTCCATCACATCCTGCTTGGTCTTGGCTTTGACCCTGGTCTTGATTTCTGACCTACTTGCTGGCTGACTGAACGATTCACAGACTCTGTAGCGTCAGGTTTTCCGTCCACTTTTCGCAAGACACCAGACGAAAGGCACCTCTCTGTTGCAGGCTTTGTCAAAGTTGAAACAACAATAGCAGAAACACAGGTTACTTGTTCTGCCCGGCACACACACGCACATCATCTCCTCCCCTTGCTCAAGTGTTTGCAATTGATTCTTCACACAGAAGCTTCGATCATTCATCATAAATATAGAACACTACTGTATATACATAGTTTAAATACAGGAAATTGAGACCAATCAACTTCATTTTCAACTTGTGTTTGTGATAATTCTACAAGTAACTTTTTTTGACCAATCGTATTCCCTTGACAATACTCCATATAACTGACAATCTTATAAGCGCTCAAGTTTTTCGTTGATCTAATATATTATAAGCATCACTGTTACCACTAATACCATCGTCCTCGCTGCTGATACAAACCATTTCTTCATAATTTACAAAATCATCAGCACCAGAGTATTACGACAAGGCAACTTCGGTCCCGCTTTCTGCAAAACTAGCACATAATGTCTACAAAACAACACTCGAAACAAGAATCCATCCCGCCCCCTTCATCCTCATCCTCGTCTTACTACAATAATGTTCCAAGTCATTCAAATAATAAAGACAACAGAAGATCAATGGACATCTCTGGAAAGCGTAGAATTCCAAGAGAAGTCAGATTTGGTAACTATGTCCTTGGTTCAACATTGGGTGAAGGTGAATTTGGTAAGGTCAAATTAGGCTGGAGGAAAGATGGGAAGAACCCATCGCGGGCCGCAATCAAATTGATCAAAAGAGATTCTATTCCAACAGGTTCCGAAAAGGAGGGAAAAATATACAGAGAAATAACGGCTCTCAAAAAACTAAGGCATCCAAACATTGTGAGGTTAGTCGAAGTGCTTCAAAATGACAAATATATTGGTATAGTACTTGAATATGCATCCGGTGGTGAATTATTTGATTATATTCTGGATCATAGATATCTGAAAGAGTCTTTGGCTTGTAGACTATTTGCACAATTGGTTTCAGGCGTCGACTATATGCATGCAAAAGGTATTGTTCACAGAGATTTGAAACTTGAAAATCTACTACTCGATAAGCATAAGAACATTATAATCACAGATTTTGGATTTGTTAATTCCTTCCATAATGCTAACAATGACCTAATGAAAACAAGCTGTGGTTCTCCCTGCTATGCAGCTCCTGAATTGGTTGTTAGCAGCGAACCTTACGAAGGAAAAAAGGTCGACATATGGTCATGTGGTGTTATCCTATATGCAATGTTGGCAGGTTATCTACCATTTGATGATGATCCTGAAAACCCCGATGGCAGTAACATAGCTCGATTGTATCATTACATCACGCATACTCCTTTAACGTTCCCTGAATACATCCAGCCTACCCCAAGAGATTTATTAAGGAGAATTTTGGTTTCAAACCCAAACAAAAGGATCAATTTGAAAGATATAAGATCACATCAGTGGTTAGCTCCACATGCACCATTTTTGTCAGTAACCCCTATGGAATGGGACAGAAATTACAGATCCACCAAGGTTTTAACACAACAGGACAAGATTAATAGAAGAATGTCATTGATGGAGAATCCAACCTCTGCATCGTTAATGCTGAATAAGCAAAACGTCAGGTCATACAGTACTCACAATGTTCAAGCTGCTTTATACTCAAATCCTGCAGCACCTCAGACTTCTCACACAGTTGCAATTCCATCCGCAGAAGCTTCACCTGTAACGTCTCCCGTCAGACAAACAAAGGTACCATCAAGCTCGTCCAGCAATAATGTCGTCACATCCTCTTCATCTGTTAATGGTCCAACGAGACATTCAAGGTCAGGTTCAACTGCAAGTATTGCATTGCAAGCCGTTGTTGATGCAGATGTCGAAATTAAGAGGCGTTACAGTAATGGTTCCGATGTTTTGACAACTCCAGTAAGGAACGCAAATCAACGTCCTATTTCGTTTGTGCCGATCCTTTCAGATAATAAGAACTTCGAAACCATTAAGGAAAGTCCTGAGCACCAGAAAATACTTCCGCCTCCGATACCGGTATTCAAGAAGCCTGCAAACTCTACAATGAAACTACCGTCATCAAGAGCTAATAAGCCACGTCCTACATCGTATCATCCATCATATACCGCCTCAAATATTTTCAACTCTTCCGAGTTGTCATTTATTGCCACTACAAATCTCTCAGAAAGTTCTTTGAGGGCTACCGGACGTCCAAAAATTGGTAACAGCAGTACATACTCTTCCACTACTGAATCGTTAATATCAAATTCTCTCCGAGACATTTCGCCATCAGAAACAGATAATACAGGAGTTAAGTTATATGATGTAAATGAGAGCAAAACTCCATCTGTGACCGAAAAGACTTCTACAAACATATCAGCTATACAAGAAAAGCAAAATAATAGAAATTCTTATGCTATGGATTTATTAACGAATGCAATGGATACTTTATCGATGATATCTAAAGGAACAACACAGGCTTCACAAAATGCCAATAGTTCATCTACGAACTTGGAAGAAAATCATCTGTCACCAGCGACTGCCAAAGCAGAAAGTATCACTGAGTCATCAGATAGAGCTGATACCACGATCAACAACAACCCAGGTAACGATAATAAGGACATCACTTTATTGGAGGCTGATGAGTCTGAGAAGGAAAACGTTAAGGGAGGTAATTCTGGCTCTGTGAAGACGAAAAGCAACTCACCAACAAACAGTCATAATGAAGTACCACTACCATCATCTACTCTATCCACTGCATCTGGTGCTGGTGCTGGTGCTGGTGCTGGTATTGGTGCAGGCGCAACCGGTGCAGCTGGTACCAAATACAAACGTTTCAGTTTACTCACATTCTATCAAAGTATTCCAGAGCCCACAGCTCCAAGCAACTACGTGATGAATAATGTCAATTCGATTGCAGAAGATGTTAGTAAAATTGTTAATACGAACGTTAAGAAGCAAATATCAGCTCCGAAGGTTGTCTCAGCCCCAAAGGTGACACAAACACCAAATGTGTATTCCGAATCTTTTCAAAATCCACCACAAGAAACAAATATAGAACATAGACAGAGGAAGGTCACGCCAAATAGTGGGAGTCATTCAAGTGTTCACGCAAAGACTAAGACTACGAGAAAACCGCTAGAGCCTTCTAATGTCAAATCTGATCGTAGAGTATCTAGTATCTATGTTCAGGATAAAGCTGACAGAAACGAAAAGGAAACATCAACTGCTAGAAAGGTCATGGACTTTTTCAAGCGTCGGAGTATGCGTATTTAAAAATGTTACCTTTGGTTAATATTTTTCTTGGGATAGCTGCCGGTTAAACTTTTGGGGTTTACAGCTTGATGTTGCTTTCTCCACCTTTTTGGTTGTATATTATTATTGACGGTCTTTTTTTTCTACTTTCGAACTTCAACTTTCATTATCAGAATCTTTATTATTTTCTTCATTTTTACTTTCAGTTTAATTTTTAATTTCTTATTAGTTTATTTTGATTTGGGAATCTCTATAAAAACCAGTGTATCTACCATACACATCTTATCAATTCAGTCATAAAATAGACATCGGGCGTATTCTGGGCGATGTAGACACTCATTAGTAGATCATCGAACTATGTAGAATATGTATTAAGAATAATAATGAGAAATCGATAAAAACATATAAAAATTGAATAAATAATAAATGAATTTGAATAAACGAGTTATAGAACTAGTAGAAAACAATGATAGGATCGATGTTAAGAATGGAATTATTTTTGCATACTTCTCAAGTAGTTTTCCTTCACAGCTTCCCATTGTTGTTCTCTTTCTGAGTTGTACTTCTTCATCCATTTTGAAGGGGAGTTCTTCATGATGATGTGTTTTCTCAAAACCCATGGCTTCAATGTGTTAGAAGCAAAGACAACTGAGTTTGTTTCGAAAGCTTCTTCAGCTTCAGGATCTGCCTTTTGACCTCTGAAATTACCAGTTAATCTCAAATCACGAACTGCTAAATATTTGTCCCATTGGTCAGTCTTCGTTCTTGGTCTGACCCAGTCCTTTTCTTCAGTTGGAACAGAATAGTTGGATTCATGGTTAGGACCTTGTGCATTACGTGTTAAGGAGGAAATGGTAATTGCATTCATACCACCACCGGCAAGTGCAAAAAACTAGATTATGATAAAAAGGGGGCAAGAGTTATTTCCAAGAAAATGTTAGTAATCAAGCTTCTAAATGTTGAACCCAAACAAGGGTTTTTTGCTCTGGCTATAAGCACAAAGATCCTTCTCTCCATTTGAATAAATGCTGCACAAAATCGAAGTGATCATGTGTAAATTCATGATGAGACCGAGGAACAAAGGACAATCTTCGAATTTTAGATACTCTAACGAATTAGGCCAGTAGCATAACTTTGTTTATAAAGGCATTGGAGCTATTAGGTTGATTTGTGTGAATGCGAATTGAAGAACAATTGTGATCTAGCTCCTCCGCTCAAATCTCATCGATACTTACACTTAAGATAAGACCATACGGAATCAAACCCTCCCAAGGAATCATTGTGGCTGTCAGTTATATAATATCAGTAGCCTGTCTATGAGCTGGAAGTTTGAAACGGTTGGCAAGTTTAACTTAGTACATACTGGCCTCTGCTTCATTTGTTCATCTAAACACTCAAGATATACGAAAGCGAGGCATTTCCCCTCACATCTGCCATTTTCTAAGCCGTGTCATTAGAAGCTTATGTCATCCGTGCACGGGTGTTTCCGCTGTCTCAGAGGCACGTGATTATTGAGTCATTTACCATGAAGTATTCATTCCGTGCATAGATAGATATAGGTCGAAAGAAGTACATGAATCACATCAATTATACCAATATAGGAAAAAGGAAATGAAAATGGAAAGTATTACAGCTAAATTAACTATGTGGATAGTTTACATATCACATTAGACTTATAAATTTTAAAGTATTTATTTATAGAAGAGATATTATTGATGGTGTTTAAATGTTGGATGGGTAGAGCATGATTCTGACGGAAGCACCGAAAGTCTTAGCTGGCAAGTTGTGCTTGAATTGAGCTCTCACTAAACCGTTGTTACCGTGAACTCTGGTGACCTTACCCCAGATACATCTGATCTTTGAACCTCTGACTTCCTTGGAAGCCTTGTAGACGTATGCGATTCTCTTACCTAAGTAGAACTTAGCGTCATCCTTACCAGCGACACCTTCGATCTTGATCAAAGAAGTGTTTGGGTTGGTGACATTCTTGGATCTTTGATATGAGACGTGCTTACCCTTGACGTACACTGAAAAGAAATAAATGGTAAAAAGAGGATGAAAAAATTGCATGTTAGTATCAGTTTCAAGCCGGAAAGATTGTGGAATACTGTGTCTGAAACAGAATGGAGTCGATAGCAGAATGATGGCTATTTTCTGGTTTGTTGAAGATGTCTTCTAATGTGGTTACCTCTCGAGTTTCTTTTCGATTACATATGACATTATTTTCAATACTAGAGTAGCTCACACTGTAATTCAAATGATTCCACTTTGTACAGTAGGAACAAACTACCTTCTGATATTGATTTGAAATAGGATTCACGGTTAAAACATTGTGCATCCTCGTGTTGCGGCTGATGAAAGTATATTGTGGGTGCTTCATTCATACCCTATCGCTTTGTGCTTGGTATAGATGTCCACTTCGAAGGAGTCCTTCAAATTTATTCTCTGCATCATCTAGTAATATGTTTGACATACTTGTGTTTTCTCTTTTGATGCTTTTGTTACATCTCGACATGATCATCATTTATCGACAGCTCATTCCGTTTCTCTTCAGAAATCTCATGAATTGGAGTCGTTTGCTATCTGGTACTTACATCTGTGAGATTCAGCCATTTTGTTATATCTATAGTATCTGTCCTCGAAAGGTTTCTTTGATGTTACACTTGAGAACGTGTTAGTCTTGCAATGGTGAAATAACCAAAAAATTCATTTTCTTGCATACCCAGTGCGCCCCGCCCCTAGGGTCTCGCTCACCCTCACTGTCTGCCTCCCCACTGTGCCTCTCTCTCTCCCCCTCTCCCGCCTCTCGCTCTGAGCGAACGGCAATTTTTTAAGTGACTGCTTTTTTCTCCTGCCTGCACTTATATCGGTAAAATTGGGACTGTAGTAATGTGCGGTGCGCGGGTTTTGTGGATAATGGCATAGTACTAGCCCTATTGGTAAGCACGTGCTCCAAAAGTGAGCTACAGATAAGAAATTGCTTCATGTTATCTGTTTTTGGATAGTGAATATCGGTGTTAATCTTTATTCATATCAACTAAGCTGATTATAATTGCTACAAAGATTAAGAAAAGGCACCACGTTTCAGAAGCTGGTTAACACTCCGTTCACTTTTTCTCCCACATCGTGAAGTGGAAAGTGAACTCGTTTTGCTGATTGTCGGTGAGTTGGAATTCTTCATGTAGTCCTTTAAGCCTGAGTCGGTTTGTCAATTCCTGCTGATCGCTCTTCTTCCAAAGCTTCGTGTCCAGTTTGAAAAACGCGTCCATATCTAACTTGTCATTATGCGAAATTTCAGTTAGATAGATAGTGTCGATTAGGTCATGGTTTTGGGCCATGAGCTGATTATACACTTCTGCACCACCAATAATGAATATCTCTTCAATTTGATCAGCTTCGGTTAGACTATCTAATGTATGTTTTAGAGAGTTGGAGAGTCGTAGGATTTCCTCGTTGGCAGCTAGCTCCTCCTTCATTTCCTCCCGGAGTTTGCTGATGTTTCTCGTCATGACAATATTAAGTCTGTTCTTCAAGGGTCTGAACTTAGGAGGTATAGAGTAGTACGTTTTTCGGCCCATTATGACGGCATTCTTTTTCTTGGGATCTGCGGTGGCAGTGGTCACCCTTCTAAAATATTTCATCTCCTGCTTGAGATTCCATGGTAATTGGCCTTTACACCCAATTCCGAGTTCTGGCAATAGGGCTGCCACAATGAATGAAACTTTTGGGCTCGTGATAAACTTTGCAGTAGTCATGGTTTTGCTTCCTCTCGGTTATATTGTTGCCTGTTCTCTAACCTGCTGAAGGGATGCTTCAAACTTAGTCGTTTCGATTTCTTTGTTCTAAGATACGTGAAGAAAATGTACACTGAAAAACATTACGACATTACGCGTCTTTATCTTCTCAGGCTAACAATCTACAAAAATCAATGCTAACGAGAATTATTTTTGGGCGTATACATGCACAGACGATTTGATTTATACGTAAATTTATACATCAGAGTAGAATCTATCAATGTGTCCATATACGAACAGACTTGTCCTTACCTCCACTGGCAACTCTTTTACCGTCGACACTCCAATCTACAGTGTAAATTTCGTCCTGATGACCTGGCAAATCGGACATCAATTTTCTGGTCTTGACATCCCATACTTTCAAAGTGGTATCCTTGGAGCAACTCACTAGTAATCTACAGTCAGAAGACCAAGACGTTTGGTACACTGGAGCAACGTGGCCACGGAATGTAGCTATAAATTTACCATCTCTTCCATCCCATAATTTGATCGAATTATCAAAAGATGCAGAAGCAACAAATCTTCCATCAGGAGAAAATGAAACGTGATTCACTAGTTTCTGATGTCCTGTCATTCTGCATAATGGCTTGTTTGATTTGGATGGTTCCCATAAAAACATGGTGAAATCATCACTGGCGGTTACCAATCTTTCGACTAATTTTCCACCGATTTTGGCAACTTTTTCGAAATTTTTCTTTGCTTTCTCTTGTTCGTCTTTTTCATCTTTTGGCTCTTCTGACTTATAGTCGAAAGCACCTACTCTTAGCGAGTAGTCGGTAGACAATGCTAGATGGTTTACCCAGTGAGCGTGCGCCTTCAAAACTTGTAAACATTTACCATCTTTTGCGTCCCAAACTCTGATGGCCTTATCATGCGATGCAGAATATATTAATCCCATTCCACCCCACTTCACACATGAAACTGAAGAAGAATGTCCTGACATTGTCATTATGCAATGCATTGTTCCAGTATCCCAAATCTTTAATGATCCATCTTTGGACGCAGAGACCAGTCTAGGCTTGTTGCCAGGTTTCACCATGTGCACAGGCTCCCAGGACAAATAACTAATCCATTTAGTATGACCTGTTAATGTACCTAAGCAATCCCCACTGTTGGCATCCCATAAACGAATAGTTGAGTCCATTGACCCAGTGGCAATGACATCTCCTCTTGGCGACCATTGAGCACACAACACCCAGTTGCTGTGCCCGTTCAATGTTTTTTGAATAGTTTGTGTATTACAGTCCCATATTCTTGCAGTTGAATCACCAGCACCGGTAACCAATTTATTGCTTGTATTAGGTGCAAACTGTGCAGCCAAAATTGTTGCCCCGTGTCCAGTGATAGTAGCAGACGCTCTTGTGACTGGTTTGACCTTGAAAACTGCACGTGGTGTATAGAAAAGAGTCATAAAATCTTCAGTTGTCTTTAGTCCCGGTTTGAGAACTGATGTGTATAAGTTGTTCCTGATATCTACCAATTCCTTGTCCGTTTCCAAAGAAAAGGTGTAAGGGATCGGATCATCTGTTGTTCCGTTAAGCTCATTAAGCAATTCTTCAAGCTGTTTTTCCGTAATTGCTCCTGGAACTCTAATAGAACCACCAACCGATTCTCCAGTATCTGATGCTTGGAACTTGATCAAGACATTGGGTAGGTCAGTGGGTATGAGGTCAACTTCACGTGCTTGCTGTGCGTCTTTCTTTTGTCTCTTCGAAGGAGGAGGTATGAGTGTAGCCATTTTGGGTTGTTGTTTGCTATATAGGTATCTAGAAAAAATCCTATACAAGAATTAATACAAAAGGTGCTTAGAGCTGAAAAAAGAGTGCAGGAAAGATGATAATATTTTTTTTTCAAAGTTGTATTTTTTTTTGCAGATTCATGTTGCACAGCCGTAACTTCGACATGCTTTATTCACATTTTCCTTGACGGAGGCAGTTGTTTGTAAGGCCTTCCCATACCCAGTCTCCTTTTCTTTCTAGGAGCACCATTGACATTTACAAGCGCCCCCGTCACTGGATTATATATTTCTCCATTCGCCCCCATCAGTTTCGGTGCTGGCTTCGGAGTGTACAAGGGAGACCCGAGGGAAGGCTTACCGGCGAAGTTCATTCGTGATTCAGTGAACTTTTTGTGATCTCTATAAGAGTTCAGGGAGAATTGCTTACTCGTGAACATCTCATTGTTAGATTTCGGGCTTATATCATGATAGCAGTCTCTCGGTATCTCATTTAAAAAGCACGAAGGCGAAACTGGCTGGTATGAGTTTTCATCGCCATGATACGTGCTTAGATACAAATGGTCCTTGCTTCTAGTCAAAGCCACGTAAAAACAGCGTCTTTCCTCATTGATTGACATCTTCTTTTTGTCTGGGTTGATTTCCGTCAGTGAAAACCTGGACGGAATGATATTATTGATCAGTGAGGGAAGGATGACAACGGGCCACTCCAATCCTTTGGAACCATGTATTGTAGTGAGTGTAACTTTTCCCAAATCCTTCTCTTGGGAAGCTTGGTCATCTGAAGCAATACTTTCGGCAAGATAGATGTGGTCCAAAAACGCAGACAGAAAAGCCTCTTTTGAAGCGTTTTCTTCTGGATCTTTTGTAATGTTTTCTTCTTTGATGTATTGTGCATCATTATTGTTTTCCTGAAGTTGTTGAAAAACTTCCTCTTGGGCTTTTCTTAGTTGTTCGTCTTCTTCTGGATTATATTGTTCTAGCTGTTTACGAAGTTCGGACAAGTTCTCAGTGATTTCATACTTCAGCTCATTGTCATCCTTACTACTTGATTTTTTCTTCAATGAGTTTTCGACTAAACTGAATTTTTGCGTGACAAAGTTGAAAAAGTCGGAAACATCACTATTCATTAGTTTGGTACGAGATTCATTCACCAATGACAAAAGGTGAAAAAGAGAAGCCTTTGCTTTTGATGATGCGCCCGGCCTTATTCCCGTGGCAAATTCGGTTATAACTTTGTTCACAACTCCACTTTCCACACTAGATTCTGAAGTAAAAATTGCAGTCTCTATTTTCTCAATCATCTTGGTTCCACAACCGATTGCAAACCAGTCAATCGTTCGCTTGTACGCAAGCCAGTCATCGTTTGCAATGATTCGGAGGCAATCCACTGTCATCGAGATCTCTTTCAAATCCCAGAAGGATTGACCTTTCACGATTCTATAAGGAATCTGCTTCCGGGTCAATTCTCTTTCCAATGATAAGAAGGTTCTCGAAACTCTAACAATTATAGCAAAGTCTTTTGGAGTATAGTTATTGTCGGTATCGTTCAACATATTAGATATTTTGTCAGCAATAAAGATAGGTTCGTCATCATGTGACTTATGGCAAATATAATAGACGGGGTCCTCTTTATCATTGTTAGACAACAAATTTTTATCCTCTCTGTCTTCTTGGTGTCTCATCAAACTCTCTGATAGCTTCAAAATTGAATCAGTCGATCTATAGTTTTGATCAAGAGTTATCTTTATGAATTCTCGACGATTTTCCAAAGCCAATCCCTCCAAGATTTTAAAATTTTCATAGGAAGCATTTCGAAAAGCGTATATACTTTGATCTGCATCTCCGACAATGGTGATATTGTCCTTACAGTATTGTGTAAACTTGAAGATCAATTTTAACTGAATAGTGTTTGTGTCTTGAAATTCGTCCACTAAAATGTGTTTCACGTGTGAAACGCATTCTGGTCGAATTGTTAAAAGCTTGTAAGTGTATACTAGAATATCGTCAAAATCAATCGTGGTATTTTGCTTCAAAATCTTTTGGTATTCTGAGTATACCTGGAAGTGCTGTGCTTCTATTCGATCACTTGGATCAGCAATAACGACAGCGTCTGGATGAAACCCTTGAGATTTCTGTTGTGAAATGTAGCTTTGGACGCGTTTTAATGAAGACTTGTCGGTCTTCACGTCTTCTAATCCCAAGGAATTTATGGCTTTGAGAAGCATCTCCTTCTGATCTTTATTGTCCGCTATGGTGAACCTTTTTAGTCCGACAATTCCTCCAAAGAATTTCAAGTAACCGAAGCATATAGAGTGGAACGTTCCTATTTGTAACTGCTTGAGATTAATGCCCTCATAATGCTCCAACACTGAAGAAAGGCGCTCTTTCATTTCATTGGCAGCTTTTTTTGTGAAAGTTGTCACAATAATACCAGACGCTGGGAGTTTGTGGTTGATAAGTAGATAGGCCACACGTGAAACAAGTAGCTTGGTTTTGCCTGTTCCCGGACCAGCAACGATTTCAAGAACGCAATTATTTGTAGTGGTTAGGGCGTTAGTTTGGTTTTCGTTCAGAGTTCCAAACAGCCTATCATATTCTGTTTGAGAGATGTTCATTCCACTATGTTGGCTTCACTGCGTCTTCTGTTTAGGCAGATAGTTTCAGACATAGAGACTCCCGGTGATATAATCTTATCTTTGAAGATCTTTTCATGTGACATCTTCATCCGATCAAAACAGGTATTACGTAACTCAGAGCCTCAATTATGAGGCTATGGTCAAGTCCGAGAAGCTCATCACTACAAGATCTATGACATTGTCAAGTTCAGCAATAGTTGCAAATCTCAGTGAGTTACTGCGAAAATACTAAACATGTTTGTGATTATGGGAAGCATAGGGGAAGAAAAGGAATGACACTCAGGATGTATCTGTAGATTGATAAATATCTGCACTCGTTCATCACGTCATGCAAAATATCTACTACATGCCTTCCAATACCGCTAGGGGTAATCATCACAGATCCAATATCCAGCAGTAAATACGTTGACTACAACATCTTGGGTATCAGACCCAGAGAAATGTGGTGCAATACGGGGGGAAAAGACCACATCCTGCAAGGCACCACGAATGTCTGAAACTCTGCACCTTTATATAGTAACTTGGACAATCAGTTCTCCGCTTGCAGTAGGAACAAAAGAACAAGCCACTGTTTTGTGACATAAGTACAACCTTGCACACCCCAATCCTTCACCTCATCAAGCCCAACCCCCTGAAGACGCCAGCAAGAGATGTAGAAGGTTCGGTGATCTATCGATCATGCGGAGAGAAAAATTGTGCCAGGTTTGAGCCCCCCCCCCCCTCTCAACCCGGCGTGGGCTGGATAGCTGTATTTAATTGTCAGGGGCTGCTCTTCTGCCCTTTGGTAATTGAACGGCAGATCTTTGTTTTTCGTCTACCTCTATTTGCATATATTAGAGGATTGGCAGGGAGAGTTTAACGATGGCGATGCTGGTGACACCAAGGAGGTTCCCCCCCGGAAAGGGACAAATTCTTTACGCCAAATCCAAGGTCTACTTGCATTTGACATCGGCCAAAAAAGATAACGTTGCTGGGTATTTGACGATAGTTAAACCCTACCCGGACTCGAAAAACGACGAGTTGATTATCTCCTTCATAGCGGAAACAGATTTATCAATGGAGGATAAGGTTTCATTAGATTATTTTGATCTTTACGGACTTGATGGAGAGAAGTTTGATTTTTACTCTTCCAATTCCAACGATGCAATGGACTCTTCAGTCAAGGGTATTTCTAACTTCCCCAAGGCAGACAAGTTTATTGACAGACCGCGTCTATCCTCCATATCTTCGTATTCTTTTGGGGTGGTTATAAATCAGTTGTTCACTGTTCAAGTTAGACCGAAAACTACCAATTTGTGGCAAGGCTCGATAATATTACATCCAAAGCAAGAGGGCGACCGTTTACCGGCTTTATTTTTTCACGATGATGAATCTGCTGGAACAAAGCGTGAACAGAAACTCAAAAGCCAGACATTCAACCCCTTTTCCGAGCATCAGTTTGGTGGTAATTCTCTTTACTGGGGAGGTGACCGTTTCATCAGCTGTTTGAAGAACTACGCAACTTTGACTGAAAGTACACTTGAGCCAGGTATGTTATTGGTGAACTGTTCACCAGAAGATGCGCTGAACTTTGTTCCCAACATATTGGATTCCAAGGGCAAAACTGCTGAGGATTACGATCTGAATGCCGAAATCGGTCAGGCTTTGACAACTGCAAAATGGACAATTTTGACTGGCTTGGCGTCGATAACCGGATTTGCCAAGAAAAAGATCAACAATGCAATTGAAAGTAATGTCTTACCCAAATCCATTCAACGCTTTGTTGATAGGGCCGAAGTGAAGAAGATCACTGATGATTTCGACAGTGCTAATGTATACTTGGCCAAATGGGCATTGAGTGTTCAAGAAGAAGCTGAAAAAAGTCGGAAGAGGATTATCGGTAACGATTATTATAAAGAATTGATCAGGTCTGAACTTGGTGACAGTTTTGTCGAGTTGACCCCGCTCGAGGTTTCTAGAGCTACAAGGAAGGAGAGGATCAACAAGGAAAAATGGAATTCGTTTTTCGATTCTGCTGGTTGTTTGCAGTATACAGTAGATGAGGTTTTGGGAGAGATATTCCACTCGGGTCTAGAGATGGAGGTTAGAAAAGAAGCATGGTTGTTCTTGTTGGGGGTGTATCCTTGGGATACTTCTGCAGCTGAGAGGGAGCAACTTGCTAAAACATTGGCGAATAACTATTATGAATATAAAAATAACTGGATGGCGGATCTAGAAAGACAAAGGAATGATGCTTTTTGGAAAGATCAGAAATCTAGGATCTATAAAGATCTCAAGCGGACGGACAGGGAAATCGAATTGTACGAAAATAAAAAATTGGCTGGGCAAAGTAATCATAACGGAGAGGACATTTTAGATACTAACGGCAACGAGGATGACGACGATGATGGTGATGATGATGTTGACAGTGATGGCAACAAGAGTTTGTTCAACAATCCCAACTTGGTTGTTTTGAGGGACATCCTATTTTCGTACAACGAAATCAACCAGAATCTAGGTTATGTGCAAGGTATGAGCGATTTGCTGTCACCTCTCTATTATGTGTTCCGAGATGAACCGATGACTTTCTGGGCGTTCTGTAGGTTTATGGATCGGATGGAACGCAACTTTCTGCGGGACTTAGGTGGCATGAAATCGCAAATGTTGACGCTAACCGAATTGGTCCAGTTCATGCTTCCTGATTTGTACGTGCACTTGGAGAAATGCGACTCAAGCAATCTTTTTTTCTTCTTTAGAATGCTCTTGGTCTGGTTCAAAAGAGAGGTTACGTTCTACGAGACTATGGACTTGTGGGAGATCATGTGGACAGACTATTACTCGTCGCAGTTTATTTTGTTTTTCACGTTGGCGATTTTGCAGAAACACAGCAAGATCATAATCCAGACGTTGAAAGGATTCGATGGTATCCTCAGATACATCAACGACTTGAGCGGGAAACTCGATGTCAATGACTTGTTGACTCGTTCAGAGCTATTGTTCTTGAAGTTCAAGCAGATGATCGAATTGATCGACAGAAACAATAGCGGCGTCGGATACCACTCGGTGGAGCGCAAGGCTGCCGAGGGCGCTGCCGGAGCTGAGCCAATCAAGGTCAGTAAGGAACTCAGAGGGTTGTTGTCCCGGGAAATTGTGATGCAGAAGGAGGAATCTCGGACTTCGGAGACGCCGTTCGGTTGAGTCCTACGACGGATAGATAGATAGATACAAGATAAATACATATGTTTTGTATTCTGCGCCGATCGGCGCGCCTTCCTTTTTTTTTCTCTTCTTTCTGTTTTCATCGCAACGGATTCTGATCTTGCTTCCCCTTTGCCCTCCCAGCTGGTGCACATGTTTTTGGCGTCGGAAACATCACAACACCACCAAAACATCAGCAGGAACAAGTTTGTTGATAAGGATAGGGTTTTAGAGTTTCTCAAAAAATACATTCGGGATCTTTTCCTTTTTGACATCATGGTTAGCAAAGACAAAGCACATAAGCAGCGTGACCGTGCTTCGCAGAACAAGACCGGCACGTATGGGAACAACGAAACGGAAGCTGCAGCGCCTCTGCAGGAGAGTAACATCGAGACTCAGTTCCAGAACCAGATCCAGTCGCAGCTACAGAACCAGTTGCAAAATGAGCTGAGCCACACTTTTGAAAACCACGATGAGGCAGAGGGTCATAGCACGGCGAATGTAAACATTCTGGACTCGACTAATATCGACGATGAGTTGAGAAATTTGGAGCAGCTGGATATAAACAACATTGCAAAATCTGCAGTTGCAGCTGCTGCAGTCTCGTTTGCGCAGGCTGCCACTGCTGATGATATCGGTCATGCAATCGAAGGTGCCGAAGCAGCGAATGGCGTGGCAGGTACCAAAGAAGAAGAAATGGTGGCAAAAACAGGCGATGATGATGGAGATGGCACGGGAATCATTGACGAGGATGAAATGATAAAGAAAGTTGCCAAAGAGCAAGGTGTTGAGTTATCGGCAGATGCACATCCCGATGGTCTTGATGTGAAAAACCAAGCAAGCACTAATTTTTCTTTACTGTTGAAGGGTCTTGTTTTTTATCTGCCTGTCTTTTCCGAGGAAAATGACCACATGAAGGCAATGATCACTTCATTAGGCGGTGAGGTTGTCGATGACGGTAATTTAGATGCGTTGGCGCTCATCCCCTCCAAAGAAGATAGCAAGCCTGATTTGCCCTATCAATATCTGTACCAATATATTCATGACACGTTTCTCAAGAAGAGACCATTGGATATCAATAAATATCGGGTCGGCAAATCAGGTGGGCAGTCATTGAAAATCAATATCGGAGAATTTCCTATTAAACCTTTGCAACATGAAAAGCTGAATGAAAATGGAGACGCCATTGACGCCAACTCCTTTGATTTTGTCTCAGAGGATTCGAACTCGCTGGACTCGAAGCCTTTGTCTAAGAAAAAGGTGACAAAAAAGACAAGTCCTACAAAAGCCAAAAAGAAGTCCAATAAGTTTACGAAGGAAGAGGACGATTTCATACTGGATTTAGTGAGAAGAAATCCTCACTTGAGATCGACCCATACTTTCTTTGCACGAATCGCCCAATTGAAACCATTATCGGAGCACACAGGTAATTCAATTAGATACAGATATCGAAAAGTGCTAGCTCCCAATTTAGCCTTCGTTTACAAAATTGACTCTAAAACGGGTAAGCCAGAAATCGATTTGGCAACAAACCAACCGAAGAAAATAGAAGATATACCTTCTTTGATCAAGTCACAGTACACCTCTGAAGAAGATTATGCTCTTTGTAAACACATTTTGTTGTACAAGAACGGAGAGGTGATTATATCTGGTAAAAAGAAGCATGAAGTTTCACAAATTCCGGAAGCAGTTTTCCAAGAGCTGCATAAGTTGAATCCTAGACATTCTACTATGTCCTGGAGAGACCGTTATAGGAAGTTTGCGGCAAAATTCGGCTTGAGAAAGTATATTGCTTACTATGAGGAGTGTCAACAGCGAGATATCGAACCTGAGCCAATGAAGAATATGAGTTCCAGAAGCGATCGTAAAGATTACAAGGTCGATGTCTTCGGTAATGAAAATGAAGAGCGACCTTCAAAGCGGGTCAAGCTTGAAGAAAGTAAGACTTCGGCAAAAGCAACTACAAATGTGGCAGTTGGAGATGGTAAAACTCTCGAAGGTTCAGATCAACTTGCTGAACCTGATACAGCTTATATGTCTTTATCTAAATCCAAAGGGAAACTTGGTACGGAAGCTTTTGCTGATGGCTCATTATCTGAAACTTCTGCTGCTGAAGGAGCACTAGAAGCTCTAGCCAAAGTATCTGCTGAACAAACTAAGGCAAATGATATCAGTTCAAATGAAGATGCGAATGTGCATGATGACCTCAAAACTGAAGCTGAAACGGAGGCTACGAATACTGAGCCAGCCGATAAAAAATCTATTACTGGAGGTAGTAAGGCAGCGGGTGGAGTCAGCGATAAAATTTCACAAACCGTTGAGTCCGTTTCCAATGATGATGGTGCAAACCTCTTTGCCGCTGCAACTGAAGATGAAATGAAGCAATATGATATTGCATTGGCTGAATCTCAATTAGAGGAATCGAATACTAATAACAATAAAAAGGAAGCAGCAGAAGTTATTTCGGCACATGTTGATCCTGCAATTTCTGAATCTACTGCTGCACAGCTTGCTGAAGAAGGTGACAATGATCTGGAATTGGTCGATGTCAAGGCTGATGATGGCTTGATGGACTTCAGACAATTAATCGATATCGATCCTGAACCATTGAAGCATCGTGGTGAAATTGATCTATCTAATATGATCAGTAACATAAGGGAGTGCTTTAGAAACTTTGGAGACGGGAATACGCCATACGAGCTATTTAAGGATATCAGTGATCAAACTGGTATTTCCATGCTTTGGTTGAACTACTGGTTCGATTGCTCGTGTGGTATGTTGGGTACTTTTATACAAGCAATAATCAACTATTTGAAAACCGGAGAGCTTGTTATGAACAATGTTTCAGGGTTCTGGACCGAAAAGGATGACGAATTGCTCAAGGTTGATCCAGAAAATAAGGATCTTTTACGTTTACATGGTAAAGATAGTGTCACCAAACGTAAGGCAGTTTTATTCCGTTATGTGTAAGAAATGACTGCTTTCGTTTCTTGAATATGTAAAATAATTGAAATAATTTTGTACATTAGTGAATTCGTTATTGTTGGCATCTGTTGCGTGCTTTTGTAACTCAATATACTAAGAAAATCGTACACAAACAAAAAAAGAAAGAACCGACCGGAGTGAGGGTTGAACTCACGATCTTGCGATTAACAGTCGCACGCCTTAACCAACTTGGCCATCCAGTCAATAACGTAGAATTGTTTTCATCAGTCTACTATGACCTGTACTATTTCTGGTTTAAAGGTTGATATTGTGATCCTTTATACTGAAAATACTATAAGGGACCACCACAGGTTTATTTTGATCCTCACGTAGCTGTTTCAGATATTAATAAAAGCCAAAAGGCTGCTTTTGAATGGACAAATGCGGCCACTCCCGCTATAGGTTAATTAGAAAATATTCATTAAAAGGATTAAGAAAATATTATATATCATTACACATAATCGGTAAAATCGAATAAACAGGAAAAATAAGTGAAATTAAGAAGATTGTGAACAGGAAAAGAATAAAATTAGAAACATTTTCTTTAGTTGAGATGAATCATTAGAATAAGAGAATTAACAAGCAAAAAAAAGTGAGAGTATACGGATACGTTGTAATGGCGTATGAATTTTCCACGCAATCTAGTCAAGAATCGAGGCACCAGTTTCTGATAAAAAAACTTATTCTTCGAATTGGTTTATCTGGAATTTTGGTAATAAAGCCACCTTTATTGTTAGTTTGGGTGCGACTTAGGCTAGTTGGTGAAAGCGTTATGCGTCATTGAGGGTGAAGTCGTGAAATTTATAAAAGGAAAACATCCTGGCTTTGAGTTAAATACAATGAGGGGGAATCTGTATCGCGTTGGGGTTTGATGGAGTCTAAACACTCCAACCTGACAATAGTTTGATTTGGTTGGCGGATTTCTTCCATGGAGGAGAACGAAGAGCAGTTTGATAATGATGGCAAGTCTTCTTCACGAGTCATCTCATCCAAGCTTGAATTATGCTGAATGTTATTACAGGAATCTGTTTCTTCGACAGATGTATCAGCTTCCAAGGATGCGACATAGTCGTTCAAGTTCAAAGAAGTATGCTGGGAATGCATTCTCACCAATGCACAATAATTGTTTGAAAACGAGCCATCATCTCTTGAGTCGTTTTCGTATTCGGTGTCGCTTTCCGTTTCGGAATTAGAATCCGAATCGGACTCGGAATCAGAGATTGTGATGGTGGCGGTGACCGAAGAGCAGGTTTCTTGATTTCCCGAATCATCCTCATCTTCGCCAATATCTTCATCAACACCGCCGTGAAGATTCAGTCTTTGCAGCGCTATGCAGCACAGCTCGTTAGGATCAGAGCTCTTCCCACCAAAGCTATCATTATTGAAGGAAGAGTCTGAGTCATCATCGGAGTCGAAGTCTGAGTCATCCGACGTATAATACACGTCTGAGCATGGGGCTCTTTCTATTTTTATATCATTTTCATCGACTTCGTCATCCTCTTCATCGTCATCATCACTATCTGCATCTTCATCAACAGAATAGTCTAAATTGTTCACTTGGACGGTGACGTTGTTAAGAAGAGGGTATGAGTTCGAATTTATGGATTCGTAGCAGACGTTAGTGTTGCCTGGGCTATTGCTATAATTATTATTACAGCTTGCCTCGTGATGGTTCAAATTCTCTATCAAGTTATCTAGCAAGTTTGCCTGGCACACCAAACGATGTAGATCGACATCGTTTCGAACTGCCTCTTGAGTTAGCTTTGCCTTGACTTTCGAGGCGAGTAGATACGTTTGGGCGATTCTGCCCGAGTTGTAAGTGGATTGAAAGTAAGGGGTCATCATCATTAACTTTATAATTTTGTTTTTATTGGTCTATTCTATTCTACTGGTGAAGTTTGTATTATTATGTTGACATTAAAATCGGGGAAAAAAAAACTGTTAATATTAATATTATTACTATTGTGATTGTTGCACGTATTATATGAAACAAAAAATTAGAGGATTTTGTGGAACAGGGTATTATCTTGATAAAAAGCTATTAGACACGTTGGCGTAACGGTGTGATTAGTAGGATTAGTAGTCTTGCAGTGTGCAGAGATTTTGTCTGATCATTAAATAGGGGAGAAATCAAACCAAACAGTCCTCCATTAAAGCTTGTGAAGTTGTTGTTACTATACCTGAATAGTTTTCCAGTTCTTGTAACGAAGTAAACATAGGCCCAAAAAATTCAGATTGGAGATCGACGTTATT